>OU015495.1:171226457-171641457 GCA_907164885.2 Dolomedes plantarius | reverse complement strand
ATATTCTTATAATACAAATTTGAATGAAAGAAAAAGAATTTTAAATTTACAGACCTTAGTTAAAATAAACAAATCACACATATTTAGAAAAATATTAATGTAATGTAATGTCAGAGACATAGACAGTAGATGTCATGAGACACCAAAAAATATCAAAAAATAAGACCCTTTATCCTCAGTACGTACATTGAAGAATATATATTACATTGTTTTTTTTTGTAATTGAATCAGGATACGAGAAATAATATTTACAATAAGAAAAAAAAGGCCAAAAAATTAGTTTAAATAAATGTTAGAAATAAAAAATAAGGCAATTAAGTTTAAAATAATAAGTAAGTTATATTTAATAAATTAAATTGGCCGGTTTGAACATCCGTGAGTACAGATAACAGAACTGCACTTTGCAGGATCGAACCGAGGACTGAAGCATGGGAAGCAAAAACGAACGCCCCACACCAGCATTCCCTGATAGGGTATCAAGTGTGGAACTTCAATAAGAGGAAACTGCCTCGCATGGAACAGAAAAATAAAGGAAAAATGTTAAACACTATCAGAAACCACACTATCAGAATAACACTATCAGAATTAACCTGTGAACAATTAATGGACTGGGTAAGATTTGAAATATTAAGATCGGAACATAAATTTTTAATTTTTAAGTGGCCGTTCGGTTTTGGGATTTTTTTTCCAAAAAAATTCAATGCGTAAGTAAATTAAGTAATTTTGAAAGGTCCGATATTAATCCAATTGCAGTAATGTTTTCAGATAAGATTTTGACAAAGTTTCATGAAATTGATTTGGGATATTGAATTTTGACTAGGTTGTACATTTTGTTGAGGGTATCTTTGTACCCTTCCGCCATTAAAAAAAAAAACATGGCTCAGGTTTGGTTTCCCGCCTAACAGGAAATTCATCATTAGCAGCGGGAATTTCTTTCCTCCGGATTACGACAGTTTCCTAGGATAGAAAATTGGTTTGAGAGATTGATTCGATCATTAATGCTAGTTAAGTTAGAGTCGAGAGCAATTCGCTTTAGACCAACCCAAATTTTAAAAATCACATTATGTTCGATTTCGTTCAAAATTACCACATCACATTGCATACCAAGATTATAATATTTTATACATTACATATACAATGTATTTTTCATTTTCATAATAAAACTAAACTTTTGAATGTAGTTGACTTTTTTATGCGGCCCGCCTGCCTTGAAAAAATTTACCATGTGGCCCAGATGCTGCAAAAGGTTAAACACCCTGCTTTAAGCTCATCAGCCTGATTCAGAGGTTTAACTTTTTCAGATTTAGGAATATAATCAAAAGTGGGTGTAGAAGAAAATTTAAACGCACACTTACTGTGCATAAGATTAAAAAGTTCTTTGAGATTGGGGATGTTAAACGTTATTTTGAAAAAAAAGAAATTCATGTTTTTCAAAAGTCCATAGTAATCACACATGGTTTCCATTACTTATTTCACTGACACATTGAATTGTGTTTTGTTTTGTTTTTTATTATTAAATTTTGGCATTATCTTTTGAGAATGTATTTTCGTTTTTATCAATGCAACTTTTGCAGAAGTGCCACGGACGGGTAAGGGTGACTCGGTAACGAATTTAACAATCCTTTCTACTGCTTGTGTGTGACATGGAAAATTGCTGAAGTCAGTACGTTGACTCTCCTGATCAGATTATTTTGCTTCCTTTAGAAACTGCTTTAGTTTGTAATCAGAAATATGCCTCGTTCTGTTACTTTAACATCTTTACGTACAATCATATCAATATAATCCTTGGCATCAAAGTTTACACGTTGAACTTAAAATTTTCCAATGCCCCCTTCATTTTTCAGTCCTTGCTTTTAGAATCCGGCGTAATCCAAGCTGTCTTACGTGGCTGCGATCAACTGATATCATACATAGGAGGAGATTTTCAGAAGCAGCGAAGTACGAATTTCTTTGAATGACTGGGTCAATTACATTTTTAAGAGTCTGATGGAGGTAACGTGAATAGCTTACAAGTTTCCACAAGTGCTTCGATCGATGGATATAAGATAGTTTCGGCTTTATGTGAAACGAAACAGATGCATGTACTTACAAAATGTACTCAGTCAGTATTCGGAGATTTTTTTTGGAGTACATTCTGTTCCCACATACAAGTGAAGTATTCGGTTTGCTAATGTAAGCTATCATGAATAACAAAGTTTTCCTGGTTTTCTCATAGACAAATCAGAAGAGCACCTTCCAACAGAGATTGCATTAGACATTTCTAACAAATATTTTGGGTCCACACTTAAATCATCCTTAATTTCTAGTAATGGAATGCCATTTTCAATAGGTGATAATTCAATTACTGGAAGTTCATAGCAGTTTTCTAGTTTTTTACCTATTTCTCCTCCAAATTAGGACGTAGGCGCAGTTTTGACTGCTATCCAAATACATTATTCATGTTTTTAATGGTAATATAGACAGCATTTTATTATTAACCAAAAAAAAAAAGGCCTTTCATTATAGTTCTGAATCAATGATATTTTGTAGTATATTATATAGTAAATATTTGAATGCTTAGAATAATTATGTCTATCAAAGTATTCTCTTTAAACATACAGACTTTGTTCCTTTCTCAACCTCCAGTCAACCAGAGCAGAAAATTATAAAATAAAGAAAGTTACTATTTTTCTTCAAAATATTTATTGCGAATCACTGTACAGGAGCCATACCATAAGAGAGGGGAAAAAACTTTTAAATTACCATATATTAAACCTTTACATAAACATAATATTACTTAACAGACATTCTTAATTACTTACAATTTCTTATATTACATTACATAGAACTTCATCCATAAAACAGCTATACTATTACAATGAAACTTTTTTAAATTTACAACATTATTTATGTTTTTAATATAATATATCCAGCATTGCAAACATTTTGCCTGTATGTTAACTTGGGCTTTATATTAAGAAACAAAAAATTTAGCATATTATGGATATTTATATACACTTCACAATACCAACTAAGAAGGTTCAATTTCATGCTATAATTTTTATAAATTCTAACAGAACTTTATTGATTTTATACTTATAGATCATGCATACTTTTAACACAACAAACCATATAATTCTGATTTATGCCCCATCATGTAGTATGCATGAGTGCGTAAAAGATGCAAAATACTCATGCACATATCAGTATAAATGTGAATATTAATGATTATAATTGTTTTTATTTTTTGTTATTGCTTAATCATATATAGATGCAAAAGGTTATTCCATTTTTCATCCCTAAGTTATTAAATTATTGGTCATTGTGCATTTATATAATTTTATTTCTCAGTTTCAGCTTTAAAATCTTGAAGAACCCAACAAGGATGAGAACTTTTATTTAGATAACATCATGTATGTTAGATTGTTATTAAAACTTTAGGTAAACTTTTGTGTCATCGGAAAAATCTTTATTCATACTGTTCAAAATAAATAAGAACTTAGCCCAAAGTTATATGTAAAGGGGTCATATTCCCCTTTTTTATTTTAGTGATAAGCAAGTTTATAAAGAACTCTACTTTTCAATACTTCTTAGTTTGATAAATCGTTCAATTTTTATTATGACATTATAAGAAAATATTGGTTTCTTTTCAGAATTTTGAATGTGAAATCTAGCTTAAGATTGCAGTCGTTTTGGAAGACCAAAGCTGACTTGAATTCATAACTTGTGTAAGTTTAACTTTTTTTTTTCTCGACATATACTTTTGGTTTCAGCAGTAGACTCGTGGCCAAAATTACTGTTTTTAATATTTTTTAGATTTATTTTGAACTTTAATTTAAATATTTCTATGAAAAAACTATAAAAATATTTATTAAAGAACTAAAAATTTCAAATTAATTTTTTTAACTTATATGCTAATCTCAACTTTCTCATAAATGTTTGTCTCAATAATTTGTGGATTGAATATTAATTTACTTTATTTATTCTTTTTTAACTGTGAAGCTTGTTGTTAAGGTTTTAGGTGAGTGAGAAAGTGCAGTCCAGGGATTTAAGTTAACATGACTCTTGTGAAAGTCTTTTTAACTCTTGCTGAAAAAGAGGTTTATATTATAAAAGTATAAAATGCCAAGGTTTATTTAGAAAATATAAAATCTGTTCATTTGTAAAATCTTCATTAAAAATGTGAGAATTTCCTCAATAACTGATTTATAAGCTATTTGTTTTCAAGACTTTTAGAGAGTATTTAGTTGTCATGTTGTGCAAAATAAATAAGAACTTACTGGTCCAAAGCATAGATGTGCCCCCCCCCCAACTTAACTTGAAATAAATTAAAATGTTAATAGAAGTTCAGTTAAATCAGAAAATTGTAGAAAACTTTTAAGAAAGTTGGTTTTTTCCCATTTTTTTTCAAACTGACACTGAAAATACCGATTATGTCTTTAGCCCTAACATAGTTTTTAACAATGATATGATCCATAACAAAAATTCAATGCTACATTTTTTTTCTTCTTTTATTTATATTACATTTATTTTCCTCATTGTATAACTTTTTGAATACTACTCAAACCAATTCTATTGTTACTCAATTTCAAAAAATCATATTTCAAATTTTAAGGATCGATCGGTAGTCAATGCGCTGAGAAGGACCCTAGCTGAATTCAATTTGTATCCGTCCCAAATGTTAGAAGCACGCTACGCCTATGGTCCAAAGTATACATGTAAGGGGGTCATACTACCTTTTTTATTTCACTGATAAGCAAATACACGAGTGCTCTGCACTAAAACGTTTTACTGATCTTGTTGAGAAGTATTGGAGAGCATATGCACTGATGGCATAGGTGCTATTTTTGGTAGTGTGTGGCATTTGTAAAATAAATAAATAAATAGTGAACTCTGCTTTTCAATGCTTCTTGGTGTCACAAATCACTCTAATTTTTATTAATGGCATTATAAGAAAATATTGGTTTCTTTACAGAATTCTGAAACTGGAATCCATCTTCACCTCATTGTGATTTCCATGAAAAGATTCCACAACTCACTTGGCAGTGTGCTCGATTCATAATCTGTAAGTTGATTTTAACCTCACTGAACCCATATTTTTTTTAAATTCTCTAGATATCCTTTTTTTTTTCAGCAGTGAACTTGTGGGCAAAATCACAAAGTTGTGAATATATTTTTTTAAAATTTATTTTTTGTACTTTAAATTTGAATTTTTCTATGAAAAACCATAAAAAAATATTTTTATTACATAATTCTTAATTAATAAACAACTCAAATTTTCAAATTTCTCTTTGTATATTTTATACGCTAATCCGAACATTCTCATAAACTTTGGTTGCAGTAATTTGTGGATTGATATTGATTTCCTTTATTCATTATATTTTTAACTGGCAAGCCTGTTATTAAAGTATTAGGTATGTCTGAAAGTGCAGTTCAGGGACTTCAGTTAACCGGGACTCTTGTGAAAGTCTTTTATCATAACTGCTTACCAAAAAAAATTTTATATTTTTATATTATAAAGATATAAAATGCCAAGGGTTATTTTACTCTTGATAGTTAATGTTAAAATTTTTTTAATTTAATTATCAGAATTCCATGAGAAGTAGTTAGAGGTTCATTCATAATTCCTTACAGAAGTAATAATAATAATAATATTGCTTTTAGATGTATTAGATTATTCGTTGATGAGCTAATAGGTAGTTGAATGTCATTTGGAATACTAACTTCTGCCTAGTATTTAATTTTTTTATTATTTCATTGTCAAATTTTGGTGGAGATCTGTCACATAAAATATATTTTTGTGAGCAGCTGTTATTATAAAGTGTAAGGATAAGGGCAGTAAAAAATATTCCAAAATATATTATTTAGGTTCAGTTAATTATTAAACAATTGTTGACTATAATAACGTTATGTTTGCAAGTGTGTAGGTTTTTTTTTATGGTGTATTATTTGGTTTATCTAAATTAAGTTGAAAAATGATGCAAGCATACAAAGATTGACTGGCTGTCAATGTTGAGTGCAGTAGCATAGATTATTTTACAAAGTGCAATAAAATACTTTTAACTTTTCAAACCGAACTTCTAACCAGAATTTAAAAAAAATTTTAATAAAACTTTTAAAATTGAAAATATTTTCATGGATCTAAAGAACGGAACATAACACCTGTATTGTCAACTAAGTCATGGATAAAAGATGCAGCCCTAAAAGCAAAAGGCCTGGTTTCTGTATACTTTTATAATAATCATGTTACAACAGTATACAGAAACCAGGCTTTTTGCTTTTAGAACTGAATCGTTTATCCATGAATTTGTTGACTATACGGGTTTTCTATTCCATTGTTAAGATCTGTGAAAATACTCTCATTAGCAAAATATTTTTTTAAAACATTTAAATTTGGGTTAGAAGCTTGGTTCAAAAAGTCGAAGTGTTTCTTCACGCTTTATAATATAATCTATGCCATTTCACTCAACATTGACAGCTAATCAATATTACCCACCTCATTTTTCAAATTAACCTAGACTAATCAAACAATATATCATAACAATTGTTTAGTAATTACTGATTCTAAATAGTATATTTTGAATAATTTTTTACCGTGGTTATCCCTAATAACAGCTGCTCACAAATAAAAAATATTTTATACTCAGATCTCCACCATAATTTGACAATTAAGTAACAAAAGATTTGCTCTATTAAAATACTATGCAGAAGTTAGTATCCCAAATTACTTTCTACCACAATTTTTGTAAAACCAATTACTGTGAAAGCTACATCATATAATAAATGTTTACTTTATTCATTATTATAGTAATAGATTAGTTGTTAAAGAGTATTCACCCTTTTCACTAAATTTCTGAGTACAGTAAGACATTCAATCCTGTCAATTATATGATTAGTTATTACAGATATAAATAAAGTAGATTAGAATGCCTTGATAGAGTACAATAATTGAAAGCTGACTGAGAGACTTGTTTAGAATGACAACAAAATTTTCTCTTCACTATCGAGAATCACTCTCACATTGAAAGTAAAGAAACACAAGAATGAAGATTGAATACTATATAAAATCTTAAACTTCTAAATCTGACCCAGCATCTGTATTAATGCTCTCTATGGCATGTTGTAATCAAATTTAGAAATTTAAGATTTTGTATGCTAATGTTTTACGTAGCATTCAATCTTTATTTTTGTGTTTCTCTACTTTCAACAGCATTATTGTCAATAGTGAAGAGGAAATTTTGGTGTCATTCGAGACAAGTCTCTGATTCAGCTTTCAATGTTGAGCTGAAATTATGCTCAACATTAAAAACTTATTATTGTACTCTTATCAAGGTAATCTACTCTATTTTATTTATATCTATAATAACAAATTAATCGACATGGTTGGATTTTCTACTGTACAGAGAGAAATTTAGTGAAAAGGGGAATACTCTTTAACAAATATTTTATAACTATTTTCTATTAGTATATTTATTTAATGAAGTAAATATTTATTACATGATGTAGTTTTCACAGTATGTAATTGGTTTTACAAAACAAAATGTGGTAGGAATTTACTTCTTGGATGTAGTTATCAATAAAATGACAACAGATTTAAAACTGCACTCAAGTTTTTTTAAACCCCTGTCTCAGAATTTATATTTCCTAATTGGATTTATTTAATTCTACTTTATCAACAATGAATTTTTTCAACTACTTTCAACAATCAACTATTTTTACAACAATAAATTACCCTTTAATGTACTAAAATATGCAAAAAATAATTTTCTTATCTGCAGAGCATTTACTAACTCTACATCAAAAAATAATTTAAATAAATTCTTCTTTTGATTAATAAATTATATCAGGGGATGGGAGTCATTTTCCTTTCACATAAATTTATGAACTGATTTTCTCTTTCTTTTTTTCCCCTAGATGCTGTAAAGATGGAGCCAGAGGTACAGCGAAAGGATCCTGTTTTATAGAAATTGTGTAAATGTGCTATGTACTTTCTAAATAAACTATTTTTACTTTAAACCAGCTCTTTTCTGTATTTAAAAACATGTTTCTATAATTAATTCTCAAAATTGCAATAGAAGATATTACTATCATAGTACTATTTTTGAGAAATATTACTATCATAGTACTATTTCTCAAAAATAGTACTATCAAGTGTTGGATAGTGAATGTCCAATATAATATAAAAGAAAATATTTTTTTAAAATGACTTATAAGAATTTAATGAATTACTCTTTAATTCACAAAACTATGCAAAAAATAATTTTCTTATCTGTAGAGCATTTATTAACTCTACACCAAAAAATAATTTAAATAAATTCTTCTGAGCAAGTTTTCACAAGCTCACAAAGATGGGTTTCAACATACACACTACACATTACTCAGGTTTGAAAATGAATGTATCAAATTTATGTTTATAAAATTATCAAATTATGTTAATAAATTTTATACTGGGGAAGTACAAATTTTTTGGGTTAATTATTAAAGTCGTACTGTTTTACATACTATAATCTCATTCTAAATTAAAAAAAAACAAACTGGAAAATTAGATCGAATGGAAAGATGATTTAGATTTAATGGTTGGTATTAATGTTATCTTAACTTTCAAATTTGGGTAAATGTATCTTAATACAAAATGAGGTTTTGTTCTAACAAGTAAATTTTTAGGTAATAACAAAGATCAGTATTTGGTAATACCTAAAAATACATAAGGCAAAACTGGAAAGAATACTAGAAATATGAAGGCAAAAAAATAATAAAAGTGAAAGGGTTGATATCAGAGGTTAATCGTCAATGAAATAAATAATAATAAAAAGCATATAAACAAAAGGGTCCTACGCAAAACTTTGAAAAACTGCCGGCGGTCCGATTCTGGTAGAATGCTGGCATGATGCCCGGACCTACGGCACATTGCTGTTTACGAGATGGGTAGATGACGGTATGTCGACACCAATTATTGCTCCCGTAACCGGCCCGTCAACCTCCGGTTACGTTCCGGCTATCTGTCCGCATCGATGGCTTAATCGCGGCTGCCTAACGGTTCGCAGTCGGATGAACGATGGCTCGAATCCTACCGGAAGTGGCCCAGCAGTCGACGGGGTAGTCGCGGGCGAGAGGACACAGCCGTGACGGAAACGATACTGACCTAATGCGCCGGCCCGGCAGTGGTGAAATCGGCTGGCCGGAACCTTCCGACCCCGGCCCGATGCCTCTGTATTTGTTGGGTATATATATATATATATATATATATATACATACATACATACATACATACATACATACATATATATATATATATACATACATATACATATATAAATATAAATATATATATATATATATATACAAACATATATATATATATATATATATATATATATATATATATATATATATATATATATATATATATATATATATATATATATATATATATATATATATATATATATATATATATATATATTATTTTTTTTTGCATTAATTGCATACTTTGACCGTTGTATTTAATTTGAATGTACTCCGTAGCAAAGTTCGGATTTTCAGCTAGTACTATCATATTGATTAACCAGTATGGAAGTCCCATATTACAGTAACGAATGAAATCGCGCTGTAGATGGGCGAGTGTCTTATGGACAAAGTGCCTTCTGAGTTGTAAACCAAATATTGACATCACAGGCAGAATTAATAGATTACAAGGAAATGGAATTTATGCCTTGATAGATAATTCCAGTGTATACTAAGCAAAATGTATATCCCAAAATAAATAGAGGTTGTCCTTTTTGTTATTAAAGAAAAAATAAACCTCTTACATTTCCAAGTCTAAGGTCTGAAAGAACAGTTGATGATTCATTTCGCTTATCTTCTACAGTAAATCTCAGTCAGACACCATTTTTATTTTATGTTCACAATATTTTTGTGGAAATCTTAATATATCTTGAGACAGCATTTCACAAACGTCGCGAGCATCCACAAGGACGCTGGTTACCTTAGTTACATATTGGGCTGGGCTTCAAATTCTGGCTGAAGCAAGAACGATCTTTGGCTGTCTTCTCATAAGGAGCAATGTTTGTTCACTCGTACGGAACGCCCATAATCAAGTAGTAAATGAGATCACGGTATAAATTAGCGAGTTTTTCAAGTTTCTTCTGAGTTGGAAAACAAATGTAGTCGTCAGAAGAATAATGAATTATTTACAAGGAAAAAGAGTTAATGACGTGACGTACATATACGTATGTATCATTATAATGGCCACGATAAATATCAATATTGTTTATGCTTTAATGGAATACAGTAGCATTAATTATTAAGTACACTGCTGGCCACCCAAATTGCAACACCAAGAAAGACAAGAGATATCACAACAAAATTTATTTTGTAGATAATATGTTGACCAAGTATCAAATGATTGAATTTATAGACTTCTGTGAAGTGTGGTTCCTGCCAAAATCAGTAGCCAGAGTAGCCGTCATTGTTGGAGAACACCGCTGCAACACGCCTCGGCATTGATTCAAAGAGACTTTGGATGAGTTCTTGGGGTACAGCAGACCAAGCAGCTTCCACACATTGCAAAAGTTGATCTGCTGTGGCAGCTGGGGATGGAATCTGGATCAATCGTAGAGCAACCATGGACCACATGTTTTCTATCGGCGAAAGATCCGGAGAGCGAGGCGGCCAGGGAAGCAATTCAATCTGGCGATTGACGACGAACCGTTGGACAATGCGTGCCACGTGTGGTCGCGCATTATCCTGTTGAAATATGGCTGTGGGCAAGCCCTGAAGGTAAGGAAGGACAAGTGGTTCCAACACGTCGGAGATGTAGTGCTGGCTGTTTAAAGTACCGGCAATGCGTACTAGAGGTGTGCGAGAGTGATATCCAATACCGCCCCATACCATAATACCCGGTGCAGGACCAGTGTGGCGGTGCATAACGCAGATGTTCAGCATCCTCTCTTCACGGTGTCTCCAGACTCGAATGCGACCATCGTGGTGTTGCAGACAGAAGCGTGACTCGTCAGTAAAGACAATTTCATTCCATTCTGCCGTCCACATCCTTCTGTCATCGCACCATTGGCGGCGGAGACGTGTGTGGTTCTGCGTCAAGGGTAGACAAAGCAATGGACGTCTTGCGGACAGACCACTCTGCTGTAAACGGCGTCGAATGGTACGCGCAGACACTGGATGATGCGTTACAGACTGCATGTGCTGTGCTATGGTTCGTGATGTGACTGAGCAATCCGTCACTGCCATGAGCACAATTTGCCTGTCATCACGTGAAGTGGTGCGCTGAGGTAGATGCGATCGTACACGCCGTTCCGTCGTACCCTCCTGTATCCAACGATCACATATCCGCATTACAGTTGTTTGGTTTCGTCCAACACTACTATCGATTTCCCTGAAAGATAATCCACAATCTCGGTAGGCCACTATCCTTCCTCTGTCGAACTCGGATACTTGATCAAAAGATGATCGTTGTTTTCGACGAGGCATAATTGATCGTTTTTTTGAAAAAACATAAGAAAAACACAATTGCCGAACTTGAAGTCGCCGAAATCTCCAAGCCTTAAATAGCGCTTTGAAGTGACGCCACAGGCGCGCGTGATGTGCGTCTGCGCTGAAATTCTAATCATTTGCATATCTCACCTCCGCTAATGCATGTTGTAAATTTCATGTTATTTGCATGTTTCCTTCAGGGTGTTGCATTTACAGTGGCCAGCTGTGTATTATAAACTTTAAAAAATTATGTTAAAAAATGAAACACATGCGTAGTTTTATATAGGATTACATTTCCTTGCATGATCGTAATGATTATCTACAATTTTCAGCAGATTACAAAATTGTATGTCTAATCTAATACTAATTAAAAAGTATGTATTAATGTTTATATAATGTTTATATAATGTTTATATAATGTTTATATAGTGTTTATATAATTTCTTTTCGGAACTCTCCAGATCCATATTATTGTAAATAGGAAATATAAACGCAAAATGAATGACCAAACAAAAGAAAAAAATGTGTAAATTTATGAAATGAAATTCTTTGAACAGTTTCATTATGCCCCTTTTAAAATACATGAAATATAAATATTTACAAAATAATACTTTTATCACTCAAAGTGTATCCAGAAAATGAAACATAAAAAATGAAATAAATGGATCATTGTGGGATGTTTTTAACTGATACATTGTTATGAAACCAATTAGAGTAAAAAATGCCCAAGGAAACTTGAAATACGTATAATAATACAGTGTATTGATAATTCGTGATTTATAATTTTTGTAAGTGCTCGCAATCAATATTACAAATAAGAAGTTTTCGTTTTATCAAATAAGGACAACTATCGAATTGTTGATCATTTTGAATTTGGTTTTAAATCCTATAAAGTCTTTAGTGGAGGGTCTTCTGCAAACATCGATGCATGCAGGGTCTTTAATGTAAACTTCGAATATGATTAAGGGTTTGATAAAAAATATTCAGAGAATTTTATCCATAAATTAGTTGCATTAAAATCTCTACGTCTGACTTTGATATTGTTAAGAGAAAAGATTCATCATATACATCTGCTGTTCGTTTAGATATTCTTATCAATAGTAGCGGTAAGGCAAAGATTTGCTTTCACTAAGATGTTAAGACCTGCTGCAGAACGTAAACGAGTTTTTAAGCCTTCCAGGAAAAGAAGAAATACTTACGGATGTGTGTTTTACCTCTTTTACTTGTGTGGGATATTTAAATGTTTCGAAATAATATATCATGGACATTTGAAAATTGTATCTTACTGTCTATCGAATATTTGTAATATTGTTTTCAACCTAATAGTGTCAGGTTTTCAGGTAGTGGCATGTTTATCATTCATATCTCCTTCGAACAATGGTTATAGTACACTATACGCTGCATATACCAGTTTGAATCTAGTATATTTCCTCAACCGCCTTTATTTATGCAAGCACGTAAAAGAATTTGCTATTCTGGCAGAAAAAGTACAGAATATTTTGCGGAACGTAATTAAACACGTTCAAACACCACTGTGGATAATAATTTGGAGTTGTATAATTGTATCCTTCAATATCATGGTATTTATCCTTTTATTTATCAGATGTATAGATAATATTGAAGTATCAAATTCTTTTATATTTTCATATAAAGAGGACAGTCAAATTTTTAAATATATTTTTGCTTTATTATGCTCGTCTAATACTATCATATTGCTTATTATGCCTCTCCACATCTTTGCAATTTATTACATCAAAATTTGCTGGGATATTAATAATTTAATTCGTAGTTTTTATCCTCTGATAATGCACCACGGGAAGAAAAGCTATGACGAACTGTCTGATAGTTATTGTGAAATAAGATCCATAGTAAACGAAATTGATTCAAAAGTTGGAATACCTGTATTTTTCTGCTTTGTGTTTAACGCTTTCATTATGTATTTTGGTTTGCTCAGCATCCTGCATCCAAATAATATACCTTTTACTGGGAGCTTCGGTATCATTGCCTTCAGTTGCCTGGTTAGTTTAGGGAATTTCCTGGTCGGAACTTTATGTGCGTCTCTAGTATCTGAAGCATCTTCGAAAGTTAGAACCGAGGCAAAGAAGATTACAGAAACCAATCCAGAAAACACGTGTTCTTTCAACAGGTTTCTTCACGTTATTGATGAAGATATCTATATGACGGTGTGGGGAATCGTTAGCATAAAAAGGAGTACCATTCTAGGAACCTTGGGAACAATTATCACGTACTCGGTTATAGCCGATAGTATGAAATCAGATTAAATAATTTAACATGCATATGTGTGTAATTTTTATTTCTACAATGATTATAAGAAATTATTTTTTGATGGGATTTTCGAATGCTTTTGAAATACTTTCTGTAAGTTTTATAAATGGCTAGATGAATACCCGTACTTCCCTACGAAGTACATTCAAATTAAATACAACGGTCAATGTATGCAATTAACGTAAAAAAAACGAAAAAATATATTTATTAAAAATCGTAAAGGATATTTTTATAGACAAAAAATGTAGTGGAAAATATTGAAATTATATCTAATAGAACATACTAAAGAATATAGTACAGTTAAAGGGAACGGTGGACATTAAAATTAACTTTTTTTTACTTTTCATCATAGAGATACGAAATTTTGTAGATATACACATTTCATTATAAATAAATAGAATACCTTAAAAGAAATTTCCAATCTCATTATAATTTTAAGATTGTTTACAAATTTTGAAATTTATAAACAAAATTTTAAAATGCTCCTTGCTACTTAATTTTTGAGATATTTCCTCGATTTTGCATTTTAATCTCTTTAAACTGTATAACAAACAAATCTGGGAATCAATTATTTAATCCCTTAAATAGTTAGTTTATGACAGATTTTTTTCTGAATTCCATCCCGATTTTCATAAAAATTTTACCTTTTGAAAAGTTATAAATGAAATTTAACTACCTTAATGGACTCGAATTGTAAAATACATACCCAGTTTTTTTGTAAACAGCATCAGGATTCTTCCTTATCAGTTTCATGAATTTTGAAGAAAAATTAAGTAGCATGGAGCATTTAAAAAATCGAAAAACCTTGAAAAATCTGTTTTGAGAAAATTAGATTTAAAATTTATTACTGCACTTACCCATTATAAATTACTTTCTAGAATCTTCATAAATGATTTTTTACTTGAAAAAATATTTTGGTACTAATAATCTACAGAAATATATATATTTTTTACAATAACACAATCAGTATTACAATGACGAGATTTGCTCAAATAAAGGTCCACCGTTCCCTTAATATAGCACAGTTTGAGGAACATTTCCTTTTTACTGTATTTTAATATTTTTTGGATAATGCCAATCGTCAGCCGCATTAGAAAGAAAAAAATATTTTTTGTCAATTTATTTCATTGTTATGCACGTGACACAAAATTATTTTAAAGTATTCCGAATGAAAAGAAACCACGTGATCCGCATTTAATAAATCAAATTCCCAAAATTAATCTTTAAAAATTCACCAAAAATCAGAAAATGAAGGTAAACATTCGAAAAAGATTTCATTTGAAAGAAATATTTATGATTTTTCTCGTGATATGAATTTTATCACCCTCAGATTAATATTTTAAATGCAAAATTTAAAGAATATTAAAAATATAGCTTAAAAATTTAATTTAATATATTCTAAGAAAATTTTCCTAAAAAATGTTTCATAGTGCACACCTGCACTATAAGAAGAATCGCCATGCAAAATTTCAACCCTTTAGATCCTGCGGTATTGATCTGTGCATTTTCTGTCAGTCAGTTAGTCTGTCTGTCAGTCAATTACGGAACTGCTTTATATATATAGGTGTTCTGTTTACATGTGCATCACTAGCCAATAAATAACACTCCAAACACGTATTAAATACTCTTTGTCTTTATAACTGTGACATTGTCTCCATTACTACACGAAATTTGTAATTATAGTATAAGTATGTTTTGCTCGTTCCTACCCCTCAACATGAACATGTCATCTATCGGGAACTGTTGATCTGGGCTGACTCATAAATTCTAGGATAAGGGGTCATAAAGTTCATGTAATGTGTGGTTCTGACGTCATAGAACGCATAAATACCAGAGTGGTTCGAGGGCTCTCCAGAATTTTGACACTATAGTGACATGTGGAATCCCATAAACTTTGAACACTTACGAGCATTTCAAACGCCGGAAAAAGCTTTTGAATTCGCCGACCGTATAAAAGAAGATCCCAGTAGTCCAAGGGAGAGAAATCTGTTTTTGAGTGCCAGAGAAACACGGGAGCTCTCCTGGTCACCGGCCTTATAGGCTGGACCGACCCGAAGCCGTCCTGACATATCTAACTGTAAATTCTATCTCGCTGTAATACTTGCTTTTTGTAGTTGTAGTATGTTTAATGTATCGTAGTAAAGTAAATGAAGCGAAACGCTTGCCTCATTATTGACTAAGTTACATAACTGACATTTCAAACTTCTGAGAAAAATGATTTCAGGCCAATAATGACTTAACGTTGTATCCTGAAAGAGGGTAATGTTTGTCTTAAAATGAAGAACTGAAAATTATGATTACGTGAGCCTTTATTTTTTTTCTGATTTTTATGCTCTTTGTGTCTCGATTTTTTTAGCTGTTGTTTTTAAACAAAAAGCAACAACTGTATGAGTATCAGTTTTATTGTAAAAAACTGCAAATATAAATATAGACTCGAGCTGCTAAACAGTGACGAACTTCTTTTAATTTTCACCTGAAAGTGTGAATTAATTTACCTGTGTAATATGTATTTATATAAATATTTATTATTGCTGTAACTTAATATACATACTTAATGTATTTAATAACTTCTCACTGTAAATTAAAAAGGGATTTAAATAGCATATGTTTAAAACATAACACAGCTTGAGAATAAAATTTTCTTGATGTCTTTATTGATTGTTTCTACATTTTTCTGCATTTAGCATTTAATAAATCTATTCAAAGTTGATAGGCTGGGTAATACATAAATTGAATATTATGCAAAACACCTATAAATTGCAAAATTCATAAAAAGTTCCTAAAGCTCTGTGAAACACTTCAAGCTCGAAAAATGAACTATGACTATGTTCTTAAAGAATTTGTATACAGACATTTTATGCAATAAAATAAGATCATAAAAATGTTGTTTCCTTGAATTAATTGGTTTTTGCTTGTAGTAAACATAATAAAGTATTCAATGCACGTATATATATTTAGTTCAAATTCCTCCATTTAGAATTATTTAACTCCTATGAAGATAACAATAACGATTGTTTATATCACTGAAAAACATCAACGGTATAAATGAAGAATCGTAGAATTGATGTTTTGATCATAGCCGTTCACATCAAAGAGTTGATGTTATTATTAGAACTCACCGTTTATGTTGCATACTGGGAAACATTTCATAATACCACCGGGAAGGTCTAGGTTTGCTTTAATTATAAAGTAGAAAACAAATATTACGCCATGTATCAGAGAGAGTTCTCAAGAGCTTACCTCTGTGAAAATTAAACATCTTAAAATAAAAACTTTACTTATTTGAGATTTTATGTTTTGCAGAGTGGATACATAAAATCTACTATGGAAGTACTATGGAAACAAGGAAAATAATTTCCGATTCTCAGCTTGTTTTCTTAACTTTCCTTTACTAGGAATTAAAACTGTATTTTATTTACTTATAGATCATACCGTGCAATTTTTTTTAATCAAGAATGAATATAATCAAAATTTCGCGCATGTAAATAAATTATATTTAAATTACTTAATGTAACCAGTATACTAAAATTTCACATTATTGATGATAATTACGCATAGAACATAATTTTATTTTTCATACAATTCATAGAATTGACAGTAATCATAGACTGCTGTTTTTAAGAAGAGCTATCACGGAAACTTTTTATAGAGGACTAGCTGAATACCCGAGCTTCGCTACGGAGTACATTCAAATTACACGGTCAATGTATGCAATTAATTCGTATGTTAAATATCTATAAAACATAATAATTTGAATTAAATTTTTAAAAAACTTCCATCTCAATTAGTCTAGAGGTTAAATTTTATCTTTTATAGTATTTTAATATATTTTTGGTCAATTTATTTCATTGTTATGCACGTGACGCAAAATAATTTTTTTAAAATTAGTGTCACAAAGAGAAAAGAAACCACGTGATCAGAATTTAATAAATTACCTTCCAAAAACTAATATTTAAAAATTCACCAAAAACCAGAAAATGGAGGTAATGATTTGAAAAAAATTTTATTTTAGAGGAAATGTTATGATCTTTCTTGTGATGTAAATATTATAATCCTCAGATTATTAGTTTAAATGCAAACTTTAAAAAAGTTACAATAACAGCTTAAAAACTTAATTTTAAAAAATCTAATAATTTTTAAAAAATATTTCTTAGTGCACCCCTACACTATAAGAAGAATCACCATACAAAATTTCAGCTCTTTAGGTCTAGCGGTTTGGTCTGTTCGTTATCTGCCAGTCAGTTACGGAAGTGTTTTATATATAAAAATTATTAACTGAGGCGATATAACTAAATTTCGTCTTTAAGTCCCGAAATTTTTTACGCTAGGTTTTCGATATCATGAGAGGGTGATTTTTTGGAATTTAATACACCTAGACCGATTCCAACGTAATTAATTCAAGGAACCGTACCTGTCTTGATGTAACATTTTTAAACCGTCAAAAACTCTACTAATTAGAATCAAATCATGAGTTAATAAATACAAACGCATATAACAAGTAGAAAATAAATGTTAAATAAATCTGGTCATTGTGGGAAGGCACATTTTAAGCTGCTTCTCTTACACTATTCTTTTAAAATTTACTTTAATTGTTGTTGTTGTTGTTTCTAATGCCTCCTATTCGGAATTTATTGCACACCAGGTCCATATAGGCCAGCGGGCGGAGGGATGAGGCTTCCGTTTATGATCTGTTATGACCACAAGGCTCAGGAGACTTGTGATCATTTACAGTAACAGATCAACATAAGTCCGATTTAGCCAGTTGCCACCGGACACCCCCCAGGAGTGACATCTGGGGGATCGTACCTTCTCCCACCCTCGTAGTGTTACTTTCCGGTCTATAGATTTAACGTGACCATATACGACTTAGAAAACGTTATAGGTAATTAACGGCGCTTGTCGGGATTCGATGCGAGCACCCTCAGCACCGATAGCCGATGCGCTACCACTTGGCCACCTCGAGCCCTACTTTAATAGTTATCAAATGAATTGAAATATCTCAAGTGACGTTCAGAGTGACCCTGCATTTTGTTTTTGACGCAATATAAAGCATAAATTCACTTACACACGAAAATACTCAAATGCGACACAGGACAACGATTTCCCTTTTTGAATAATTTTATTATTTTAAGTCCCACTGTAACTCGTTTAATTAAAATATTTCATTTTTCACTCCTTTGGCAGTTTGATATCAGGTCAATTGAATTATATATATATATATATATATATATATATATATATATATATATATATATATATATATATATATATGTTATATATATATATTATATATATATATATATATATATATATATATATATATATATATATGTTATATATATATATTATATATATATATATATTATACATATATATATATATATATATATATATATATATATATATATATATATATATATATATATATATATATATATATATTTATATTTATATATATATATATATATATATATATATATATATATATATATATATATATATATATATATATATATATATATATATATAGAAACAGACAATGACTGATACGATTTTTTGTTAAGCACATGCTGTATGATGATGGCATGTTGGAAGACATTATCAAAACAGAATCTGGTCCGTCGCTTGATACAACATATTATCTACACCTATCAACCACCAGAAAATAAAAGCTGAAATTCACAACGCGGGAAACCTTCGAAGCAAAGCATTTAAGAAACTGCACCTGCATAATGTGCTATTTATAAAATGGAATATATTTTACGCAGGAGCATAAAATAGTATCAAATCGATGCTATTGGAGTATTTTAAAATCTTTTAAAATTAAGGAATATTTTGCATTAAAGCAATTGCGCGTGACTATCAATACCAAATATCAATTTTTATATTTCTTTAATTTGTGTGTTTATGAGATGATCAAATATGTGTTCCACAAACAACAAAGGCAACAACAAAATAATAATGGCTTATCGACCCTTCTGGTGCCAGTCAAAACAGGAGCCGCACTTTCATCGCCCAAAGCCTTCGGAACTTGATCTGATGTTGCTGTAGGACAAGTGGAATAATCAACAACAACAACAACATAATAATTGGATTTCAATTCTCAGTTATATTCATGTGGTTCACCATATTCTCACAGTGTTATATCGATCTCTGCGAAGTGAATTAACCATCGTATCTTCTCCATTTGGAGATCCTGAAAATACCATGTTGTTGAGGAAGAACTTTATGAGCTCGTATCTGCTTATTTTACTGTAGAAATATTTATTAAATTAATTCTAAAAAGCTGCATTACTTTTTGGTTCGTTTATGCTACAGCTTCAGAATGGTAATGTGATTGATTACATTGTCAGAGACGGTCAATCCACTAAAAAGTGGCAAACTAAAGACCTGGGCTGCGTAGCAAGATCCTGCAAACTCAGCCGAAGGTTGATTTCTCTTGTTCGGTTATGTTTCAAATGGGGTTAGGCGTCGGACGGACAGTACAGATCTGCCAAATTGGTGCAAACCGGGGCACTCTTCAGAATGGTAAAACCGACCATTAATATGTGTTTTATTTTTTTTATCTCTGTGGCATATTCCAAGGTTATAGAATAATATAAAATAAAGATAAAAATGTTGCATCATGTTGTTTATCAAACATTTGTAATATAGCTTTTAATGCAAATGTGTCAGTTTTCCCGATTACAACTGCAAGCTCCTTTATGATGTACATAGGTGCTCCATACAGAAAGTTTACAGGTTTAATTATTTTCATTAGCTTTCTACTTTTACTACACCGCGTTTATTTAAGTGGAAATATAAAAGAATTTGCCGCGCTCGCGAATAAAGTAAAATATATTTTGCGTAGAGTATACTAAGAAACAGAATGTCCTCGATGGATAACAATTTGGATCTACTTGATTTTATCTCTAAACATTATTGTATATCTAATAACTTTAAAAAGCTCTCTAAACCGTGAACCGTTCATAATGTTTTGTTTCGATTTGAAACAGACAGTCAAATTTGTGCATTCATTTTTGAGTTTATATATTCAGCTTTTTCAATTATACATTTTTACATGCCTGTCATTTTTTTTCCTATTAATGACGTTAAAATTTGTTGAGATGTTCGAAATATGATTCATGGTCTTAACGGATTGATGAAATGCTACCCTAAAATAACATATACTAAGCTGTCAAATATTTACTTTGAAATAAAATATGTTGTCAAACTTATTGATTCAAAATTCGGGATTCCAATATTTATTTCCTGTTTGTTCAAAGGAACCGCGATATATTATGGTATGAATCCATCCAGGAAATTTTCAAGGCGTGGACAGCTATGTTACTATCATAATAATACTTCTGATATGTTTATTGAGCTTTATTGCAGAAGTTATGACTGCTTCACTTGTATCTGAAAGATTTTCAACAGTTAAAGATGAGAGAAGAACAATAAAATACGACAATCCTACTAATATATACTCTTTCATTAGATTTTTTTCTAAATTGTTGACGAAGAAATCACATTGACAGTTTGGGGAATTGTCAGCATGAAAAGAAGTACTGTTCTTGGAGTTTTAAGAACAATTATTACGTATTGTGCTTTATTGGATGGCTGAAGATTGGACTAAGAATTCAAATGACTTTTATCTCAAGTGTAGTTTCTTTTTGTTGCATTAATGGAAAAGTTTTGGAATCCTGTATGAACAGATAAAAAGATGTCTGGATGAGCGTTGAATTTTTTGTGATATGAATCATAAATGAATTACTCTTACTAACTCTGCAATATACTACTTGCTTCTTAGTGTAAATGTGTATCTCTCGAAGCAATCTCTCTAATAATCTGGGATGTGGTTACAATGAAAAAATCCTATATTTGGAGAGTGTATAAAAAAGTTCGCTTAATTTATTTATTCGAATACTGTGAATAATGATGATACATATTATACTCGATATTCCTGGAAAACACACATGTGTTTTGAAAATGGGAAAAATGAATTTATGCTTTTTGGATCTGAGTTGTAAATGCATACCTTACATGAAATATGTTTTTGTCTCATTGTCTTTTTAACATTCTTGTTTAAAAGAGAACCCTGTAACTGATATGCTCAAATAGAAAGATCTAAATGTTGGACAAATGGAATGTTTTATTTAAACGTACCTCTAACTTGTTTCATAACAGTTAATGAAAAGTATTGGCAATTGGGTATCGTATACAGTTTAGTATTTCTTATGTGTGTGAAAGAGTCTTATGCGAAAAGATAATTGCAATAATATAAAAATATTATTTAGTATTGTTAATTTTACTTTACTTTTTTCAGCTATTAGTAGAAAGACTACATTGTATGAAAACGTAAGTTTCTGATAACAAAATGTTTTTAAAAGTTAATATTTGATTTCAATAAGGTATGTCCCTTCCCCACCCCAAGAAATATTAATAATTCATTCCGTAATGCTATATTTAGCTCCGAATACAGCTAAAGATATGTTCAATATTGTTTTAACGACATAATATTTTCAAATTTAGAATATGTGTACTTGCTATAAATTAAAAATTATCGCTAAAATGTTAATATTCTTATGACAAAAAAATTTTTTTAATACTGTATAATATGTATATAATAATTTGACCAAAGTATGCAAGATTTTTGTGCATGAAACTGCAATACGTATCAGAAGAAATATGTTTGCTTAAGTCTCTTTGATAATTTAACAGCGTATTTACTCATGCAAGTCGGTAAGAAATTTGTATATATACATGTAAATGAAATTTTTTCATGTAATAAAATTGTTTCTTAAATTGAGATCAGCGGAGATTTGAGTAGATAGTTAATAATTTCGTTATTTTGTTAATTCTTCATGTACTCTACATTTATTTCTAGTTTTTAATCCTAATTACGTAATTTATATTTTTTTAGGTCGTGTGAAAGTGGTACTATGTGGTTCATGTGTAAGTGATGTTGTTTCCCATCCCCCTGGTGTAGGAAAGCATACACCAAGTCCAAAGGACCTAGGTCCTCAAATCGAAGGGCAATTAAAGGGCCTTTTTGGCGAAGGGCAAGTAAGTAGCATCACTTTAAGGCGAGGTATCACTAGGGCTGAAGACTGACTTGAACTCGAAGAACATCGGTCCCATAATTTTGAACCGAGTCAAGTGAAGAGACCGGAACACTTGACCCTGCACCTCCAGAGGTAACTTTGAGAACTTGGAGGACATTGTAGCCTCGGCCCATTTTACGTGCCCCGGCCACCATTAATGAACACGGGGGATTTGTAGCGACGAGCATCGATCCAGGGACGTTCCGAATCTTACTAACTGGGACACCGCGCTCTTGTGTAAGTTGTTTTGCATGATATGCTTTAATTTTTTGCGTTGTATTGTACTAGTTTTCCTGATACACACATTTTTATATTCCTGCGTGTGCGTTATACAAAATTTAGTTACAATACATCTGTCATACACGTGCCCTATTCTGTCAGAATGTTTGTTTTCTGAATAAATATTTATATGTATAAACGGATTGGTATGAGAACTTGGAAATGGAAATAGAATCCTGTTGTTAAAACGTGACTGTTTTTCATGCTTGTTTCCATCAAACTTTTTAAAGAAATCTTGATTTATGGAAATTCGCATGGGTAGAAGAATGTTTCATTAGGGTGATAAAATTATTAGAAGCCAAAATTCACAGTTTTTGCATCTTATTTGTGCTGTTAGCGACAACTACTAGTTAGACAGAGGTTCGATCCCGGGAACTACCCTTATATTGTCACATAGTATCTAAATCTCTGAACTCATTTCAACAAATTTATTGTTTATTTATTTTTTAAATTTATTAAAATTAATTCATCATGTATTTACTGTTTTCTTTTTCACTTTTCAATTTTTAAAATTTTAATTTCCCCTTTACGTTACTTTTGCCTAAAGTTTACCAAGATATTTACTTTACCCAATTCATGCGTTAGAGGGCTCGGCCCAGGGAGCGCAGATAACCCCCAACTTCTGTTGGTTATCGACGCAAGCTGGAACCGCGTCGGTCTAGAATAACATCGAAGATCTGTCTTATTACCCTTACAGCGAGTTTCAGAATGATGTAGCCAGTTAGTCTCAGGGTGTACATATGCGGATGTCCACGGGATCAGTGGTTGCTGCTATAAACAATTGCAACAGATGAGAATTAAATCACGTATAATTCCAGAGAGAAAGATCGAGAAAAAAATGAAACGTTAGTTAGTCTACATTTGTTATTAGTTCTACTTTTGTTATTTTCCCTCACACATTAGATTTTTGAGAATAAAAAACTAAACCAGGGGTATGGCAGACTTTTCCAGGGTTGCGGTCCACCCAGTGGTGTAGGTGTGGTGAGCTTAAAAAGAGATCTACAATATTTATAATAACTTAATAATAAATACGGAATATGTGCTTACCTACACAACTACAATAAAAAAACTTACTCTTTTAAATCCGCGGTTAAATCAAAACGCAAGATACAAACATAATAATATATCCATAAATATGTTTCTTTTACTACGCGCGTCTCAGATCTTAGTAAAGGCGATCACCCCAAAATGTCTTGGTGGTCCACCGGTCGATCGCGACCGACTTAATGCCCACCCCTGAACTAAACAGTCGGTCTACAGAAAGTATTTAATCGCTGATTTTAAGGGAACTGGTAATCGTAAAGCAATGAAATTATGAGAAATTCGGAAGTACTCTTTCCTATGAAAGCTTTATAGCTGAAAATATTTTCATATAAAATATGCCCGTTTCAATTAAAACATATTTTTAGCATCTAAATTTAATTTTAATTTCTATTTAAGTTAAATTGATTTTGGTTTGCATTATATATCGAAACTAGCTGAAAACCCGCACTTCGCTACGGAGTACATTCAAATTAAATACAATGGTCAATGTATGCAATTAATTAATGCGAAAAAATAAATATATATATTTATAATAAATACGACGATCAATGCATTCAATTGATGTAAATATATGTATATACATATATATTTATAAAAAAAATCGCAAGGGATGTTTTAAAGACAAAATAATGTAGAAGAAAATATTGAAATTAAATCTAATAGGACATACTAAAGAATACAGTACAGTTTGAGGAACATAACTTTTAATATATTTTAATATTTTTTTATAGTGTCCAATCGTCTGCCGCATTATCAAGAAAAAGAATATTTTTTTGTCTATTTCGTTCTTATCACGTGACAATAAATTTATTTAAAGTAGAGGAGAAGGTGGGATTAAGGACCCCCATTTTGTTTTTGGCTCACTGGGGTCATACCAAAGACTGATTTTCATATTTTGGGGCTCTAACCTCTTCAATAACTCATCATCTAAACGCCCTGAAGTGGATCTGCCATTAAATCAAATTTTAAGATGTAAACAATCACATAAGTGAAAAAAGTCAAAGCTTGCAGGTAACCCAAAGTAGAGGGTAATATGGACCCCAACCTTTTTTTACCAAATAAATCATTTATCTATTTATTAAACAGCTGGAAACAAAAACGAGAAAAGTTTTCAAATTAAAAAGTGAAAGAAAGATAATATATTATTAAACAGTTGGATCATCAAATATTATCTATATAAAAAAACATCAATTTTGGTACAAAAGTCGCAAATTTAAAACTCATCTTCGGCTACGGTGCACACAGAATGCGTCCAGTGTAGACTCATCCCACAACGAATCCAAAGTTCTCGTCATGTGTCATCTTTGAATGCACCTTCACAGAAGATGCACGTTGCTTCTTGCTGGTCTGGGCCATCTCTGTAAACATATGGGCTTGTATCCACCCAGAGGGATGAGCTCTTCCAATTGCTCCGGATGGGGCTCCATTCATAAGCTGATCCGTTAAGATTTTACGAGGAAATATCATCATTTATGGAAAATATGTTCCCCCAGCATTCATGCAGCAAACCACAGTTACCAGAGAACCACGTTCAGCTGTAGTCAGAGCTCCTACATGACGTTTTCTCTTCAACCCGATGACTTGGGAAACTTTTGACTGAAGCCCACTTAAACCAGTCTCATCTGCATTGATGATTCTGGAAATGATTCCCAGAACACAAGCCTTCCAGCAAACAAAAGTAACCCAGCCACCTGTTCACGTGTGAATCCTTCTGCATGTGCATATGACGTCCCTGTAGGTTTTCTGATCGAAATTTGTCTGACGAGTGAGGAATCGGCTTAGCCAGTCTCTCCCTGCTGCTTCATTTATGAAAGTGTGGGAGATATTATTGCGTTCAGCCAATTGGAACGCCAATTTTCTCACATCTTGTAGAGTGAGACCGTGAACTACTGACTCCCTTTCTAGCAAATAGGCCACTAAATCTTTTTCAGTGTAATTTTGTAAAACAGGCTTCCTCCCTAGATTTTGTGTCAGGGGATGACCCAATGCCTGGGGCACTGGCATTTGGTTCATATCCTCTAGGTTCGAGTCCCACTGTTGGCATAAATGTTTGTAGCCGTTCGGAATCGGCTTTAAACTGTAGGTCTCGGTCAAATTAGCCATTGTATAACAAAAGTTGACCCTAACGCTCCAAACCAAAACCAAACCCTAGTTTTTGTATAACCAAATCTGCTGCTGGCATATCCACTTGTGAAGCCAATAATCTCAAAATTATTCTTGATACACCAAACACTCTGGTAGCCTCCTTTAGTCCCATTTCTCCGCATCTTAGCTTCTGGATAGCCTAAACCATCTTCACCTTATCCCAACTTCTTTTGTGCATTACAGCGTCCTTGCTAGAGGGAAATTTCTTCTCAACTTGCATTCTTAGCATCCAGAATAACAGAAAAGGATTACAAAACATGAAAATAAAATGTATCACAATGAAATCATCTGTGGAATTGCATTTTCTCGCGGAAACATTATTATTACATTATCGAAACCGGTTGTTGGTAATATGGACCTGGGTCCATAATACCAGCACCCATGGGGTTCATATTTCCAACATCGCCATCTTGGAAACAAACTCGTTTTTCACATTATGAGTTATATCGAATTTAATTTCGAACTAGCTCAAAAGGAACTTCATGTCCTGTAGAATAAGGCACAGGAATCAGATTTTACAAAATATTGTAGTAGATATGTAAAATATTCACTTTTACTTTCCTCAGAAAAAGTTTGAAAACTCGAAAAACAAACAATTCTCAACAAGACATCATTCGCGAGTGAACTGCGGTCAATGACCTTGACTATCCATTGCAGCCATCTAGGGGCTCTAGATCACAGCTATAATTAGCGGCTGCACCTGCGCATAGGGAAGATATTAAGGGGGTCCATAATCGTACCTTCTCCTCTACCAGAAAAAGAAATCCCGTGATCAGCATTTAATAAATTAAATTCTAAAAATTAATCTTTAAAAATTCGCCGAAAATCAGAAAATGGAGTTAAATATTCGAAAAAGATTTCATTTTAAAGGAATTTGTATGATCATTTCTCGTGATATAAATTTTATAACCCTCAAATTATTATTTTAAATTCAAACATAAAAATAGTTACTAAATCAGCTTAAAAATTTAATTTAAAACAATCTAAGAATTTTTCAAAAATCTTCCTTAGTGCACCCCTACATTATAAGAAGTATCGCCATGCAAAATTTCAGTCCTTTAGGTCCAGTGGTTTGATCTGTGCGTTGTATGTCAGTCAGTCAATCAGTCAGTCAGTTACGGAACTGTTTTATATACAGGATTTGTATAAAAAGTATCAGGAAAAGTTTCGGGAAAATAAATTTTTTTGAGATATTGCTACAATTCCTCAAATGTCTTCAAAATACATCCCTTGAGCGTCGACACACTTTTGCCAGCGACTTTTCAACCACACGAAGGCTCCCTGGTATGCGAATTCCGGAACGTCCTTAAGGGTACGCGTGCAAGCTTCTTTGACGGCACTTAGGGTCCCTTGGCGGTGTCCTTTGAGGGAGGATTTCACTTTTGGGAATAGAAATAGACGACTGGTGCCAAGTCGGGACTGTTAGGGGGTTGGGGAATCGTCGCGATGCCATTTATCGTCGGACTCTCGGTGATATCCTGAATTCTTTTTGTTCCGTCCAACTAAAAGAAGAAAATTTCGAAATCTGATTTTGAAGAAAAATCCATAAAAGAATAAAAAAAAGAGTATTTTTGATAGATAGTTAAGTATGAATAAAAATATTTTGATTCCATAAATTTATCTGCAGATAATTAACTATTTGTGTTAGCTTTCTTGAGCATGTTTGTTTACTGAATAAATATTTAATTTTTATACACGGTAAATACCGCTCAAAGCATTTCGAAATAGTGAAACCTGATGTTAACACGCGACCATTGTTCAGGCTTGTTTTCTTCAAAATTTTCATAGAGATCTTAAGATATGGAAGTTTGCATGGACGTTAGAAGGATTCAGAAAGTGATAAAATTTCTAGATGTCATTATTTGTGTTTTTTGCAACATCAGACCTGTTGCTGTTAGCGACAAAAACTGCAGCCGAGTGGGTCTAGCTGTGTATCCAGGGGTAGGCACGTATATAATAGCTCTACTGCTACTTTAACATGGAGTTACTCTGCTTGAGTCTCTGAAGGGTCATAATGTCTTCAGGTTTATTGTTTGCTGCTGTATAAAAATGAAGTACAGAAATGATAATCAAAAAAGGAATGCATTTCATTCTATTTATTTCAACAACATAATATAATATTAAAAAATAGATGATAGAGCTACTATTGAGTTTACCGGCTGATTTCTCCTGTTCTTTATAGTAGAATGTTTTTTAAAGGATCTAATGATCAACGACTAGTATATACGAGGTATCAGTTACTCATCTTGTGGGAAACTCTCCTACCTTACCGATTTCCAGCAGTACCAATTTCCAGTTACCATTTTGAAAATATTTTTTTAATGAAGCGCGAACATAAGCTAAATTTCGCGCAATGAATTGAGTTTTATTTGTATCATTTTATGTAAATAATATATTATAATCAGTCATCTTATAATACTAATTATTTACGGAAAAATAATTGATTTTTTTATATAATTCATATACTACTATTCGTAGACTAAATAACTTATATAAAAGTTTACATTGTGTGCGTATAGGATAATGAATAAGTTATGCATGATTTTCGATATAATGATACATTGACTTATTGGAATTAAATACATTGAAAATGTTCTGGAGGGTTTTAATTCCCAGAACCCTATCACCCGAGAGAGTTCTGAAGCCCTCCCAATTTTCGCTGATTATTTTTAAAACAAATGGTCAACGAAGTCATAACTCTCCCGGACCGTGCTTTCAAGACTTGCAAGTTGTCATATCAAGTGGCTCTCATTTAATGAGGGCAGGAAGACTTCGCCACCTGCATCAAGTGCCACGACCACCAGTCTTCTGCAGAGCATATAATGGATTGCTTGGGCCTCTCTAGAGGGGATACCTATCGCGATATTCTTTTTGTGCTCGACTTCCTGTGAGTCGAACGGACTTATGAATTTCGTCTGACGAAGTCAGATACTGGAGGATAGGCAACAACACCAACAAAACAAAAGATAAAAAATACAATTCCCGGCAATATAATACCCAGCATTGGCAAAAGTGTGTCTACGCTCAAGGGATGTATTTTGAAGATATTTGAGGGATTGTAGCAATATCTCAAATAAATTTATTTTTCCGAAACTTTTCCCGATACTTTTTATACAAACCCTGTATATAAAACAGTTTTATACAGGATATTGTATACAGGCTTTGTATACAATACCCGGAGGTCGGGAATTGTATTTTGTATACAATACCCGCACTATAATACCCACGATACAATACCCGGCAATCGTGCGTCTCGGTCTTTTTGCCACCGAAATCAGTAATCGTCTTCTAACCCCTCTACCCTTAAAGTTACAATGGAGAAATTCTGCTTAGCTGACCTTGACCGTTTGCTCTTTTGTGTAGTAAAATTGCAAGTCATTGCTGTGCTTTCTCAGTATTTTATTGCCTTCTAAACTTGAAATCGGTCTATTCGACCGCTTTGCGATCACTTACGTAGCTCATTTTTCTCCCTTCCCTTTCATCTTTCCCGGTTTCTGCGAATTTCTCGGCAGGGAAGTTTCTGTGAATTTTGTGAGGAACCACCTACAAAAAGTTGTTTGATCTCCAAAAACTGAAGGGTGTTGTTTTTTAACAGCAAAGCAAAATCGAAAAACAAAACAATTTTGTCAACAATGTAGTTTGTATAGAACATAAGTATAATTAGTGTGTAGAATGTGCAAAATACTACGAATCTATTAATGTAGATTAAAAGTTATGCAAATAAAAAGCTTCAATTGTGGATAATACAGCTAATGTTGAAACTGTAATCAGAAGAATTGGATAAGTATTTTTCTAAAATTTATCTACTTTAAAATTTTTTACTGTAAATGAAAATACATTTTTTTAACAACGCCACAGCAACTCTTTTTTTTTCAAATTCAATAAGTGCCTTGTGCCAGTGTTTAACAAAATTTTGTTAGTTGTTCAGCTGTGCAAAATAATGTTCCTGAATAATGTTTTTCAGTCTGCAAGTGAAAATTGATTCAAATTAAATTATTGCCGCATATTTAAAATTTCAGAGAAAATTTTATTCCTGTATTTATTATTTTAATAAATATTAATTAGATAAACATTAACTGAAATATTAGTAGCAGTCTTTGAAACATATAGTTGAATATTTGTTTTAATTACATAAATGAATGATATAAACTGTATCTTTTCAACTTTAATTGGCTCCTAGTGCCGGAGCACTGTCCAAACCAACATTACTGCGGTCCTGTCCTTCAAAATAATTTATTCCAGCACTATTACAAATTTATAATTGAAAATTTATTCTAATTAGTAATTAACTGTATCTTCATAAATTCAGTCAAAATATCTATTAATTTTTATTATTTCAATATATTTTAAGAAAAAAAAAGAGTTATTAAAATCGTTTATGTAAATGTCAACTGAATATATACTTAAATTAAATAAATAATACTTGCTGTAAAATGTAGCTTTTCAAATTTAATCAGTAATTTTTCCCTATGTGTTCCGTTTTCGATAATCTAGTAAACTCCGACATAACATTTTAACCAACTGGTAACGGCGGAAAGCGGACGGCACGCGACTACTTGCGTTATAAAAAAAGACGCGACTACTCTCGGGTTAAATTAACACGAAAATAAATTATAGGTAAATTTGGTAAAGTATGGAAAGACTTAAGATTCTTTCTATCATAATATTCTTCAAAATTTAATTTTAATGGTACAAAGCTGAATTATAATACCTCTAATGACAGTTTACATGATTTCGCTATTGCGCAAATAACAACAAACAACGAGCAAATAACAGCAAAGAGCAAATAACAACAAACAATGAATTGCCTTCTTGAATGATATTGGATACTCTTAAGTCGGCCAAATCTGGTTCAATGACGCTTAATTAGATTTATAATTTATTTCACTGTTTTATATCCCTCCAATACAACTTCTATATTCGGAAGTAGAAAATTCCCATAAGTAATTGCTTATTATTGAAAAGTTTAATGACCCAATTGTGCTTGTCATCTTTTAGTAGAAGGGATTAATAATTTTCTACAAAATTTATCGATTTTAGCAGGAATAAATAAATTTTAATTATTTCCCCACCGAATATCTTATTTCATACATATATGAAGTCATTTGAATCTCAAAATGACTTCTAAATTTCTTTTGCAGTAATTGTCCAATTTCAAAATTTTCATAGTGGTTTTGATTAATCTTTATTTTTCACTTATTTTTTCTGAAAACGAGGAAGAAAAAATATTAAGTTTTCTGAATTTATTCTCGATAACAGAATTTTAACCGTAACACAAAACGTTTCATTGACGATCTGTTTCAAGAAATTTTGCAAATACAGTCGAACCTCCATATATCGAAGTAGCAAATTGCAGGAAAGAAATTCGATATATAGAAATTTCGATATATAGAATTGAGCTTAGTTTTATCATAATTCTCCTAAACAATTTAAAGATAATTTTCGTCTACGAAACTCCATTTCTAATTTATATCCGAATCCCATTAAATGAAAGTTAATAACTAAAAGTGAATTAATATGAAAGATTTATTGAGTACTACATATCTTTTAAAAAACAATGATGCAGACAGTGGTTACAATGATCACAGTTACATTCTTTTAAAAAAAACTACGAATATCTTGCTGAACAGCCAGTTTTGCGGAAAGTTCAAAGAAAGGTTCGTATTTATTCTGTCCACTAAAAACTGCATCAGCGACATTTTCCGCGAATTGAAGTCCATGACGTATTGTTTCAAATGCCAAAAATTGGGAGATTTTATTCTAAAGTGGAATAAAATCTCCCAATTTGTCTAGGAAAAAATTTCGATATATAGAGATTTTTTCGATATATAGAAACAATTTTTCTATATAATGAACATGGAGATTCGCTAAGAGTTCGATATACAGAAAATTTCGATATAGGGAAGTTCGATATATGGAGGTTCGACTGTATTTCGAATACAGGATTTACGTTCAACCATTAATTCGTCAGTAGGCTCAACGAGTTGTATCAAGCAGAACGTTGTTAACCTACTTTTGAATTTCTCAGCAAAAAGTGTGTTTTGTGATTTTTTTTTTGCTGATGCACAGGCACCTGTCCTGAGACATTCAAACTGAATACTGCTAAAATTGTTGATTAGTTTTCATCTAGGAACAACATATAGGTGAGTCAACATTGCTTCCATGGTGCCGCCTCAATCGGCGAACAGAACCATGGGCGACACCTGCAGGGCTTGAATCTTCCCACACCCACTGACCTCGTGGAAGGACTCTCCAGTCTACGGGTGTAAGGTGCCCCTATCCGACCTAGACACGAAGGAATTTCATGGCGTTCTTTTGGATTTGAACTGATAACTCTCCATCTGAAGCACACTGCATTAGGCTATTAGGCTTCCTAAGAAAATACATCCTTTCAAATGGTCCATTTCCTTTTTTGTATAGAGTTTTAGGTTATTTATACATACATTTTACCAATTTCAGGTTATCCGTACACTTTTGGACGAGATTTTTTTATTTTTTAAAAAAATTTCGTCTTTAATGTTTTTAATTTCGTGTAGCAGTTTCAGTACTACCGTACATAAAAATTGTTTAAAATTCATTGCAAATTCATATCAATGTAAACAAAACAACTAATTAATCTTATATGATGAGCGTATTCTATTCCATTTATAAGCATTTGAAGAGCAACTCCTTAAAATTTTAAAACATTTCATGCATAACTTTTTACTGTAGGATGTATTGTTAAAAGAGAAATAATGAAAAAATTTATTTTGAGAAAAAACTACTTCCGGTTATAAAATTCTTTGACAACTGTTGTTAAAATTTCTGTTACTCGGCTCTGAGTTAAGATAAAAACATAATTAGAAAGATAAAAGATCAGGCTTTGATATTATTGTATAACTGTAAAACCGATTTCCCTCGTGATAAAGACCATTATATATGACTGAATATGCAGTATAGGAATAGAATTGAAAATGGATAATTGCGTTAATCATATTTTCCCATTAATAAAAAAGAAAAATTTGCAATTTTTAATTACTTTGTCTTAATTTAAAGATTGCAGATATTTTTTGTTGTATAAGCTAGTATGAAAATTATATTGTTAAAAAGAGTGCTCGTAAAAATAAGAACTATTTTATATCATGAAAAACCTGTCCACGCAAAACACTTTAAATAATTATTTCTGATTGAAATGCTGTATAAAAAATATATATTTCAAAAGTAGTGGTATAATATCAAATCAATTCTTTTTGTCACAAGAAGTATTTTAAAAACCTTTCATAATAAATGAATATTTTCCATTAAAACTATTGTGCTTTAATATCAATATCGGCCATCTATATTTCAAGCCCTCGCATTAAGTTTTTACGAGATGAGTATATATGCGTTCTAAAGCATTGTCAATGGAAAAGTAACTAAGTATTCCATAAATTATTAGAATTTGGTTTTTTCCCTATGTCACTAGATCTGTATTATATTTGCTGTCTACTGTTTCACACATTAAAAGGATCTCGGTGTTGTGACATCTTGAATCTTGTGGATGCTGAAATTCTAGAAGAAAACCTTGTAGATTAGAAATTTACTTCTGAGTTCAGATCTCTTTATTTTACAATAAAAGTATTAACTCTATAAAGTGAGATCCGGTTTTAGTAAATTTATGTATATAAACGATTAGAATATGTACTCGGTGTTGGGACTTCTTGAATCTTGTGGATACTGAAATTCTAGAAGAAAATACTTGTAGACTTGAAATTTACTCCTGAGTTCAGATCTCTTTATTTTACGACAAAAGTATTGACTCTACAAAGTCAGATCAAGTTTTAGTAAATTTATGTGTTTAAACGATTAGAACATTTACTCGGTGTTGTGACTTCTAGAATCTTGTGGATTCTGAAATTCTAACAGAAAAACCTTGTTGATTAGAAATACATTTCTGAGTTCAAATCTCTTTATTTTACGACAAAAGTATTGACTCTACAAAGCCAGATCAAGTTTTAGTAAATTTATGTATATAAACGATTAGAACATTTACTATCAGTGTAATATCTTTAGGATGGTAAATACTACGACTAAGTGTAAATATCTGATTCGACTTTTTTATTTATGCGGGATATTTAAATTTTTTAGGATAAAATATCGTAGAGATTTAACGATTGCATCACAGTATTTGTCAAACATTTGTAATATCTCTTTCAACGCATTTATTTCAATTTTTATCTTCGCAACGTCTATCTCCCATGTATTTTATGCAGATGTCAGATACAGGAAGTCTGCAGGTATATATATTTTACTGTTACTGGGATTTTTACTGTTCCGCTATAATTTAATTAAAAATATACAGGAACTTACCGTACTATCGAATAAAGTTCAATACAGCCTCCGTAGAATATACAAAGGAGTAGAATCCCCTCGATGGATAATAGCATGGAGCTACTTTATTTTATTACTAAATGTTATTTTCTTTGTCTTAAATTTGAAAGACATTTTATATCCTGAAGTCTTATTCACTTTATCGTTTGGATATAAAACAGACGATGCAAATGTAGTATTCTTGTTTTCTTTTTTAGTTACAGGTATTGCTGCAATTTATACTTTTTTGCCTGTTACATGTTTTGCTATTTATTACGTTAATATTTGCTGGGATATTCAAAATTTGATTCATGGATTTCACAGTTTGATGAAATGCTATCCAAGAAGAAAAGTAGCTGAACTGTCAAATGTTTACTTGGAAATAAGATCCTTAGTTGCTCTAATTGACTCAAAAGCCGGGATTCCATTGTTTGTTTCCTTTGCGTTCAACGGGTTCATCATGTATATCGATGTGACTTACATTCTGCATCCGAATGATTTACAAGGAGTGGTGAGCTTTATTTTGATTATTGAAACTTGGCTGCTATGCTTTTTGATCTTTGTAGCAGAAGTAATAATGGCGGCATTTGTATCTGACAGATTCTTAGTGGTTAGAGCAGAAGCAAAGAAAATAAAAAATGATTATCATAAGAACATAAATTCTTGCATAAGATTTCAGCAAATCGTTGACGAAGAAGTCACTATGACTGTTTGGGGTATTTTTAGTATGAAAAGAAGTACTATACCAGGCGTTTTAGGAACAATTATCACTTATTCTCTTTTGCTCGATGGTTTAGAAATTGGAAGTTATTAATCTTCTTCAGGATATATTTCTTCAGTGTAGTTCCCCCATTGTGAATGCCCTATAGTGAATTGCACTTTGTCTTGAGGCGAACGCCGAAATTCTATAGAATCAGTTTGAATTAAGAAAGTCGAATTGAATAGAAAGTTGAATTGAGTGTTTTAAAAACAATTATCACTTATTCTCTTTTGTTGGATGGTTTGAAATTGGATAATATACAGTTATTTTTACTCCTTAAGGATGTTTTACTGCAGTATAGTACCTTTTCGATATTTAATTGTAAACAATTCGGCATATTAATGAGACCATATTGTAAACATCACAGGAACCCTGATAAAATATAAAATATGCCTGTAAGTGTTAATATTCTTTTATATCAAGTTTCCTGAACAAATTACTCTTACAAACTGGACATATTAATTAAGTGTTGGCGTAGTCATAGAACTCTCTATAGAAATCTATGGTGCTGTTTGAATTAAACTATATTTCGGACGTCAAGAATGATTTTTGATTAATATATATTTGTAGTAGGTGTAAAAGCTTTTATTTCGCAGTATTTAATTGACAAACAATACCCCTATATTTAAAACAGAATAAAATAAAAATATCCATTTGGATTTCAGAAAAAGTGAGCAACAATGTACCATTATAAATATCTAAATGAATAAAAATATAAATGCTAAAAAATAATTTTTGCTACAAAAATATGCATGATTATCATTACTGCAAGCTTACTTTTTAAAAGTTTAATGGCATAAGATTAAGAATACGAGACCAAAATGTACTAATATCAAATGCATTTAAAATTTTATATTTGATTTCGACAATATATGTTACACAGATAATAAAATAAATTAAAACCTCTTAATATATTAAACCGGTAATTATATTACGCGGCCAACAAAACAAAACTTTAAATTTATTTCTATATAAATGACACAATACTACGATATTCATGAAATAGTCGCTAATAATTAATCATTGTTATATTAACAGGTTGTTTAAAATATTATATATTATGTATACTGGAATGCGAAATAAATATACTGAAATTTGTTCATAAAACTGCAAAAGAATAGAAGAATAGATTGCGTTTCCTTCTACTATTTTCAGTATGTGTAAGGTGTCTTACTGCCATACCATTATATATATATATATATATATATATATATATATATATATATATATATATATATATATATATATATATATATATATCCACTAACCTCGTGGAAGGACTCTCCAGTCTACGGGTGTAATGTGCCCATATCCGACCTAGACACGAAGGAATTTCATGGCGTTCTTTTGGATTTGAACTGAGAACTCTCCATCTGAAGCACACTGCATTAGGCCATTAGGCTTCCTAAGAAAATACATCCTTTCAAATGGTCCATTTCCTTTTTTGTATAGAGTTTTCGGTTATTTATACATACATTTTAACAATTTCAGGGTATCCGTACACTTTTGGACGAGATTTTTTTATTAAAAAAAAAAAATTCGTCTTTAATGTTTTTAATTTCGTGTAGCAGTTTCAGTACTACAGTACATAAAAATTGTTTAAAATTCATTGCAAATTCATATCAATGTAAACAAAACAACTAATTAATCTTATAAGATGAGCGTATTCTATTGCATTTATAAGCATTTGAAGAGCAACTCCTTAAAATTTTAAAGCATTTCATGCATAACTTTTTACTGTAGGATGTATTGCTAAAAGAGAAATAATGAAAAAATTTATTTTGAGAAAAAACTACTTCCGGTTATAAAATTCTTTGACAACTGTTGTTAAAATTTCTGTTACTCGGCTCTGGGTTAAGATAAAAACATAATTAGAAAGATAAAAGATTAGGCTTTGATATTATTGTATAACTGTAAAATCGATTTCCCTCGTGATAAAGACCATTATATATGACTGAATATGCAGTATAGGAATAGAATTGAAAATTGATAATTGCGTTAATCATATTTTCCCATTAAAAAAAAAGAAAAAATTGCGATTTTTAATTAGTTTGTCTTAATTTAAAGATTTCAGATTTTTTTGTTATATAAGCTAGTATGAAAATTATATTGTTAAAAAGAGTGCTCGTAAAAATAAGAACTATTTAATATCATGAAAAATCTGTAAACGCAAAACACTTTAAATAATTATTTCTGATTGAAATGCTGTATAAAAAATATATATTTCAAAAGTAGTTGTATAATACCAAATCAATACTTTTTGTCATAAGAAGTATTTTAAAAACCTTTCAAAATAGATGAATAGTTTCCATTAAAACTATTGTGCTTTAATATCAATATCGGCCATCTATATTTCAAGCCCTCGCATCACGTTTTTACGAGATGAGTATATATGCGTTTTAAAGCATTCACGATGAAAAAGTAACTAAGTATTCCATACATTATTAGAATTTAGTTTTTCCCTATGTCACTAAATCTGTATTATATTTCCTGTCTACCGTTTCACACATTACAAGGATCTCGGTGTTGTGACTTCTGGAATCTTGTGGATACTGAAATTCTAGAAGAAAATCCTTGTAGATTGGAAATTTACTTCTGAGTTCAGATCTCTTTATTTTACAATAAAAGTATTAACTCTACAAAGCCAGATCAAGTTTTAGTAAATTTATGTATATAAACGATTAGAACATTTACTCGGTGTTGTGACTTCTGGAATCTTGTGGATTCTGAAATTCTAACAGAAAAACCTTGTTGATTAGAAATACATTTCTGAGTTCAAATCTCTTTATTTTACGACAAAAGTATTGACTCTTCAAAGCCAGATCAAGTTTTAGTAAATTTATGTATATAAACGATTAGAACATTTACTATCAGTGTAATATCTTTAGGATGGTAAATACTACGACTGAGTGTAAATATCTGATTCGACTTTTTTATTTATGCGGGATATTTAAATTTTTTAGGATAAAATATCGTAGAGATATAAAGATTGCATCTCAGTATTTGTCAAATATTTGTAATATCTCTTTCAATGCATTTATTTCAATTTTTATCTTCGCAACGTCTACCTCCTATTTATGTTATACAGATGTTAGATACAGGAAGTCTGCAGGTGTATATATTTTCCTGTTACTGGGACTTTTACTGTTCCGCTATAATTTAATTAGAAATATACAGGAACTTACCGTACTATCGAATAAAGTTCAATACAGCCTCCGTAGAATATACAAAGGAGTAGAATCCCCTCGATGGATAATAGCATGGAGCTACTTTATTTTATTACTAAATGTTATTTTCTTTGTTGTTAATTTAAAAGACATTTCATATCCTGAAGCCTTATTCACTTTATCGTTTGGGTATAAAACAGACGATACAAATTTCGTATTCTTGTTTTCTTTTATAATTACAGCTATTGTTACAATTTATACTTTTTTGCCTGTTACATGTTTTGCTATTTATTACGTTAAAATTTGCTGGGATATTCAAAATTTGATTCATGGATTTCACAGTTTGATGAAAAGCTATCCAAGAAGAAAATTAGCTGAACTGTCAAATGTTTACTTGGAAATAAGATCCTTAGTTGCTCTAATTGACTCAAAAGCCGGGATTCCATTGTTTGTTTCTTTTGCGTTCAACGGGTTCATCATGTATATCGATGCGACTTACATCCTGCATCCGAATGATTACCAAGGAGTGGTGAGCTTTATTTTGTTTATTGAAACTTGGCTGCTATGCTTTTTGATCTTTGTAGCAGAAGTAATAATGGCGGCATTTGTATCTGAAAGATTCTTAGTGGTTAGAGCAGAAGCAAAGAAAATAAAAAATGACTATCATAAGAACATAAATTCTTGCATAAGATTTCAGCAAATCGTTGACGAAGAAGTCACTATGACTGTTTGGGGAATTTTTAGTATGAAAAGAAGCACTATACTAGGCGTTTTAGGAACAATTATCACTTATTCTCTTTTGCTGGATGGTTTAGAAATTGGATAACATATAGTTATTAATCTTCTTCAGGATATCTTTCTTCAGTGTAGTTTCCCCGTTGTGAATGTCCTATAGTGGATTGCACTTTGTCTTGAGGCGAATGCCGAAATTCTATAGAATCAGTTTGAATTAAGAAAGTCGAATTGAATAGAAAGTTGAATTGAGTGTTTTAAAAACAATTATCACTAATTCTCTTTTGTTGGATGGTTTGAAATTAGATAATATACAGTTATTTTTACTCCTTAAGGATGTTTTACTGCAGTATGGTACTTTTTCGACATTGAATTGTAAACAATTCGGCATATTAATGAAACCATATTGTAAACATCACAAGAACCCAGATAAAATATAAAATATGCCTGTATGTGTTAATATTCTTTTATATCAAGTTTCCTGAACAAATTACTCTCACAAACTGGACATATTAATTAAGTGTTGGCGTAGTCATAGAACTCTCTATAGAAATCTATGGTGCTGTTTGAATTAAACTATATTTCGGACGTCAAGAATGATTTTTGATTAATATATATTTGTAGTAGGTGTAAAAGCTTTTATTTCGCAGTATTTAATTGACAAACAAAATCCCTATTTTTAAAACAGATTAAAATAAAAATATCCATTTGGTTTTCATAAAAAGTGAGCAACAATGTACCATTATAAATATCTAAATCACTAAAAATATAAATGCTAAAAAATAATTTTTGCTACAAAAATATGCATGATTATCATTACTGCAAGATTACTTTTTAAAAATTTAATAGCATAAGATTAAGAATACGAAACCAAAATGTACTAATATCAAATGCATTTAAAATTTTATATTTGATTTCGACAATATATGTTACAAGGATAATAAAATAAATTAAAATCGCTTAATATATTAAACCGTTAATTATATTAAGCGGCCAACAAAACAAAACTTAAAATTTATTTCTATATAAATGACACAATACTACGATATTCAGGAAATATTCGCTAATAATTATCATTGTTATATTAACAGGTTGTTTAAAATATTATATATTATGTATATCGGAATGCGAAATAAATATACAGAAATTTGTTCATAAAACTGCAAAAGAATAGAAGAATAGATTGCGTTTCCTTCTTCTACTATTTTCAGTATGTGTAAGGTGGCTTACTGCCATACCATTATATATATATATATATATATATATATATATATATATATATATATATATATATATATATATATATATACAGTAGAGCCCCGATTATCTGCGAGCGGATATAATATATAACATAAGCGGATATAATAATCTATATATATAAAACAGTTCCGTAACTGACTCATTCATTCATTCATTCACTGACTGAATGACATACAACGCACAGACCAAACCGCTGGACCTAAAGGTCTGAAATTTTGAATGGCGATTCTTCTAATTGTGTAGGGGTGCACTAAGAAAGATTTTTCAAAAATTCTTCTTAGATTTTTTTAATTAAATTTTTAAGCTGTTTTTTAAACTTTTTTTACGTTTTCTTTTAAAATAATACATGGGGGGTTATAAAATTTATATCACGAGAAAGATCATAAAAATTCCTTCAAAATGAAATTTTTTTCGAATTTTTACCTCCATTTCCTGATTTTTGGTGAATTTTTAAAGATTAATTTTTAGAATTTAATTTATTAAATGTTGATCACGTGATTTCTTTTTCTGGTACTTTCAATAAATTTATCGTCACGTGCGTAACAATTAAATAGACAAAAAAAATACTTTTTTCCCTTGCTAATACGGCAGACGATTGGACATTATCCAAAAAAATATTGAAATACAATAAAAGATATTATGTTCCTCAAACTGTACTATATTCTTTCGTAGGCATTAATTGCATACATTGACCGCTGTATTTAATTTGAATGTACTCCGTAGCGAAGCGCGGGTTTTCAGCTAGTATAACATAAATTTAATAGCGCGGCATCGTTTGCCATAGTAAACTCCGCTTGTTGCAGGAGTTCTGTGCTAGACAGATACAAAGTTCGTTCTGATGCATTCTTGCAGCTAGAGGGCGTACATAGACAAATGGGTGGAGACGTTACGACAAACTTTAAGTAACAGACCCTGCAGTGCGAATGTCGAAAATGAACGTCGAAGGTGCGAATGTCGAAAATGAACGTCGAAGGTGAGAATGTCGACGTTGAGAACATAGAAGAGTGGCTGGAATGTGACGCAAGTGAGTCGGGGTTTGAACGACTGACTAACGAACTGAGATAACGAACTGACTGAGATAACGAACAAAGCAATGGGAGTGAACGAGAATGAAGATCAAAATAAAAGTGAAGACGAGGCGCCTACGCGGATGACACACGAAACTGCTTTGCAGCACGTAGATGGATTGCTTCAATATTTAGATTAACAAGATGACGATGCACGTCTGGCAGAAAAAATCATGTTAAGGAAAGTACAATTTAGAATAAAGGAAATGGATTTTCAAAGCAAGAAGCAAAAACGAGTGACTGATTTTTTTAAAAAGGTGTAACTGAACACTTTTTGTACATACAGTGTGTGTGCATTGTTTTTGTTTACCGTTCTTTATATTAGTGATTTAGACATAGAGCAAATGTGTCTGCTGTACTGTACATATGTAAGTATTTTAAAAGTTTATTATGTTTTTGTACAATAAAACATAGTTTTAATGTTCAAATATTTTTTTTTACGTGTTTGCAACTCATTTTTAGACATTTTCGGGTTATCCGCGAATTTTGTTATCCGCTGTGCCCTTGACACTCAATTCCGCGGATAATCGGGGCTCTACTGTATATATATATATATGTATATTTATATATATATATATATATATATATATATATATATATATATATATATATATATATATATATATATATATATATATATATATATATATATATATGTGTGTATATATATATATATATATATATATATATATATATATATATATGTGTGTGTGTGTGTGTGTGTGTGTGTGTGTGTGTGTGTGTGTGTAATATACTCATTACATCTCGTCCTTAAATTATAACTTGAAAGGGAATACTAGCTCATATTTACATGGCTGGAGCTAGAGTGAGACTGAATGTGATAAAATTAAATTTCGAAGCAGTCGGGCTGAATCGTTTATTACAACATCAAAGTTGATTATAGTGGATCTCAGAAGAACGAAGGAAGGCTTGCCAATTGGACCACTGAATGACGCTGGGCCACTTGTTGTCCCGTCTAAGTGCTCAAACAAATGTTTATAAGGCAGTTCATTAAAGTGAAGCAAGTAAATAAACCACTGCAGTGGTCGCTGCCACCTAACTTCAGTGTTCTGTACAACACCACTTTTCCAACCGGTGTTTGTGACTGTCCCATCACTTCCGATAGCTTCCACTGCACGCATGTCAAAGTCTTTCTTTTTCAAGTAGTCGAAAATACTTTCGGCAATATCATTACCGGTTCCTCTTTTTGGTGTAACACATGGCTAAATTATTGGTCACCAGGTTCACTAATCACCCTAATATATTCTTCTTTTCTAAATCTGCGGTACATTTTAGCTCCTATTTTTTCTTTTGTTAATGTATTAACTTTTCTACAGTCGAAGTAGATTCCATTTGCTTTTTTCAGCTGGTGCTCTTTTTCCTTTATTGCTTTTCGAAACTTCAATTTTTCCCTTCAAATCTTACTTTTGTCAATCACTCGTGACATATCTGAATCAGATCATTCCAAGATCATGCAGAGCACCAGAAGCTATTGCTGCTGTGGCCCTGTCAGAAACACCGTACCTATCACTTAATAAGGAAGTATACGACAACTTTGAAAGCATTTGCGATGTAGAAGGCAATATCAATCTCAGAAAGGAAAAACATGCTGAAATGGGCGAGAAGCTGCAATATGAGGTTTTCACAAAACTAAATGGTATTTTAAGACTTTTTACTTGAATTCAAATGAACGGCAATGCGTCCAAATGTATTTTTAACGCATTTACGTAACTATAAATAGTAGTATTAGAAATAAACTCTATTAGAAATAAAGTAATCTATTAAAGAAATTTATGCGTCTTTGAAAAGTGCAAATTTTTTCCTATTTTTCTAAACTTTAGGTCTCTTGCGCGATTTTAAAACCAATTAATATTTTTTTACATTATTTTTCCCGTTATTTGGTTGCCAATACGCAAGTTTTCCGCTGTATTAGAAATTGATTGTAAAAAAATATTATTTTTCGCCCCACACTATTGTATAGTTATTTAAAAATCAAAGTTAAAAGTTGACTTTTTGTCCTAGAGTTCTTTCTATGGATGCGGCGATATGGTACGGTCAAATAGTGTGTACAAAGAGGTTTTGTAACGTAAATATCACATTTTCCACGAGATTGTGTCATACATGGCTTTTAATATTGTCTACAAGTATATTTTGACATGCACATATCTCATGTTCCCCTGTTTTATGTTTTACTTCACCTCCAATATTGTCGACAAAGGAGTTTTAAATTCGGTTTTTTATTATCCCTACACACCATGTTTTTGCCAAATAAGCAATGGCTATAAATGAACCAGTTCATTTTTCAGCTTAATACAAACAAACAACCTCCCTATAAAATTAATCGTATTTTATTCTCTACTTAATTCAGTTATATTTCCAGTATGTGTTCTAAAGATGTGTTCTATTTTAAAGCTTTTTACTCATCCACTCACGCACTGATACGCACGCACACATATATAATACATACATATATCCAGTGCTTTTTTCTGGTGCTACGCGGGGATATGGCGTATCCCCATCTTTTTTTGAGTATTATTCTGGCTTAAATTAGTTTTAAGAAACTTAGGAATCAATTGTCAATATATAATACAAGATATTTTTTCATAATTGCGAATTTTTAGTTCCCCTGTGACGTTTTCAAGTAAATCAATATTTATATTTCTGTGTTTCAATAGTGCCCTTTACACGTACGTTCTTTCGCGAGTGCTTGGAACGTGCGGGATTGCGCGCACGCTCCAAGCACTCGCAAAAGAGCTTACACGCTCTGGGAGTGCTTAGAGCGTAAGGGATTGCGAGCCGGAAAACTTGCAGTAGTTCCAAAGCAGCTTTCCCTTCCTCTCCGACACCTTCACACGTGCACTCAGTCGCGCGGGATCATGGTTTTATGCGGGAAAAAGCGTACGTATAAAGGGCGCTAATCTCTGTTTCATGAACAGATAAAGATTTCCCGCGAAAAGAAACAAGGGAACGAGGTAACGGCGTATTACATAGATGAGAATAGATGTTATCGTGGTATGACAGTAAGGTTGCAAGGTCATTGACCCTTAGGGATCCTTGTAGAGGAACGTGCAGAGTAACGGGGTAGAAGGAATAATGGGCAGAATGCAGTGAGCGAGAGAGTATCTCATCTTACAGTAGCTTTTCATCTACAAGAAAGATAGAAAGGAGGACCCACCAATATGTACTATTCCCTTTTATGAAAATCTCAAAATATCTATAGAAAAGATATTATTAGATGATGAAGAAGCTGATTTACCTCAAAAGGCCAGAGTGTTAGATCCAAATCAGGGGCCAGAATAAGTTAAAAGTTTTTTGATATTTGACTAGGCAGAATTATGGAATTTATCAAGAAGACTTCGTTTAGATGAAAGGGAGATGATACGCAGTTTCCGAGAATGCATGGAAGAAAAACTAATCCTTGAAGTATTATTTCAGTTGTTTGGGCTATGGCACGTGCTAATGCTAGAAACATCTTGTTTGCGATGTTTGAAGTTATTGAGATACCGCTTTCAGTTAACTTCAACTTTTATTTGTGTAATCTGTATTATTTACCTTTGTTGTGGCAACGGGCCATGCAACGAATGTGAGCATGCACTGTGCGTGAAAAAGCTGAGTCTTGGGATGTAACTGGTCGAGTGCAGTCGGCTGCTTCGCTATCCGTAGAAATAAGCCTAATTCACGGGAATTACGTCGTAGTTTGAAATCAATACAGTTCATTCCATTCAAGTTGATTAACTTTTTACTTTATTTGTAGCTCCAACATCAGTTATTAAACCAACTCGATATGATTCCGTTATCTTCAAGTGAATGTGTAAGGTTTTTTTTTTCCACTTACTGTAATCCCTTTAAGAACTTCATTGTTGAATAAAACAGCAGTTACATTCTGTAGGGCTGAACTGTTGGGACAAAGCTGTTGGACCTCCTCTAGGTCTGTTCAATCCAACAAAATGCGTAGAATCTCGGTTGCTTTTTCGATATTATTCAGCAATAGAGGTAAATAGCAAGAAAATAAATCGAGACATTGAACCTCCTGCAAGCATGAGTCAGATTCGAAGGTTAATATAAATTTTTTACAAATTTATTATTAATATTAACAAAATTAATTATTTTTGAATTTTGTTTAGTTTTAAGAATCAATAAACATAATTAGAATTAACAGTTCTATTATTTTATTTTATAAAAATTCTCCAATAAGTTCCAAAATGAAATAAATGACCTTTAACCTCTGCCTAAACTATAAATTTCTTTTGAAGTTTCAATCAGATTCGAAGTCAGATTCGAAGGTTAATATAAATTTTTTACAAATTTATTATTAATATTAAAAAAATTAATTATTATTGAATTTTGTTTAGTTTTAAGAATCAATAAATAGAATTATAATTAACAGTTCTATTATTTTATTTCATAAAATTTCTCCAATAAATTCCAAAATGAAATAAATGACCTTTAACTTCTGCCTAAACCATAAATTTCTTTTGAAGTTGCAATCAGATTCGAAGTCAGATTCGAAGGTTAATATAAATTTTTTACAAATTTATTATTAATATTAACAAAATTAATTATTTTTGAATTTTGTTTAGTTTTAAGAATCAATAAATAGAATTAGAATTAACAGTTCTATTATTTTATTTTAAAAAATGTCTTCAATAAGTTCCAAAATGAAATAAATTACCTTTAACCTCTGCCTAAACCATAAATTTCTTTTGAAGTTACAAACACGATACGAAAAATACACACCTTTATTTGAGAAAACACACTATAACCGCCTATTTATTTTGAAACAAAGAACTGCATATATCTATATGTAAATGTATGTATAAATGTTGAGTTAGTGTGAGTGATATAAAAAATAAGATATTGGAATACATATTTATATATTTTTATATTTACGAGTTACTAAGCACATTGACCAAAATATATTTATGCTTATGTATTAAAAAAACTGAATAAAAAAATTATCCTATTTTTCTCTCGTAGTAAACATTTGAAAAGTTCTTTTTAAGTAATCAGAAAAACCTTTTAGATAGTGAAGTAAAAAATAGAGAAACAGCCAAAATTCATTTTCAGATTCATGAAATATTGGTGATTATAAACTTTACGGTTCTATAGGTTTTAAAGTTAGAGGAAGAAAATCTGTTAATACCTAATATTAGCAAAATTTACGGTGAAAATAAATTTAATGCAAGTCTTAATTTTCCCGATAAAATCACTCTCGTAAAATAAGAGGTTTTATTTTTCCTTTCTCCCTTTGACTTTAAAATTATGGAATAAAAAGTTGGAAGAAGAACCTTAAGTGAGACAAGGATTAGTTGCGGAAAATATATAGGAAAACAGCTTGGTTCCATTGTATTGATGAGAATATTACTAACTGTTTATGTTCTTTCCTCTTCACACATGCCTACTTTAAACTTAAAACTATTTCTTTGAAACTATATTACAAATGTAGGTAATGCTTACCTGTACTTTAATATTTTGGAATGAAAAAAAGTAATTATAAATGTGGGAAAATGACAATTTTGCCTTATAGTCGAACGCCGTTATAACGAAGTTCAAGGTACCAAAGATTTTGTTCTCTTTATCCGGTGGTTCGCTATATCTGAACCCTTAAGAAAAATTCTAGAGTTCATAAAATGTAGATATAACTCATTAATTGCAATTATATTCAATAATGATGTATTAAAAAATGATAAAATCTATTAAAAATGATCATCAATGAATTAAATCGACTAAAATCTATTACATTAAACTGACACAATACTAATTAAATTATGTACAATAGGAAAACCGCGGGACGAAAACTTTCTTTCGTTATATCTGTGAGTTCCTTATATACCGAGTTCGCTATAACGGGTTTCGACTGTACTATAAAAATAGGAGGTAAATTGTTTAAAAAATAAGAATATATTAATATTTATATAGAACTGAAAGTAATATTTTAAATTAATAAAAAATCTATCCAATTTCATATTAATACAAATACCAAAGAACAATAAATTGAGTTGATTATTAGTCATATGCGATAAAAAACTACTAAATGCGTAACTTTTATGCTGAATATCTTAGAAAAATCCCTTATTCGATAATGGTTCAAAAAATTGCAAAAGACTTTTGAGATGGTTGCTGAATTATAGAAATAAAATCTGAATGACTACAGGCAAAAGAGCTGTGGAAATAAAATGCATGTTAGTGAAAAAACAAACAAACATATAATACTGTTTAGGATGACTCACTCGAAAGGAATAGCAGCAATTTAACATTCGATATTTTTCTTCAAATCTTCCACATTGCGAACATTTTTCAGGAAGACATTTCCCAAAAGAAGAAGTCTGGAGGTGCAAATCCGTTGACCGCGGTGGCCAAAGCCCCTTTAAAATTAGCATGTTGCTGAAGACAGACTCAATTTCCGCCATGTTCCTCGCCGATTTGTTACGTGTTGTTCCATCTTGCTGGAAAAATACCTTCCGTTAACTCACGATCATTCAGATGCTTCACGAACTGTTAAAAAATATTCCAGTACACGTAGGCGCTCACGGTGGTGTTAAAGAAAATGGGTGCTATGATGCGCAACCGAGACATCGTGCACCACAATCCAACATTTTGATCATTGAGCTGTGTTTGGTGAGAGAGGCGAAGATATTTTCAGTGCCTCAATCATATACGGGTGTTTTACAAATTTCCCTAACCAAATGATACGATGTCTCATCCGAGAACCATGTGATAAAATGTGCCATATACTAAGAACTAATTGTGCGTTGTTTCATTCAGATCGCTTCATCCATGCGCCAGTTCTTACAGAATATGCTGGGCATCTATAGTGTGAATCACCTTATTAAGCGACCGTTTGGAAAACCAGAAATTGAATATAGGTCTCTAAACCTCACCAGGCAAACGAAGTAAATTATTCTACACATGTAAGGAACTCTTCAAAAGTGTGATGACTAGACACTACATTAATGATCGTGCAACATCCCCTTTTAAATGTGTGAATATTAGATACTGTAAAAATACATGTACTTTTACAACACCTCATACTTTCATGGTGTTAAAACTAGATACTACATTAATACAAGCGCATCCTCAGAACACATCTGTTAAAAGGGTGGATACTGAACACTACACTAATAATGTTTCTACAATAAATCCTATTTAAAATTTAATAATAGATAAAACGTTAATAATAGATAAATGTTAGATAAAGATCTTCTTTACCTTTACGTAGGTAAAGGACACTTTGCAACATATCCCCCTTTAAATATCCTTTAAAATATTAGTTGAAGGTGTGTTGTAAAAGAAATACTTTCAAGCCCAACAAGTTGGATTTAAGTAAGAATTACAAAAATTCTTTAAGTGAGCTTCGCTTTAGTTTGTGTTTTATTTACTTTGCATGTCACACTCTGCCCTTTTATTGTAAGGTGTATGAAGAGAAGAAATGTATCTGAGGAAACGATTAATTGCTGCAATATTGTTTTATTAATGATCAGTATATATAAGAAAATCAGAATGCATGCTTCTTCTGAAATTAGAAGCATGCTAGAGGCATAGTTGAGTATAATAATAGATGATAGATGAATGTAAATGATGTAATTGTAAGAGAGACGAATGTAATTTTTTAGAAAGAGATGAAAATTAATGATGAAAATTAAGATAAAAATTAATGCAATGAAAACTATTTGAAAACTTACCATCAGCTTCTCTTTAATTACTGGAAAAATCGTTATTTGATTCCTAGGAATTAATAGTTCTGAGACCTGCAGTGAAAAACTAGAAAAACGGAATTTACTGAAGTTAGTTGTAGATATCAATTAGTGATTTTTATCCATAGTTTACCATGAAACCACTTAAATTAATAAAAATGTTGCATGAGAAAGATTTGAGTTCAGATACTCACACAATATATTGATATTCCCTTCTTCACTATTTTTGTGATTAGCTATAATTTGTGTGAGTTAAAAAGTTTAAAATAAATAAAGTCAAGAATCCAACAGTCGATAATTTTAATTTCGGTTTTAAACTTTCGGCAAAATTCATATTTGTTCTGATGGTAAATTGTTAGTATAAAACATTTACATAGAATTTTATAAAAAAATATGTTACGTTACAAACTGAACATCTGAAGTTCGTATTGTTCTTAGATAAGCTAAATCGTACGGAGGTGCTGCTAGTTTAGATATTTTGGCGTATAGTAGTGATTGGATGAAAATTTTACCTTCACTAGGATGTTAAGCTTTGTTGCAGACCGTAAAAGGCCTTTTAAGTGTACTAGAAAAAGAAATGCATATGCAAACGTGTTTTATCTCTTTAACGTATGCGGGATATTTAAAGGCGTTAAGATCAAATATCGTGGAAATTTAAAAATCGTAAGGTTCTGTCTATCGAATATATGCAATCTATCTTTTAACCTCATAGTGTCAAGTTTTCACATGGTGGTATGCTTATCGTATATGTCTAATTCGAAGAATAGTTAAATTACAGCAAAGGTTGTATATAAGTGTATGTCTTTAGTATACTTTCTGAACCGGATTTATTTATGTAATTAAGTAAGAAGATTTGAAATTGTTGCGAAAAAGGTACAGAATATGTTGCACAACGTGTTTAAACACTTTGAAACACCACTGTGGATAAAAGTTTTTAGTGGTATAATTTTATGCTTCTATATCACCTTATTTTTCCTTTCATGTATTAGTTATAATGAAAGGCATGGATTTTTGCATTCCTTTAAAATCGGCCGTAAAATACAAAGTAAAATTTTCAGACATATCTTTGCATTTCTATTATCAATTAATAATATCATATTTATTTGCATACCTCTGCACATCTTTGGTATTTATTACATTAAAATTTGTTTGGATGTTCAAAATTGAATTAATAGCCTTTATCCATTGATAACGAGCCACTCGAGGGGAAACTATGATAAACTGTCGGATATTTATTGTGAAATAAGAGGCATTGTGTATGACATTGATAAAAAGGTTGGGTTTCCTGTGATATTTTGCTCTGTATTTAGCAGTTTTATGATGTACCTTGGATTGCTAAGCTTCTTGCATCCAAAACAATTGCCTATTACTACGAACTACGGGGCCATTTTGATAAGTTCCCTGCTTAGTTTCGGGAATTTCACGGCGGTAACTCTAACGGCATCTCTTGTTTCTGAAGAATCCTCTAAAATTACAGCAGAAGCGAGAAAAATGACAGAAAGCAATCCGAAACACATGCGTTCTTACACCATATTTCTTCAAGTTATTCATGATATCTCCATGACGGTGTTGGGAATCATTAGAATAAAAAGAAACACCTTATTTGGAACCTTGGGAACAATTTTAACGTACTCACTTTTAATCGATGCCGATGGTTTAAAATCATGCAATACATAGTTCGATAGTTATTTGTCGGAGCTAATTTTATTCATTCGTAAAATAAAATCTTTTTCTATAGTATAATTTCCAAATACTTTTGGAATTATATTAACACAATATTATTTGTGAAAATGTTTTATTGTTATATGTACCCCTGACGAGTAAGTTACGCCCAAACATGCTTGAAATAACATTGAACTTTATAACTGACATTCGAAATTTGTGTCAAAGGAAGCAGATTTTGCTGATAATGATTATATGTTAAACCTCAAAGGAAATAATTCTTGTCATTAACAAAAAAAGAACTGAAAACATTAGCAACTTATCACCGATTTATTTTTAGATAAGTAGAGACAATTGTATGAACATCAATTTTAATATAAGAAACTGCACACATTTAACTTTCAGTGACTTCACACGAACGAAATATTTTTAATTATCTTGAAGAAATCAACTAAATCATTTGACGAAAGTTCAAAGTTCATGACCTGTAGTAATTTTTTTGCGCAAAAACTTAATGTACTGGCTTAATGTACCATATTACTAATTACTACAAATTAATAACGTCTAAAAAAGCACAATTATGGAGAATTTTCTTTTAATAAAATTTTATTAACACCTTTATTCTGTGTTTCTATTTATTTTATTTTTTTTTTTTGCAGTTAGCATTTTAAATATCTGTTCAAAGTTGAAACGATAAGTAATTTTATTTCGACGTTATATAACACAAAACACTGTCACAAATAATAACAAACAAGTGATGCGAAGTTTATAAAAATATCTTTAAGCTCTAAAAAACATATTAACGTAACGGGACAAGGGATCTCTGAACTAGATTTTTAAATTTTCAGTTGTTAACCCATATTTGACCAAATATTGAAAAAATCTATTCTTTTGTTCAAAAATTGTGGTTTAGCTTCATAAAGACACGAGAAAAGATATAAAATTATAAAACTTCCAAAATTCTATTATTTAGACCAAATTTCTATTATTTTCAGATTTACATGCTGTCCTATATATGGGACGACGGTCAAATCCACTGCTATGACACCTTTTTTTTTGTTTTTCGGACTCAAACTTCTTCTTTCAAATAAAACGGTAAGAAACAGTTTAAATAGACTCGAACATCACATTTTTTGCAGATAGTTGTTGGTTTTTTGTACAGTTCTCTAGTTGACAACGACATTGTCTTCCATTAGGGTTTTTTCACAATATTGTGTTCAGTCTGCAGCCTTAAAAATTCTGGATCTCTTTGTTGAGTGCCTAACCACCTAATTCCTTGGTATAGAGAGTCCTAAATAATTTATTGTAATAGCTCTTCGATATCTTCCAGGCTGCAATTAGTGCAGTTTCATAAGCATTGAAGAATAATATCCAATGCCACTGTTTTCCTTGTATAGAGGAAAAATAGGTTTCCATATGATTGTCAAATAAGTCTACACCATTTTGATACTTATGGAAAGAAATTATGCATGCTGGTATGTCAACTTTTTGTCGGCTTCCTTTTACTCTTCTTTCTACCTTCGAATAGCATCTTGTATCTTCAAAATTCGGGAGCAATGATACAACTTTATTATCGTTCCAGCGAACTGCTGCAGTTTCATTTCTCTTATCAAATTTCCAATCTTCCATACCTCGATTCATTTTAGCCATTATTTTAGTTGACTTTAGTGGGCATTTGGCCATTCTATTTTCTCTTACAGTTCCCGTAGCAAAGTTATTGCTTTCTCTCTGTCTAACGAAAAGGCCATAGGAGGTAAAAAAGTTATCAGTATAAATTTTGTGCTGTGCTGGATTTTTTACAATTGACAGAAAACTTCCCAGAAATTCTTGAGATAATGGTACTGTGTTCTTTTGCGCCTTTTATTTAGTTTTCTTTTCAAAAAATTGAGGATCATATTTGTTGCTTTCCAACCCCAAATTTTCTGACCTAGTAGATATGATTGGGTCTTTGCGTTCCTTGATATGGAATGAAATGAAATGGATATCCATCATAAGAAGACAGTACCCACAACTTATATCCAAATTGGACTGGACATCCTTTCATAAACATCTTGCAGCCATGTCTTCCGTAATAGCGCACCATTCTTTCATCAATACTTAGATGTTCAGAAAATAGGCCAAACTGCTGTAGAGCTTCATTCAGTAAGTCTTATATTTGACGTACTTTGTAATAACAATCCGAATCAATAAAAATCAATTGTCATTTCAATAAAAATATTTTTTTTTCATCTCAAAGTATCTGTTTCGTGGCATTACTCGACTAACTTGTGCTGTTCTAGTATCCGGAGCATTTTCTCAGTACATCGTTTCATGGGGCAAAATATGACATCCACTGTAATAGGTATGCCTGAATGACAGAAGAATGTTGTAATGGATTTGACCATTGTCCTATTTATAGGACGCTTGTAAAAACGAAGTAAAAAAAAGATGTTTTTATTAATTTTTCTTCTTGATTTTTACCTTACATAATGTTAAACATCTACAGAATTTAAAATAAGACAGAATTTTAATATTTTTTCACCCAATTTTTTAAACTTAATTTTATACATTTTCCAACAAAAACTCTCAAAATTGGCATATTTGAAAAAATTATAATAAATAAATGTTTAAAAACTAAAAGTTAAAAATTAGCCTGTGTAATCAGGGATCCTTTCACAGAAATGCAATACTAAAGCAAATGCAAGAGAAAAAATATTTTATGAGTATGAGCTAGAAATGTATGCTGTCCTATATATAGGACAATAGTCAAATATGGGTTAACTCTACATACAGATATAAGATACAGAATAAGAATAATTTATGTTTTTTTACTACATTTAAGACCCTTAGAATTCAAAATAGAATAGGCAGAATAATGCCTGTTTTTAAAATTTTTTGTAAAAAATACTAGTTTATTTCAAAATTCTCCCCTCGTATTCCATATCATTTAAAAATCTTATTTTTTTAAATATCAGTTTATCATATATAGGCAGACATAATTATGCTGACTGAATATTGACTATTAATATTGACTGAATTTGTTTTGTGTATGAATCTAAAGACATAAAAATATTTTTTTAAATATGCACTGTTATGTTTTGACATCTTTTTGTTTTTCTTCATGATCCATAAATAGGAAAAAATATTTGTTGTTCTAAAGAATGAGGCATATTTTTGTGACAAATGCTTCTATCAATAATCCTTGGAAATTTGGAAGAAATCAGGAGAAAATGAATAGGAGGGGAGCATTTTGAAAAATTCTACCATTTTGAAGAGTTTTTGGTTAATAAACAGGTCCTACTTTTCCACAAAATACTTATTTGTGTCTTCAATGTAGCAAAAAATACTATTAATTATTTTCATTTTGTATATAGAGTAAAATATTGAAAAAAAAAGAGTTTAAAGGTCCGTTGTCCCATTAAGGTGACAATGAACCTTGAAAAACTTTTTTTTTTAATTTATCAACCAATTGCTATGAAATTTTGTATACTTATACAGTGTTGTTTAGAGATGAAAATGTTAAATAAAAAAAATCAGAATGTAATTAATTAAGATATTAATTAAAATCAGTTTCTTAATTACTCTATTTAAAAATGCTCCATGCTCATCAATTTTTGCCTCATATCAAATTTTCTTAAGCTAGCTTTATGTAGTTATAATAAAAGTTAGTATCAAAATTTGATTTTCAGTCATATTTATAAAAACTAGAAAAGAAATCGATGAAAATAGGTCATTTTATGCAAAATTTTATCAATTTTTTTTTATTATAAAAATTTTAAGCTGTTTTAAAATAGTATAATGTATTTATTACTAGGTTTTATTCTAACATATAAAAATAATCATTTTACGAAATTTTATGAAAATTCAAGAAAACTTTTGACGCATGGAACATTTTGAACTTACGGCAACGACATGAAAACTTGTTTTGAGAAAATCGCATTTAAAGTTTTAATTTAACGTAACATTTCCATTGTTTACGTTTGAAAAAATACTTATAACTCGGTTGGTCGGATCAACATACTTTCTTTTAAATTTAAAGCTGGTGAGTTGCAGAATCATTTTCTGAAAGAAAAAAAAAATCGTTTTTGGGACATATTTTTGTCAATCTGAAGGTCTGTCGCCTTAAGAGCTAAAAATGAACTATGGATGTGTGCTCAAAGAATTAGCGTACAAACATTTGAAATAAGTATCATGTATATAAAATAAGATCATTAATTCTCTTTTCTAGATTTTACCGGTTTTTGCTTGTAATAAACATAACAAAGTCTTCGATATATGTCTCTGCATTTAGTGATTAATATTAAAAACTTTTAATTAATTATAATACGGACCACAGAAATAATTGTTTATATGACTATAAAATATCATCAGTGTTGACACGGTTTTGACACGGTTTAAGGGAAGTCACGACTCTTTAAGTCGAGGAAATAAGGCATATTTTCATACTTTTTGACTGTTTGTAACTATTTCAATTTACTCCCAATTTTTCCAAATTTTATGTATATGATAAGTTGATATATTTATTTTAATAAACAAATTTTCAAATCTCAAAATAATTTTAAATAATTTTTTTAAATGCTTTAGATATACCTTGTTTATTAAGAGTTTTTATTGTATACTAGCTTGCGCACAGAACTATGAGATTAATTTTACACTTAAATGTATAATTCAGTTGTTTTATATTTAAAATGAACAATTCAAAATACAATTGAACATAAAACATTCAACATTAAAATATTTTTTAAATTTTTTTAAACCTGTTAAAAATATACTTAAAATTTCCTTGAATTTTTGCATTAATTTACCCCAGAAAAAAATAACAAATTGTGCAGTGATGGCAATAATTCTAGTTCAGACGCAATAAAATAACATGATTATGCAGTGATAAAAATTTCATGGAATTATGTTTCATAGTTTTTGAGATATCAGTTGCGGAATGATGCAAAATTACATTTTGAGAAAAATGAATTTATAATTTTTCTTACCATAAACTTGATCAGTAATTAAATATTTAGAATATCAATATCTCCGGAACTAAGCGGAATATTTTCATGTGGCTTGCTTTATTTTGTTCAGAAATGATCAGGCTTTAACATATATTTTTTTCAAAAAATCTAATCTTTTAAAGATTTAAGGGTAGTGAGTCCCCTTAAAAGAAGTACATTATTTATATGTTCACTAGAGCCACTGACAGGGGTTCACGTCTATGTTACATGCTGGTGAGAGTTTCATGTCACCGCCGCGTAGTGCTGATTTCTTAAGATAAGTACTACTTACCTCGATTAAAAATAAATGCCCACGAAACACACCTTTGCATATACACAGTTTAAATTAAAACATCAACAAAGAAGGTAAAAAAGGAAATATAACAGTGGTTTGTATTTTACATGAATGCAGTGAAAGCAATGATAACCAACATTTAGAAATAAGATCTTAATTTCTTTAGCTGAGATCTTAACATAAATAATTATTTTAAGGATAAAAAATACCCATTTTACAATTGAAAAAGAACGATGAAACGCATATACGTGAATCCCTAAAAAAATATTTTAGATTATCAACATGTTTTTTGAAAACCTGCATTTGCTATTAGTTTAAATTGTTATTAATTTACTTATAGAGCATACTGTATAAATTTTTGTAATCAACCAGGAATAAAAAAAAAAATTGCGCATTTGAGTAAAATATATTTAAATTTCTTAGTGGAACCAATATACTCAAATTCCACACTTATTAATGATATTTATATAAGGAATATAATTTATTTTTCATACGTAAAATCAACAGCAATCATGCATTCCTGTTTTTCATTGGAAAATGTTACTTAAATTTTATCTAGAGAAGTATTAACAATGTCGATATAATTAATGTTTTTACAGTAAATCCCCTATAAAAAGTTAGTAATAGATAAATGCTAATAATAATAGATAAAGAGATTTTTTTAAACTTTTACGTAGATAAAAGAGATTTTACACCATATCACCCTTTAAATATCCTTTAAAATATTAGTTAGAGGTATGTTGAAAACAAAGTAATTTCAAGCCAAGTTGAATTTAAGTAAGAACGGCAAAAATTCTTTAAGTGAGCTGCCCTTTAGTTCGCGTTTTAGTTGCTTTGCGTTTCACACTCTGCCCTTTTATTGAAAGGTGCATAAAGAGATGAAGCGTATCTGAGCAAACGATTAACTGTTGCAATATTGTTTTATCATTGAACAGTCTATATAAAAATACCAGAACACATGCTTGTTCTGAAATAAGAAAAATGAATGTAATTTTTTCTGAAAGCGATAAGAGGAAAATTAATGCAATCAAACCTCTTTGAAAGCTTAACATCAATTCCTCTTTAATTACGAGAAAAATCAATATTTAATTCCTAGGAGTTAATAGTTCTCAGACTTGAAGTCAATTACTAGAAAAAATGAATTCAATGAAATTAGTTATAGATCGGTTAGAGTATTTTTACCCAAAGTTTACCATAAAACCACTAAAATTCCTGAAAATGTCTTATGAGTTGAGTTCAGATACTTACACAACATATTGATATTCCCTTCTTCATAATTTGTGTTAGTGGCCCTTTATCAATATTGCAAGGAAAAAGTTTGAAATAAATAAATTAAGGCAGTTATCCAATAGTCGATAATCTTTATTTCAGTTTTAGACCCTGAAAAATCTTAATATCTTATTTATCATTTGTGTACATAAGAGTACAAAGTGACTTTTAGGCGTAATTCAAATTTACTATGATTACCATCAGAGTAAATTTGAATGTTACTTAAATTGTTAGTAAAAAAATTGTACATAGAATTTTTCGAAATATTTGTTGAGTTTAGAAGTGCACATCTCAAGTTCGTATTGTTATAAGAAAAGATAAATCTCTGGAAGGTGCTGCTAGTTTAGATGCTTTGGCTAATAAGAATTTTGTTTAATTCATTTACAGCAGAATAGATGCCCAACATACAATTAAAGTAATTCCTAAAGCTCTAGTGGAGCCAAATACATAAGCAGAACCAAATTTGTCCCATATGCAAGCTGGACACAGTGGAAAGTAGTGAGACATCCTTTTTGTCTTTCCATTTGAGGGCCATGATTTTTCCCTTTTGGTATGCAGCAATTTCTCCCTTTTTCAACTTCTTTTTCTTCAGTTCAACAGGCATACCTTTCCTGTTCAGGCGAACTGTGCCATATATATCTGTTTTATACGATATTAGCAATTCTGCCAGTTCTGGGGACGTGTAAAAGTTGTCTGTGGTTACACAGTGCCCTTTGTTCAAAAGGGGATACAATAGAGTCATCACAACTTGTGATGACACAGGCAAATTTTTGAATTGCTCATTCAAAATTGTTCCTTTTCCTGTGTATATTATGCATGACCACATGTAACCAGATTCGGATTCGCATAACATATAAAATTTTATTCCGAACCTAGCTCTTTTGAGGGGCATATATTGCACCCAACCAAGGCGCCCCTTGTACAACATCAAACTTTCATCAACAGAAATGTTTTTATTCAGAGAATATGCGCTCATAAATTTTCCATTCAAACGCTCGAACAAAGGCCATATTTTACACAATTTCGGATTAGGGTGCAATTCGGGATCATAAACCTCATTGTCTGCAAAATGTAAGAATTGCACCAAGAGTTTGCATCTTCTTTTTGAAAGAAGTTTCCCAAATATAGGTGTATGAAATATTTCTTTTTTACACCAATATAAATCTTCCTCAGGCTTTTTCACGATGCCCTGTAAAATGAAAATCGCTAATAATATCCTAACTTCCTCTTTTGTAGTTGGATACCATTTCTGAGCCCTTGATTCCTTTTTCAATACATTGTTTTTCAAATACTGAGAAGCATAACGATTTGTTTCATTACATATAATTTGAAGAGTTCCATCATCAAAAAAATATTCAAAAAACTGCAAAATGTCGTCACTGTCAGGACAAAAATTTAGTCCTGGGTTCCCTTGAAATGTAAATTCTGGCGGAGCAGGATTTGGTGTATCCGTATTTAGTGCACACCACTGACGAGCATCACTCAAGCTTTCTGAATCAGAATCACTTTCTGTTTCAGAATTACCGAAATCTGAACTATCAGATTCTGAAACATCTAACCGGTATTCACTTCCAAAATCATCATCTGAATTTGAATCAAATTCACTAGAATTTGAATCAATATAGCGCGCGTAAGCCATTTTGAAAAAAAAACAGAACGTTATACAAGCACGTAATGATTTACAACAAACACATCTGGAATTTTACCGGAAATGCCGCTTACTCTTATCTAAAACCTACAGTTGAAAAAAACATTTATAGTGCTGTCATCTAGTAGCTAGAATAGTAAGCAAAAGCATTCAAAGCGATTTAAAAACAAATGCGAAAAAATTCGGGAAAGACCGAATATCAGTGTAAATTTTCATAGTGCCCGAGCTACACTCGGGATGAGCCAGGATGGTACATTTCGCCTGCCCGAGCTGAGCTCGGGATAAGCCAGGAAGTGGTTAACAAAACATTCGATTCACCAAGAAGATGTTGTCCTATTTCGGCAAACATTGTTGGGTGAAAAGCATATACAAGGGAAATAAAGCCATTAAAATTTCAGAACGATTGAAAGATTCATTTCATAGTTTGATCGTTAAAAATTGAGGAAACAGCTGATCTGACACAGCTGTTCTGTTGTGGTCCTAGATCAACCTCTGTCGTTAATGACCTACTCTTGCCAACATCGTATAATCGCGGCATCACTTCGACCAAGATGTCAACTGATTCTTTGATTTGTCCAACCAGCTTATTTCAATCCGATAACACGATATTTTTCAAACTTTGAAATATGGTGATAATGAGCACGAATCCTTCGAAGAGGCATTGTGACTGCCAACGTAAAATATCCGCAATCGAAATGCAAAAGAAATTTTGAATATCAGATCAAGAATTGCTCCTTATATACACCTGCTGGATGAGCAGTTCTGTTATGCTGGAACACCCGCTATCCATTCGCTTCAATCCAAATTTTAATCATTTGCATGTTCAGTTGAAAAATCTTTGAATAAGAAATTTCATTACAATTGGACGACTCTTTATTGGTGCTATATTTTTTTCTTATAGAGTGTATAAACCATATAATTAACATCTGACGCATTATCCGTAAACGCAGTGATGCCATAGACTCGAAAGTATGTTCCATAGAAATACTAAAATTCAGTATATTTTCATAATATGTAAATAGCATTTAAAGTTATAAACAATATACTTCCATAGAAATACTAAACAGAAGAAAATCAATTGTTTATTTTTATCGAAATAAAATAGCAGTAGTGAATATTCTGAAGAGTTCACCTAATTTCTAAGGAATATGTTTCAATGGTGAACGGAAAATTAGAAAAAATACAAATTCTCCCCCTTTGTATACATACCTACAAACATACATACATACATATATATATATATATATATATATATATATATTTAAAATTAAGATGATTAAAAGGGCAGATGTGACCATTTAATACTCCTATAACCTGAAATAAGAAGGACATATATAAATAAGCAAAAAACGGAATTGGAGGTGGTACAGTTGATGACTGGGGGGGTTGTGACCCCCCAACCCCGGTTAAACATGTTTTAAGCCAGGCAACACTCCCGGAGGTCGGCTATAACACCAAGACAGTAATAAAAAATTATGAAGAGGAAAAAATATTTTAGGTGAAATAGATAAGTTAAACCAGATTCTTTTTACTAATATAGTCAACTAAAACATAATTACAAGATGAATAGAATGAAAAAAAATCTTAATACTAAGTTACAGAAATAAAATAATACTAATTAACTAAATAATTACTCACTAACATATACACTATATAAATACAAAATACTTAGCTCCCACCAAGCAATGAGACACGAAACCCATGCACACTCACATTTCTATAGACATAGTAGGGATAAATATCGCCGTATTAGGGAAATTTTTAGTGTTGCCAACTTATTTTAAAACGATTCATACAATCTTTATTGTCTAAATTAAAAAACTGGGTTAGAATAGATACGAGGAAATTGACTGGAAAACCCTGGTCAATAGCTATAGTTAAGAATTTAATTATACAGACGTCCATAGTTTTTTTGTTTGAATGTAAACGTTGACAACGTATTAACTGGTTAGTAACTATATTGCGTTTAATATTTAAATGTAGAGCATTATTCCAGTTCATAATTCTAACAGTTTTAAAGTTGTAAAACTCGCGTTTATCATATAGACAGTATGATATTAGATTTTGATTCACATTTAAACTCAAGTCTAAAAATACCAAATTTCCATAGTTATTTTTATCAGTCTCCACTAGTTTAAGATTTTTAGGGTAAAAATTAATATCTATTGCATTTAAGTTTTCATTAAAACATATGAGTATATCATCTACATATCGGAAAAACATAAGTTCATTTAGAATCATTACACATCTTTCATAAAAGTGAAGGTATATATCTGTTAAAGCAGATGAGCATCCTCCACCCATTGGAATTCCATGTATTTGTTTATAGAAGTTACTACCATTATATAAACGCCCAGGCCCTATATTTAACAGGCCTGTTAAATTTAGAACTGTTACTGTGGGCTGCAATACATACTTAACGCTTGCTAATAATAAACTTTTAAACATACTTAAAATAGTTTATAAAAAAATAAGTAAAGAGGGTGGCTATTTCATCAATAATAGCTTAGAAATAGTTAAACAGATAAAAGGTAAAGGTGATATAACAAATGTTAAAAGCTACGATTTTTCGGATCTTTTCAACTCTATCGACCTAAAAGATCTCTATAGTATTATTCATGGATTATACGATCAAGATGATTTACAGACATATAAAACTGAAAATAAATATCGTGCGTTATTAGATTTTGTACTTTATGAAACAGTTTTATATAATGGTAGTAACTTCTATAAACAAATACATGGAATTCCAATGGGTGGAGGATGCTCATCTGCTTTAGCAGATATATACCTTCACTTTTATGAAAGAGGTGTGATGATTCTAAATGAACTTATGTTTTTCCGATATGTAGATGATATACTCATATGTTTTAATGAAAACTTAAATGCAATAGATATTAATTTTTACCCTAAAAATCTTAAACTAGTGGAGACTGATAAACATAACTATGGAAATTTGGTATTTTTAGACTTGAGTTTAAATGTTAATCAAAATCTAATATCATACTGTCTATATGATAAACGCGAGTTTTACAACTTTAAAACTGTTAGGATTATGAACTGGAATAATGCTCTACATTTAAATATTAAACGCAATATAGTTACTAACCAGTTAATACGTTGTCAACGTTTACATTCAAACAAAAAAACTATGGACGTCTGTATAATTAAATTCTTAACTATAGCTATTGACCAGGGTTTTCCAGTCAATTTCCTCGTATCTATTCTAACCCAGTTTTTCAATTCAGACAATAAAGATTGTATGAATCGTTTTAAAATAAGTTGGCAACACTAAAAATTTCCCTAATACGGCGATATTTATCCCTACTATGTCTATAGAAATGTGAGTGTGCATGGGTTTCGTGTCTCATTGCTTGGTGGGAGCTAAGTATTTTGTATTTATATAGTGTATATATTAGTGAGTAATTATTTAGTTAATTAGTATTATTTTATTTCTGTAACTTAGTATTAAGATTTTTTTTCATTCTATTCATCTTGTAATTATGTTTTAGTTGACTATATTAGTAAAAAAAGTCTGGTTTAACTTATCTATTTCACCTAAATTATTTTTTTCTTCTTCATAATTTTTTATTACTGTCTTGGTGTTATAGCCGACCTCCGGGAGTGTTGCCTAGCTTAAAACATGTTTAACCGGGGTTGGGGGGTCACAACCCCCCCTCCAGTCATCAACTATACCACCTCCAATTCCGTTTTTTGCTTATTTATATATGTCTATCTTATTTCAGGTTATAGGAGTATTAAATGGTCACATCTACCCTTTTAATCATCTTAATTTTAAATATATATATATCGTAAATATTTTTGTGAGCAGCTTAGCGCCTAAAATTTATTTACTCTTTTTGTTTCATATTAAGTAATTTACATTTGTACAACTATATATATATATATATATATATATATATATATATATAAATATATAAGTGGTACAAAAACCACCTATAAACCCACACCTATATTTTTAAATTTTTATAATTTTAGTTTTATTTGGGCATGGATGAAGTTCACTCTTTTGTTCAGCTCTCTTTATAATGATTTATTTGAACTCTTTTATCGAGTCTTAGGTCTCGCGATGCTCTGGTCCTCTGGGAATATTCGCCTTGGCACGAAAACATGTGCAACCAGGGAAGAGGGGTCACAACCCCCCTCTGGCCATTTGTGTGCATCGCTCCATTAGCATAATTCTTTTTTTTTTAATTTATTGTAACTATATATATATATATTAGGCCAGGACCACTCACTAACAACAGAATAATTTGTGATTAAATAAATATTTTATAGAGAATTCCTTTGAATCTTTGTATTTATCCCATTATACTCAAAATATACAAATAAAAGGCCATTTTTATTTGGTACGGCTTAGTTTCAAAAAGATTTTTTGTATAAGATTTTTTGTGTGAATTCTATATTTCCATAGTAAGTAAAGAATGATCTGAAATAAAAATGACGGTAAAACTTGCCAAGTTAAACTCTTAACATAATTGTTCTTCTGTGTAAAACAGGCATAATAATAATATGAAATCAATTTTGTTTCTATTATAAAACCTTTCAAAATAAATGAATATTTTCCATTAAAACTGTTGTGCTTTGCTATCAATAACGCACGTCAGTTATTATATTCCCTCGCTTTATTTTTTTACGAGACGGGCAAACATGCGTCCATAAGTGTTGTCAAAGTACTATAACAAAATTATCCTTGAATTAAAATTGATTTTATTTCTTAGTGATTGAACCTATATTGAATTTTCTATCCTCACATATCATCATATCGATCTCGGTATTTTGACATAGTCTGAAATTTTCTCTGTCCTGATATCCTCAGAAAATAAAATACTTTGCTGATGAGAAATAACTTTCTATGTTCAGATCCATGTATTTAAAAAATTGAATAATTATATTAATTGCAAAAAGTCACATTACGATTTAGTATATTTATGTATAAAACGTTTAGAACAAATGCTGTTAGTGTAACATCATAAGAATGGTAAAAACATCGACTAACTATACATATGTGTTTCGCCTTTTTTATTTATGCGGCATATTCAAAGGTTTTAGTATAAAATATCGTGGGAATAAGATTGTATCGTATTGTTTGTCAAACATTTGTAATATAGCTTTCAACGTAATAGTGTCAGTTTTTCAGGTCACAGCAGCTATCTCGTATTTATTTTACGAAGATGTGACCTACCAGAAGTCTGTAATTGTATATATTTTAAGTGCTGTTGTAAGTTTACTTCACCGATGTTATTTAAGTAAAAATATAAATGAATTTAGACTTCTCACGATCAAAGTACAACACAGACTGCGTAAAGTATACAAAGAAACAGAATCTCCTGGTTGGATAATAATATGGAGCTACATAATTATATTTCTAAATATCATTGAAATTCTTGTAAAGTTTAAATATAATTTACATCCTGGAAGCATTTTCAAATTTTTATTTGGATATAAACCAGACAGTAAAATATTCGTATACGCGTTTTCTTTTTTATACTCAGCTGTTACTAGTATAGATTGTTTAATGCCTGTTTCATTTTTCGCTATTTACTACGTTAACATTTCTTGTGATGTTCAAAATATGATTCATGGATTTCACGAATTGATGAAATGCTACCCTAGAATGAAATACACTCAGCTGTTGAATAGTTATTGGGAAATAAGATCCCTAGCTTCTCTGATTGATTCAACAGTCGGGATTCCGTTGTTTATTTCTTCTCTGTTAAGCGGATTGGTAATGTACAATGGTCTGACTTATATCTTGCATCCAAGTAAATTCCAAAATGTTGTAACCTATGTTATTATCACTCTAAATTGCCTTATATGTTTTTTGAGCTTTATGGTGGAAGTAATAACTGCGTCATTTGTCTACGAAGCATTCTTAATGGTTAAAGAAGAGGTAAGGAAAATAAAAGAAGAAAAACCTATGAAGATATGTTCTTGCGTGAGATTGCAACAAATTGTTGACGAAGAAGTGACTATGACCATTTGGAAAATTGTGAGTATGAAAAGAAGTACTGTACTTGTAGCATTAGGAACAATCATTACTTATTGTCTTTTATTGGATGGTTTGAGAATAGATAGTAATTAGATTAAGGGATTTTTTTTCTCATGTATATTTTGGTGTAGCAATGTAGAAATTTCAGAACCCAGGTAAAATATAAAATGTGTCTACAAGAGTGTTAATATTCTTTTGTAATTTGTATCAGGACCAAATTACTCTCACAGTCTACACAATATAAATTTCAGTGTTAATATACTATATCTGTAATAGAATTATCCATAAAAATCTGGGTTTATTTTAGAATAGAAATATACTGTTCTCTGAACGCCAATAATAATTCTTACTTTACAACTACAATTGGTAAATGTAAAACATGACAATACACAGTATACATCTGGAAAACACACATGTTATTAAAATGAAAAAAAAGAATAAATGTATCCTTTTTGGAGTTTGCGTATTTATGGAAACCTTTAAACAAAACTGTAACACATTTTAGTTAGCTTCAGATTTCGGCTTCAGAAGAGAAACCTACAGATCTTACACACAGATGGAAAGGTAATAGTGATTGATACTATATTTAATTCAAACAATCTTTTAATTTGTACCATGACGTTTAATGTGCTAAGAAGAAAGGCGCAATTTTGTACATTTTCAAATATTTATATATACAAAAATATGTTACGCTAAAAGACAATGTTTGCAACAAAATAAACGTGATTTTCCTAAACTCTTAACTTTATTTTACGTTTATAAACTTTGTTAGGAGGAGAAATGACATATAAAGACAAAAACAAAAAATCCAGATTCTTAATGTATTAAAAAATTTATATTTGATTTCACAATATACGTTACACATATATTAATATAAATTTAATTCGTAATTTTAAATTGAGCTTTCAGCACAGCTAAAAATATCCTTATTACTATATTATCGACATAAAATTATCTATTTCAGGAAATGTGTACTAAAAACTAATCATTTTCTTATAAAACCTAATGTTGTTATGTTAAATATTGTTTATAACTTTAAATGCTATTTACATATTATGAAAATATACTGAATTTTGTTCGCGAAACTGCAATGAGTAGTTATGAAATATTACGGATGTTTTCTAATAATAGTTTAACTGAGCATTTGGTTATGTATGCAGTTAGTAACTTACTCTTTACAAGTAATAAAAAATTCTAAAGAACCTTTGTATTGAAATAAATTTTATTAACTGGTCACAAATCGAGAGATGACCACAGACGCTATATAAAGAATAAATAATAAAAAAAAAAACCATTTCAACTAGTAACTGACATTTTTTGAGGACACGGTTTTATGTTTTATTTTCAGATAGAATGCATCCTAATGTAAGGAATGCCAAAAAAAAGGTTATTTTCATATATAGCCACAGTATTTAAAATTTAACTTTTGTTGAATTTTTGTTACTTCTGTGCTAACAAAGATAACACACGAGTAAATTTGCTGTAATTAAATAGCTTAAGGAATCTTTTGTTGGTGTTTTTATGCTTATAATTGTTACCTATACATGTTACGTGCATATTTATCCTGAATCACAACATTTAAGAAAGAGAGGATGGTAGCACAATACACTGTCCGTAACAGAACTTGTTTCATAGCGTTAAAAATTCCAGTATTGTCAATGTAAGCTCATGCTAAATCATACACGCTGGTGGAGAAAATGAAGCTTGCTTTGAGAGTATGATGCAACACAAATATATTAATCAGTTAGGCGTAAAATCCTTATAGTAGAGATAATTAAAAAAATCCATGGGGTTTGTTGTTACATATAACACTGTTACTCTTAAAATTCGTAATACGATTTCTGTCGACTAAATAAATTTCTCTTAACTACATAAAGATGTTTGTTGTTTTCCAGTGGTTAATCCTATCATTTGTTCATGTTTGTATTGAGTACTCTATACATGTAATAAAAATCTCTAAGATACCTTTTATTGAAATTCATTTTATTTCCTGGTAACAAATCGAAGGAGTATTACATCTCGGTGCATTCATCCACTAACGATTGAAATTCTGGATGCTCAAACAATGTTTTGTGACAAAACAATTTCAAATGTTATATTCTTGAATAACAGATGATTGTCTTTGTGTCTTAGCATAATTAAGAACTCCATAAATGTGAATTTCTTAGCGACGTTATGAAATATTTTAAAATACAGTTAGCTTAAAAATAGCTCCTCACAGTATAACGACTTAAAAAGACACTTTTAAACTTGACTTTAACTATCTGAGAGTCATTGAGGACACAGATATACTAATATCCAAAATACGAATACAACATCGATTTTAAATTCATATAGCATATAATCGGAGAGTTTTTAAATATAACTCCATGGCTAATTGTCTTCAAAATTTTATATTCCAAAGAAATTTATTGTGTCCCAAATCAGTGTACTGATCAAATAAAAAATATATATAAGCATAAGGAACAACAGTAATTTTTTATTCAATTTTCATCAGAAAAATTATCATTTAGATTTCCAGATAATCTAGATAAGTTGGAGGTACAAAGCAGCTGTCTTTCTAAAGTGATCATTGTATAACTCTAATATTGCCAAGGGAAAAAATGTTAAATATTCACTTTAAATAACTAAAACCAATGTCTAAATAGGAGTTTCAAAATACAATACCACTTTTTTATGTGGTGAGATCGCATACACCGTATGCATTTAATAATAATTTTTTTAATATAATTTAATTTTCCAAAGAAATTTATTGTGTCCCAAAACTGTGTGCTCATCATAGAAAATGAAAATAATATAAGGTTAGAGAGCAATAGAAAATTTGTTATTCTGTTTTTATCAGAAAATTTACTATTTAGATTTCTAAATACTCTTGATAAGTAGCAGATGCTTCAAATCCCCTGCCATTCTTAATTGCGTAAAACTAATATAGTGAGGCAAGGAAGAAAAACGTTAAATATTCACTATAAACAAACTGTGGCGAGAACTGCAGCAGCAATTCACAGTTTCACTGCGCAAAGCAGCTTCGCTGAAATGGCTCCTCTGATCATCTCCTTGGGCATCCCAGACCACACGCAAATCAGGTACGGCGGTGTGCGCTGTGTGGTTTACACGCTGTGTACGCATCCAGCGGAGTTTAAAGGCAAGCGACAGACAGCTCCTGATAACCAGCTCCAGGCGGCAGCTACATGAGACACCGGATCCAGGCAGCAGCTATATGAGTCACCGGCTCCAGGCAGCAGCTACTTGAAATGCCGGCAGTCATCTTTATGTATATGTTAAGTTTATTTTAATTTCTTTAACCGAGTGATTGTTAAAGCGGTTTAATAAATAATGTAAATTTTTAATGCCTGGTGTAAGTCTCTCTCGCAACAAGCATCCTGCAGCAATAACAAAGATTTATACGAGTGCTGAATTCCATACCCACTTGTAGAGAAAAGCTCACTTCTACCCAGACTTGGGTGTATATAATTTGAAGTGGCACTCTAAATGAATTTGATACAAACACAGTTTATACATGAAACAATGTTTATTGAATTCGTTGCACATATAGAATTTGCTTTTACAGCAATAAGCATACGTAGTACTTGTACGGAATATATAGATTAGCATTGAATAAAAATACACTCACAAACCAGCAGAGAGTCAAACCAGCAGTTCTGCCACGTAAACTTTGGGCCCCCTAAGCACTAGCGCAGGATAGCACCTGGAGCTGCTTTCCTCGTAGCTCCCTTAACTCGCTTATCTATCAACCTTAAAAAAACCTTTTTCAACCTCTGTATTAATCAAGCTGCTTTGGTATTTATACCAAGCGCGTATGCCGAAATTATCATAACTCAAGCATCTTTTTTAATCCATTCACTCAAATGTTCGATTCTTGTGAATCGATTCTTATGTATACCTTACAATGGCCTCCCTCGAAAAAAAAATTAGGTAACTGAGGTCTGAACGGCTTCAGTTAACTAACTGAAAACGCGTGCTGGTCTGACTTTTTACATAATGGGTGGCAAAGCCAAAAAAATCCTCCACACGTTGTGTGGGGGGAAAACGCCACTCCCATTTTACAAAACTAACCCCGAAGGGTCCAGGTGACACCATCAAACAGTGGATTTGCAGAGTTGCGGATACTGGGCTTGACAACTGCGCCCTAGAAAGTCTATTTTAGTTAAAAGTGTCAACACAAGTGCACAGCATGACATTTCTTGACTGTTTGTATCTGCTCTTCCCCCAATTCATAATGTACATGTGTTATGTTTTGTGAAGTTAGAACATTAGTGGTTAATTATTATATTATGCAGTATGCATTTTTTCTATTCACTACATGTCCCCTTCAAAAATTTATAAAACAACAGTATGCCGTTTTTTTTTCAGTGGCTTACCCCTTTCCTCTCAAACTTTTTTCACAGCATATACACTGGGGAAATTCAAACCAGTTTGGTTCGATTTTATTGAAGGGTGTGGGATAGAATAAGAGAATTGATACAAGACGTTCGAGAAAACGGCAACTTCCCTGCACCAGTCTGTCCATTCCGTGGAACCTCTCTTGATGGTCGCAGTCCTAGTAAAGGGATTCGTTGACCGTGTGGGCATCCTTTGTGCAGCAGGTCGTAGGTCCTGAGGCGCTGGTCCGGCTTGACGATGGACAGGAGGTCTCTTGGGAGGAGGACAACCTTGCTGGGCGGCAGAAATCTTCCGCTTCCTGTACTTATGCAAACGACCTTTAAAACTGTAATTCTTCCTTTTGATAACCTTGTGTACTTTATGTGTGCCACGTTCATCCTTTAATGGAGGTTTTGCAGTACACACTTTACTTTTCTTCGTACTTTTGCTTGTATCGGTATTAGATTTTAATGCAGATTCTATTTTTTCAAACTTATACGCCGCACCTATGTGTTCAGTTACTGGCTTTATCTAGACATTTATGATACGTTTAGAAGTTAGTTCGCCGCTTGTTACATGTTTTTCAACAACCTGACTCTGTTTTTCGTATTTGTGCTTATACGACTTCTTGTTTACCGCCTTAATTACTTCAGTATTAGCAGTTTTAATGCTGGAACCTGAAGGCGCTTTTTCACGTTTTTTATCCCCCTTAACTTTAGTTTTATCCTCTTTTGACGAAAAAGTCTCTTTGAAACTTCCAACATCAGAATCGTTATCATTTAAATTCTTTAATACTGCTTCAGTTTTAGGAAGATTAAGCTTTCCGTATTCATGCATTTTAATGCCAACTACTTCTACAACTTCCGAAACATCAACTGAAATAGTTACAGTAAAACTATGTATCAACTTTTCATCCTGATTCTCAGTCTGGTTTTCATGTACGTTATTTAAGATCATATTATCAACCTGGCCTACAGAATCCCCATTCGGCTGGGAACTTGAAATAATATCATCATTGCCTAGCGAGTTCCAAATATCGTTTAAAGAATTTTTATTGTCGTCAACTAATAAGTATTCACTAACTTCCTTAACACATACTTCGTCATCTACTAAATTTTCTTCATTAACAGATGTGTGAATATCATCTAAAATATCAGGTATAGCATTAATAATATCAGGTATAGCATTAATAGAAGTATCAGATGATTTATTTTCTAAACCACTAGCATTAGTATCGGCACTATTTTCAGAAATTTGTACTTGAATTACCGCATTGTTCCAGCTAGGCTCACTTTCATTATAAGCAATTCTAAGTTTCTCCCCCTCTGGGATGCATTGTTGCTGAAAGTAATGCTCAATTTTCTTTAGGAATTGGCTTGAAGGGCCGCCATTGAAGTTGGCTTCGGATTGCGCAATTTGCTGAACCATAATTAACCGAGGAAAATTTCCAGCTGGGTTTTGTTCTACAACACGCATTTTCAATTAGTATATAAGTTTAATAACAAGATACTTTCACAATTTAGTTTTATCAATATCAGAGTATACCACAGTAAAAAGTTCAAACTTCAAATATGTTCGTTATAAATGTAACGAGAACAACCAGGATATATATAAACTTTCGGGCGCCACTGTAGAGAAAAGCTCACTTCTACCCAGACATGGGTGTATATAATTTGAAGTGGCACTCTAAATGAATTTGATACAAACACATTTTATACATGAAACAATGTTTATTGAATTAGTTGCACATATAGAATTTGCTTTTACAGCAATAAGCATACGTACTATTTATACGGAATATATATATTAGCATTCAATAAAAATACACTTTGACTTACTCACAAACCAGCCGTTCTGCCACATAAACTTTGGGCCCTCTAAGCACTAGCGCAGGATAGCACCTGGAGCTGCTTTCCTCCTAGCTCCCTTAACTCGCTTATCTATCAAACTTAAAAAAACCTTTTTCAACCTCTGTATTAATCAAGCTGCTTGGTATTTATACCAAGCGCGTATGCCGAAATTAGGATATCTCAAGCAGCTTCTTTAATTCATTCACTCAAAAGTTCGATTCTTGAGCATCGAATCTTATGTATACCTTACACACTCTCTACAAGTGGTGACCCGGACAAGACTCGCAGACCTGACAAGCCTCAATTCACGTGCCGTAGCCGGAACTAATTATCCCAGACGAACCTCTATGCACGTGCTATCGTCGAAACGCAGAATCCCCGACGGACTACGCACTTTATTGTGAGTTATTTTTATTATTTTCTACTGCTGATGGTATATTTCACTACATCTCAAGAATTCCATAATGTCTAAAGACAAAAAAGAAGACAAAAGGGATGAAATTACACGAGTAGCTGTGAAACTTCCCGCATTTTGGAAAAACAGTGTCGACCCATGGTTTACTTCCATAGAATCTCAGTTCGTTATAGCAGGAATTACAGAAGAAGTTACGAAATATATATATATATTTATACATATATACATACATACACATATATATATATATATATATATACATGTGTGTGTGTGTGTATATATATACCCAACAAACACAGAGGCATCGGGCCGGAGCCGGATGATTCCGGCCAGCCGATTTCTCCACTGCAGGGCCAACGCATTAGGTCAGTATCGGATCCGCCACGGGCTTGTCCTCTCGCCCGCGACTTCCCCGTCGAGTTCTGGGCCGTTTCCGGTAACAATGAAGCTATCGTGCATCCGACTGCGTACCGTGATTGAACCGCAAAGTTCCCGTCGATGTGGACATACAGCCGCACCATTGCCGGAGGTTGACGGGCCGGTTACGGGAGCAATAATTCGTGTCGACAGGCCGTCAAATATCCATCTCAATACCATCAAAGCGCCGTCGATCATGGTTACTTTCCAGTGCTGGGCCATAATTGGAATTCCGACAGATTTTCTAAATTTTTCTTAGACCCCCTTCCTTTCATATGCTTTTTATTTTTATTAATGAGATTGTTTATGATAACAGTACATATGATAACAGTGTTTATGATAACATTTGATATACATCAGATGATATTTATCTGATATATATCTGTAGATATCAGATGTTATATATATATATATATATATATATATATATATTATTTGATATATATAACATCTGATATCTACCCTTACACTTTATTTCTTTTTTTTTCTGGCTCTCCATGTATAACTAGTATTAATATTTTTAACTTTTCTCTTTTTCTCGTGTATTTTCAGGTAATAGAAAATATTAATCTCTGCTAAAACCTAAAATTTTTGTTCAGAATAATCCCTTAAAATTATATTTTGTACATGTTATTTTAAGTAAAGTTCGTAAATGTTCTCGAGATAAGAAAATTATAATATTTTCCATAGAGGAAATTTATTTCATTCTTCTCAAAGTTAAAAGTGAGGTGTATTATATATTTGAAAACCAGGAATTACCCGATTATATAACTTTAATTTTAAAGCATTTTCAAATAAATTATATAAATTAAGATTATATAATCGGGTAATTCGTGATTTTCAAATATATATTACACCTCACTTTTAACTTTGAGAAGAATGAAATAAATTTCCTCTATGGAAAATATTATAATTTTCTTATCTTGAGAAAATTTACGAAGTTTACTTAAAATAACAAGTACAAAATATAAACATACCTCTCGGTCATTGTCCAATGACGGTATTTTAAATAAATGTTGGAAATAAAGAAAATCCCACATCCCACACAGTCGAGCATCGCAGAGTAACAAATGTTGACCATGTATAGAGCTGAAGACATTAACTGTGTCGGAATATAATTGGCATAAATAGCGTGCGCCATAAGTTTCGCCAACACAAAAATCGCCAATTTTTATACGTCCTGTATAAAAGATTGGCGACTGCCCAAAAGGGCATTCAAGTCTATTTTTAGAATTACCCCCTACTCTTTCTCCGAAAACGCTGGTTGTAGGTGCAAGTAGCGTCCACGGAGTGAGGACAAAGGAATCTCACCCTCCAAATGCCAAGAGAGGAGAAAGTCAAGAGAGGGGGGTGGGGGACGGCAAGTTAGCTGCGTCGTTAAAACAATTATAACTAATTTATTAGTAAAATAATGAATATAAAAATATTATCATTATGCTAGATAACTACTTAGAGTTAAAAATGAATTTTACAAGTATAACTTGAAATAAACAAAACTACATTGGTTTTAAAAACGCTACTCCACGTAGCAACCAGTTGGGAAATGCATTTTTCGTTTTTGTTTTAACACTTTTTAACCCATCAAATAAAAGAAATCCATCAAATATGCCTCATTATTTACAGTGGCTCCCAAAAGTGTTCGTACACTTACGATTTTCAATGAAATAGGGGTCTATCCATTAATTAAAATGAATATTTCAGAATGCGTATTTAAAATAAGATGTATAATCTATTCTTAACAAAACTACATGAAATATTTTAAAATATTTGTAAAACTTTATTTTTAAGAAACCAGTAATCAAAAAGTAACAAAAACTTTATCCCACAACAGTCATCGAACACTTGTAAAAAAATCTCTACTTATAAGTAAATATTCTAATTTTTCGTTAAATTAATATTTAGTAGGATATCCTTTAGCATCAAAAACAGCTTTTAAACGTCTGGGAATAGATTGCACTAGTTCTTTTGTAATTTCTGCATCAATGTTCATCCATTCTTCCATCATAATTGTTTTTAGTTCGCTTTTTCTTTTAAAAATGTCGTGTTTTCGTACTCGAACCTCCAGTTCTCTCCAAAAATGTTCTATTGAGTTTAAATCTGGCGATTGAGGTGGTGTTTTCAAAACTTGTGGACAATTATAGAGACACCAGAGGCGAACGTTGAGAGCCGTGGACTTAGGATCGTTATCTTGATAAAAAGAAATTAAAAATTTCAAATACCCAAATTTTAGGCTGATAATTTTAAATCGTCTCTTAAAATATTTATATAAACAGCATGATTCATTATGCCATCAATAAATACCAAATTACCTAGTCCAGATGTTGACATGCACTCCCACACAAGGACACCTTCCTCATTTTTTCTTCTCCATACAATTATACGCCCATCGGAACCAAAAATGTTAAACTTGCTTTCATCGGCAAATAAGACATTATTCCAATAGGTTTGGGGCTTATTAATCATTGATAGTGCGAAGGAAAGCCCGAGCTTTCTGTTTTTCTCACTCACAAAAAAAATTCTACGGGCAAAACGCCCATATAATCCAGCTGCTTTGAGAACTCGTCGAACAGTTTCAGGTGAAATTGAAGTAAAAAATTCTGCAGAAAGTTTTAAGCACTCATCAAAAGTCATTTAATTCTGCAGAAAGTTTTACAGCACTCAAACGTAGACTTTTCACAAATTTTTTAATTACAAATCTCTGATCACGTTTTGTTAACTTTGCCGGACGACCTTTTCTTATCTTGATTTTGATCCGATTTTCTTCTTTAAAGCTTTTTATCACATACTGCACAGTATAATGGGATAAATTAAGTAATTTAGCAATATTCCGAACTGATTTACCACAACTATGATTAAAAAATAATCAATTTTCGATCAATGCTGTTTGTTGTTTCTTTGCGAGCCATTTTTAAATAATAAATAGAATATTACGGAATAGTCAAGCAAAAATTAAAGCCAAACGATATTTTAAATGCCACCACATTTCAAAAATAAAAATAAAGTGCCAGGCGATAATTTTAGTTATGAATTTATCGGAAAATATTTCAGTGTACGATGACTTTTGTGAGATAGTTTTTGTTACTTTTTGATTATTGGTGTCTTAAAAATAAAGTTTTACTATGTTTTCAAAATATTTCATATAGTTTTGTTAAGAATAGATTATAAATCTTATTATTAAATGCCCATTCTGTAATATCCATTTTAATAAATGGATAGATCCCTATTTCATTGAAAATCGTAAGTGTACGAACACAATTTGGAGCCACTGTAGGTGTTCATATTCAAAATGAACTATTTCCCTTTTGGAACAAAAAATAAGACATGAAATAATATCACTCTTAAAATTTTGTAAATATTATTCTACTATATTAGATTCCACCCCTGATCTAAGCAACCAAGACCGACTTACTGTTGTAGTAAGATTTGTTCTATTAAATAATAAATCAAAGCAAATAGAAATTAGGGAGCATTTTTTGGGGATTTATTTCAATATCAGATTTCCTTGAAACAGATAAATCAAATAGGTCTACAAAATGTAAATATGGGGAAAGTATGTTACATGATCCATTTAAAAATGAAAAATATATTATAGCTGAAGATTTATGCGACGAAACTGACAACATTGCCCTCTATATTTCCGTTGAAATGAACGCGTTAAATGTGATTCAATACCTATTTACAAACAACTTCATCTATCTGTTTCCAAATTTAGTGATTACCATACGAATTTTATTAACATTGCCCGTGACTGTGGCTAGCGGGGAAAGAAGCTTTTCAAAACTTAAAATAATAAAAAATTATTTGAGATCTTCAATGGGACAAGAAAGGCTTTCAGACTTATCTATTATTAGCATCGGAAAGGACATTTCGGAAGATATAGATGATAAGATATTATAACAGAATTTGCATTAAAAAAAGCAAGACAGCAAAGATTATCTTTTTGACTGACTTATTAAGTATATGTATTAATAGATATGTGTTGTATGTATTTAATATAACGTATTCATTTAGTTGTTATATCAATACATTAATAATTATTATGTTAGGTTATAAAATTAAAAAATAAACTGAATTTATAATATTTTCTTTAATTCGTTGTTTCATTTAAGGTAAAAATATTTCAGAGAAATTTCAATTAATCCATATGGTATGAGGGGGGGTGATTATTTTCGCACACGTATGGGAGCTACCCTAGAAACTGCCCTGTATTTACTAGCACATTAAAAGCTACTAAATTACTGTCAACATTTACATACATACAAACACACACTTTATAATTTTATCTCTGATGAGATGGAGTTTGTTTTTATGAAGCATATTCGAAAAATATGAATACAGTTCATATCAATGGGTGTTAAAACTTATAAAGTATTTGTACCTACATTTACATATACGTTGGTCTGCTATATGAAATTTATTTTCAGTCATCAATTATTTTTATTTCATTTCCTAGATTCATTCTTTATTGTTCTATACATCACTAGGTATAAAGTATGCGAATAAATACTGTAAAAGTGACGAATGAAATTCAATGTACCTCAATATTTTAATAACAATATTATGACTGTATAGAGGTTTAAAAATGTATGATATGTTTTTAGTGTTTAATCTGTTAAACATTTATTGAAATGCATTCGGACGCAATTTCATTTAAAAGAGAACTGTCACTCGAAGTATTTTACTTTATGCTATGAATATATCTATCTTCTGATAAATAAAAACGGTCATGTTATTCATTACAAAATCAATATACTTACCCTCCACCCCTCCGAGAAAAAAAGTGCCGAAAATAAGCTAAAATGGTCATGTTTCTATAAAAAAATGGCTCCAATTCCTGCGTCACGAAATATTTAAATCATGAAATAATTATCAACACCATCACCGAAAAAAGAAGACCGAAGTCCAAATAAGTGTAACCCAGCGGTCTACCAAAAAACGAAATGTAGCGCCTAACGAAATTGATATTGGCCCAATGCAGCTGGTGGTAGGGTTGCCAAGTAAATCGCAGAGAACCTGAGTATGAAATGAAGCGCCAGATAGATACCCGCTTTGGCATCCAAGAGAGTCTGCCGAAAAGTCCGTCTTAATCAAAATGAAAAACAAATTTAGGCAGGTACTACTCTTTGCTCTCTTGTGCATAAACTCTTGATCGAAAAAATTATCCATTTGTAAGTGGATGTTTATTTCATTTCTATATAAAAGCCAAAAATAAATTTATATAATCTAACAATAGTTGATGTCTGTCAAAACATGACGGCTAGATAGTAAATGAATGTACTAATACACAAATTATATTCAACACTTCATTGTCAAATGTTGAAAATCATAATAATGCGCAGAAACAAATTGTGATTAAGCGGCTTCGCGCTTAGTGAGTATCTAAAGACAGATTTAAAAATGTCACTGAGCATGTGCAGAAAGCAATTTTTTTAAATTGTAAATTATCGCTAATTAAACAGTATGAAATAAACAATTTCCATGAGGTTTACTGTTGTATTTCATAAATATAATTATTATAAAAATAAATAAGGCAGAGATAGATCTAGAGAGACTTCTCGGAATAAGTGTTTATCATTAAAACATGTCACTGAGCGTGCGCGGAAACAGTGAGTTTCTAAAGACAGATTTAAACATGCCACTGAGCATGCGTAAAAATCAATTGTAAATTGTAATTTATCGCTAATTAATAGAAATTGCTGTCACAAAAACCAAATTTAACAAATCTACAGATTACAACCTTTCGTTTAAGACCAAAATGAAGTAAATTGATGCAGTAGTTTTCTCTCACGGACTGCCCAAAAAGTCAGCTTAGCACATTAAATATATAGATGATATATATTATACATATATCACATAGTATAACCGAAAGATTATATTATGTCAACCGTATACTTCTGATATAATACAATCTTTTCATACAAGGAAAATTATGTGAATTTTTCGTGCAAAAGAAGTTTCACAAAAGTGAAATAAATATTTATGAAAAGTCTGTTTAATTTAATTTTCGCCTTCCCTTTCAAATCCATAATTCTGATGCAGATTTCTGTTACTTGTGGTTACGAATCGGACTATCGATTCCGGGACGTTAGACGGAAAGCGGTTTCGGGTCGATTCCCATCCAACCATCACCGGCCCTCAAACGGGTACACACTATGGGATTCCCCGTCGGAGATTCGTAAATCACCCGGCAACGGTACGGATCATTTTCCCCGATCCTATCGTTCTACCGGCGCCTCCAGAACCGGCCCGTCAAGTTGCCGTCAGTCTTGTGTTTGTTGGGTATATATATATATATATATTTATATATATATATATATATATATATATATATATATATATATATATATATATATATATATATATATATATATATATATATATATATATATATATATATATATATATATATATATATATATATATTAGGCCAGGACCACTCACTAACAACAGAATAATTTGTGGTTAAATAAATGTTTTATAGTGAATTCCTTTGAATCGTTGTATTTATCCCATTATACTCAAAATATACAAATAAAAGGCCATTTTTATTTGGTACAGTTTAGTTTCAATAAGATTTTTTGTGTGTATTCTATATTTCCATAGTAAGTAAAGAATGATCTGAAATAAAAATGACGGTAAAACTTGCCAAGTTAAACATGTAAGGTATACACAAGATTCGATTCACAAGAATCGAACTTTTGAGTGAATTAAAGAAGCTGCTTTAGATATGCTAATTTCGGCATACGCGCTTAGTATAAATACCACGCAGCGTCATTAATGAAAAAGGGAGGTTGTTAAGGTTGAAAAGGTGTTATCCTGCGCTAGTGCTTAGCGGGCCAGAAGTTTACATGGCAGTACTGCTGGTTTGACTTACTGTTCGTGAGTATAAAAATATATTGTTCTTGAAAGCCGTGTTTATACATTCCGTACAAGTAGTACGCATGCTTATTGCTGTAAAAGCCAATTATATGTGCAACGAATTCAATAAACATTGGTTCATGTATAAACTGTGTTTGCTTCAAATTCTAATAGAGTGCCACTTTAAATTATATACACCCAAGTCTGGGTAGAAGTGAGCAATATAAACTCTATACTGGCGCCCGAACATATATATACCCTGGTAGTTAGCGTTACATTTGTAACGAACAACATAATTGAAATTAAAAACTGTGTACTGTGTACTTATATTGATAAAATTGTTGCAAGTATTTATATACTATTTAAAAATGAGTGTTGTAGAACAAAATCCTGCTGGAAATTTTCCTCGGGTAATTATGGTTCAGCATTTTGCGCCATTGGAAGCCACCTTCAATGGCGGCCCCTCAAGCCAATTCTTAAAGAAAATTGAGCATTACTTTCAGCAACAATGCACCCCAGAGGGGGATAAACTTAAAATTGCATTAGCCGCTTTAAGAGGTAGTGCATATCAGTGGTACACGTGTATGCAAAGCAGTAATCTGATTTTTGACTATTTGTCATTCAAGCAACAGTTTCTTAGCGTTTTTCCAAAGGCCTTTAATCAAAGTGAAATTGAAGCGGAAATTTATTCGCTAAGGCAACGTGAAGGTCAGTCTGCGTTAGATTTTGCTACGGAAAAGATTTCCAAGTGTGAGGAATATTTAGAAGGGGTGACGGAAGCGATAATCTTAAAAATAGTTATCCAACGTTTGAAGCCAAGTGTTCAAGATTTTTTAGATAATCAAACAATTACAAGCAAGGTTACCCTCCTTCAAGCTTTAGCTAAACATGACAATAGGCATTTCTTCGCTACCCCGTACCGTCATTCAGGTACGAGAAGTTTTATACAGCCGCGCCAAAATTTTTCGCGAGTTTCAAACCAGCAGCGTAAGCAGTACCGCAGGCAAAATAATAGAAGCGCACGGCGTTATAATGAAATTAGTGCTCTTAAAGTAAATAATATGGAAGCACCTTACTTGCACTGGCAAGTTGATTCACATGATATGGTTCAACCTGTTGAAACTGTGTGGTCAAATGTATTATTTTGTCCGAGCAGTAATCATTATTTTGAGAATAGTGAAAGTCAGGGTATTTTTGTGGCTTATAAAGAAAGTGAGTCTAGCTGGAATAATGCGGTAATTCCAGTACAAATTTCTGAAAATAGTGCCGATACTAATGCTAGTGGTTTAGAAAATAAATCATCGGACACTTCTATTAATGCTATACCTGATATTTTAGATGATATTCACACATCTGTTAATGAAGGAAATTTAGTAGATGACGAAGTATGCGTTACGGAAGTTAGTGAATACTTATTAGTTGACGACAATAAAAATTCTTTAAACGATAGTAGGAAGTTATAGACGCAGGTTGCATTAAAACGCACCAGTACGAAAAGCTTAATCTTCCTAAAACGGAAGCAGTGTTAAAGAATTTAAATGATAACGATTCTGATATCGCAAGTTTCAAAGAGACTTTTTCGTCGAAAGAGGATAAAACTAAAGTTAAGGGGGATAAAAAACGTGAAAAAGCGCATTCAGGTTCCAGCATTAAAACTACTAATACTGTAGTAATTAAGGCGGTAAACAAGAAGTCGTATAAGCACAAATACGAAAAGCAGAGTCAGGTTTTTGAAAAAATAGAATCTGCATTAAAATTTAATACCGATACAAGCAAAAGTACGAAGAAAGGTAAAGTGTGCACTACAAAAACTCCATCAAAGGAGGAATGCGTCGCTGATAAGGTACACAAGGTTATCAAAAGGAAGAATGACAATTTTAAAGTTCCTTTGCATAAGTACAGGAAACGGAAGATTTCTGCCGCCCAGCAAGGTTGGCCTCCTCCCAAGAGACCTCCTGTACATCGTCAAGCCGGACCAGCGCCTCAGGACCTACGACCTGCTGCACGAAGGATGACCACACGGTCAACGAATACCTTTGCTAGGACTGCGACCATCAAGAGAGGTTCCACGGATTGGACAGACTGGTGCAAGGAAGTTGCTGCATTCATGAGGAACAAGTCTTGTATCAATTCTCTTATTCTAACTCCCACCCTTTAATAAAACCGAACCAAATTGGTTTGAAATTTCCCATTATATATACTGTGTAAACATTTTGAGGGGAAGGGGTGAGCCACTGAAAAAAAACGGCATACTGTTGTTTTATAAATTTTTGAAGGGAACATGTAGTGAAAAAAAAATACATACTAACTACAGATAACAAACAAATAACATACTAACTTCACAAATCATAACACATGTGCATTATGATTGGGGAAGAGCAGATACAAACAATCAAGAAATGTCATGCTGTGCAATTGTGTTGTCACTTTAAATTAAAATAAGTTTTTTAGGGCGCAGTTGGCCAGCCAAGTATCCGCAACTCTGCAAATCCACTGTTTGATGGTGTCACCTGGACCCTTCGGGGTTAGTTTTGTAAAATGGTAGTGGCGTTTTTCCTCCACACAACGTGTGGAAGGTTTTTTGACTTTGCCACCCATTATGTAAAAAGTCAGACCAGCACGCGTTTTCAATTAGTTAACTGAAGCCGTTCAGACCTCAGTTACCTAATTTTTTTTTTCGAGGGAGGCCAGTGTAAGGTATACACAAGATTCGATTCACAAGAATCGAACTTTTGAATGAATTAAAGAAGCTGCTTCAGATATGCTAATTTCGGCATACGCGCTTAGTATAAATACCACGCAGCGTCATTAATGAAAAAGGGAGGTTGTTAAGGTTGAAAAGGTGTTATCCTGCGCTAGTGCTTAGCGGGCCAGAAGTTTACATGGCAGTACTGCTGGTTTGACTTACTGTTCGTGAGTATAAAAATATATTGTTCTTGAAAGCTGTGTTTATACATTCCGTACAAGTAGTACGCATGCTTATTGCTGTAAAAGCCAATTATATGTGCAACGAATTCAATAAACATTGTTTCATGTATAAACTGTGTTTGCTTCAAATTCTAATAGAGTGGCACTTTAAATTATATACACCCAAGTCTGGGTAGAAGTGAGCATTAGAAACTCTATAAACACTTAACATAATTATTCTTCTGTTAAAAACATGCATATTAAAAATATGAAATCAATCTTGTTTGTATTATAAATCCTTTCAAAATAAATGAATATTTCCATTAAAACTGTTGTGCTTTGCTATCAATAACGCACATCAGTTATTATATTCCCTCGCTTTTTGTTTTTACGAGACGGGCAAACATGTGTCCAAAAGTGTTGTCAAAGTACTATAACAAAATTATCCTTGAATGAAAATTGATTTTATTTCTTAGTGATTGAACCTGTATTGAATTTTCTATCCTCCCATATCATCATATCGATCTCGGTATTTTGACATAGTCTGAAATATTCTCTGTCCTGATATCCTCAGAAAATAAAATACTTTGCTGATGAGATATAACTTTATATGTTCAGATCCATGTATTTAAAAAAATTAATAATTATATTAATTCCAAAAAGTCACATTACGATTTAGTATATTTATGTATAAAACGTTTAGAACAAATGCTGTTAGTGTAACATCATAAGAATGGTTAAAATATCGGCTAACTATACATATGTGTTTCGCCTTTTTTATTTATGCGGCATATTCAAAGGTTTTAGTATAAAATATCGTGGAAATAAGATTGTATCATATTGTTTGTCAAACATTTGTAATATAGCTTTCAACGTAATAGTGTCAGTTTTTCAGGTCACAGCAGCTATCTCGTATTTATTTTACGAAAATATGACATACCAGAAGTCTGTAATTGTATATATTTTCAGTGCTGTTGTAAGTTTACTTCACCGATGTTATTTAAGTAAAAATATAAATGAATTTAGACTACTCACGATCAAAGTACAACACAAACTGCGTAAAGTATACAAAGAAACAGAATCTCCTGGTTGGATAATAATATGGATCTACATAATTATATTTCTAAATATCATGGAATTTCTTGTAAAGTTTAAATATAATTTACATCCTGGAAGTATTTTCATATTTTTATTTGGATATAAATCAGACAGTAAAATATTAGTATACGCGTTTTCTTTTTTATACTCAGCTGTTACTAGTATATATTCTTTAATGCCTGTTTCATTTTTCGCTATTTACTACGTTAACATTTGTTGTGATGTTCAAAATATGATTCATGGATTTCACGAATTGATGAAATGCTACCCTAGAATGAAATACTCTCAGCTGTTGAATAGTTATTGGGAAATAAGATCCCTAGCTTCTCTGATTGATTCAACAGTCGGGATTCCATTGTTTATTTCTTCTCTGTTAAGCGGATTGGTAATGTACAATGGTCTGACTTATATCTTGCATCCAAGTAAATTCCAAAATGTTGCAACCTATGTTATTATCACTCTAAATTGCCTTATATGTTTTTTGAGCTTTATGGCGGAAGTAATAACTGCGTCATTTGTCTACGAAGCATTCTTAATGGTTAAAGAAGAGGTAAGGAAAATAAAAGAAGACAAACCTAATAAGATATGTTCTTGCGTGAGATTGCAACAAATTGTTGACGAAGAAGTGACTATGACCATTTGGAGAATTGTGAGTATGAAAAGAAGTACTGTACTTGTAGCATTAGGAACAATCCTTACTTATTGTCTTTTATTGGATGGTTTGAGAATAGATATTAATTAGATTATGGGATTTTTTTTTCTCGTCTATATTTTGGTGTAGTAATGTAGAAATTTCGGAACCCAGGTAAAATATAAAATGTGTCTACAAAGAGTGTTAATATTCTTTTGTAATTTGTATCAGGACCAAATTACTCTCACAGTCTGCACAATATAAATTTCAGTGTGAATATACTATATCTGTAATAGAATTATCCATAAAAATCTGGGTTTATTTTAGAATAGAAATATACTGTTCTCTGAACGCCAATAATAATTCTTACTTTACAACTACAATTGGTAAATGTAAAACATGACAATACACAGTATACATCTGGAAAACACACATGTTATTAAAATGAAAAAAAAAAGAATAAATGTATCCTTTTTGGAGTTTGCGTATTTATGGAAACCTTTAAACAAAACTGTAACACATTTTAGTTTGCTTCAGATTTCGGCTTCAGAAGAGAAACCTACAGATCTGACACACAGATGGAAAGGTAATAGTGATTGATACTATATTTAATTCAAACAATCTTTTAATTTGTACCATGACGTTTAATGTGCTATGAAGAAAGGTGCAATTTTGTACATTTTCAAATATTTACATATACAAAAATATGTTACGCTAAAAGACAATGTTTGCAACAAAATAAACGTGATTTTCCTAAACTCTTAACTTTATTTTACGTTTATAAACTTTGTTAGGAGAAGAAATGACATATAAAGACAAAAACAAAAAATCCATATTCTTAATGTATTAAAAAATTTATATTTGATTTCACAATATACGTTACACAGATATTAATATAAATTTAATTCGTAATTTTAAATTGAGCTTTCAGCACAGCTAAAAATATCCTTATTACTATATTATCGACATAATATTATCTATTTCAGGAAATGTGTACTAAGAACTAATCATTATCTCATGAAACCTAATGCTGTTATGTTAAATATTGTTTATAACTTTAAATGCTATTTACATATTATGAAAATATACTGAATTTTGTTCGCGAATCTGCAATGAGTAGTTATGAAATATTACGGATGTTTTCTAATAATAGTTTAACTGAGCATTTGGTTATTTATGTAGTTAGTAACTTGCTCTTTACAAGTAATAAAAAATTCTAAGGAACCTTTGTATTGAAATACATTTTATTTACTGGTCACAAATCGAGAGATGACCACAGACGCTATATAAAGAATAAATAATAAAAAAAAAAACCATTTCAACTAGTAACTGACATTTTTTTGAGGACACGGTTTTATGTTTTATTTTCAGATAGAATGCATCCTAATGTAAGGAATGCCAAAAAAAAGGTTATTTTCATATATAGCCACAGTATTTAAAATTTAACTTTTGTTACTTCTGTGCTAACAAACATAACACACGAGTAAATTTGCTGTAATTAAATAGCTTAAGGAATCTTTTGTTGGTGTTTTTCTGCTTATAATTGTTTCCTATACATGTTACGTGCATATTTATCCTGAATCACAACATTTAAGAAAGAGAGGATGATAGCACAATACACTGTCCGTAACAGAACTTGTTTCATAGCGTTAAAAATTCCAGTATTGTCAATGTAAGCTCATGCTAAATCATACACGCTGGTGGAGAAAATGAAGCTTGCTTTGAGAGTATGATGCAACACAAATATATTAATCAGTTAGGCGTAAAATCCTTATAGTAGAGATAATTAAAAAAATCCATGGGGTTTGTTGTTACATATAACACTGTTACTCTTAAAATTCGTAATACGATTTCTGTCGACTAAATAAATTTCTCTTAACTACATAAAGATGTTTGTTGTTTTCCAGTGGTTAATCCTATCATTTGTTCATGTTTGTATTGAGTACTCTATACATGTAATAAAAATCTCTAAGATACCTTTTATTGAAATTCATTTTATTTCCTGGTAACAAATCGAAGGAGTATTACATCTCGGTGCATTCATCCACTAACGATTGAAATTCTGGATGCTCAAACAATGTTTTGTGACAAAACAATTTCAAATGTTATATTCTTGAATAACAGATGATTGTCTTTGTGTCTTAGCATAATTAAGTTCTCCATAAATGTGAATTTCTTAGCGACGTTATGAAATATTTTAAAATACAGTTAGCTTAAAAATAGCTCCTCACAGTATAACGACTTAAAAAGACACTTTTAAACTTGACTTTAACTAACTGAGAGTCATTGAGGACACAGATAAACTAATATCCAAAATACATTTAAGATGAAGAACAATATCAAAAACCACTATCGTTTGTTATTAACGAATACAACATCGATTTTATATTCATATAGCATATAATCGGAGAGTTTTTAAATATAACTCCATGGCTAATTGTCTTCAAAATTTTATATTCCAAAGAAATTTATTGTGTCCCAAATCAGTGTGCTGATGAAATAAAAAATATATATAAGCATAAGGAACAACAGTAATTTTTTATTCAATTTTCATCAGAAAAATTATCATTAAGATTTCCAGATACTCTAGATAAGTTGGAGGTACAAAGCAACTGTCATTCTAAGGTGATCATTGTATAACTCTAATATTGCCAAGGGAAAAAATGTTAAATATTCACTTTAAATAACTAAAACCAATGTCTAAATAGGAGTTTCAAAATACAATACCACTTTTTTATGTGGTGAGATTGCATACACTGTATGCATTTAATAATAATTTTTTTAATATAATTTAATTTTCCAAAGAAATTTATTGTGTCCCAAAACTGTGTGCTCATCATATAAAATGAAAATAATATAAGGTTAGAAAGCAATAGTAAATTTGTTATTCTGTTTTTATCAGAAAATTTACTATTTATATTTCTAAATACTCTTGATAAGTAGCAGATGCTTCAAATCCCCTGCCATTCTTAATTGCGTAAAACTAATATAGTGAGGCAAGGAAGAAAAACGTTAAATATTCACTATAAACAAACTGTGGCGAGAACTGCAGCAGCAATTCACAGTTTCACTGCGCAAAGCAGCTTCGCTGAATTGGCTCCTCTGATCATCTCCTTGGGCATCCCAGACCACACGCAAATCAGGTACGACGGTGTGCGCTGAGTGTTTTACACGCTGTGTACGCATCCAGCGGAGTTTAAAGGCAAGCGACAGACAGCTCCTGATAACCAGCTCCAGGCGGCAGCTACATGAGACACCGGATCCAAGCAGCAGCTATATGAGTCACCGGCTCCAGGCAGCAGCTACTTGAAATGAAAGGCAGTCATCTTTATGTATATGTTAAGTTTATTTTAATTTCTTTAACCGAGTGATTGTTAAAGCGGTTTAATAAATAATGTAAATTTTTAATGCCTGCTGTAAGTCTCTCTCGCAACAAGCATCCTGCAGCAATAACAAAGATTTATACGAGTGCTGAATTCCATACCCACTTGTAGAGAAAAGCTCACTTCTACCCAGACTTGAGTGTATATAATTTGAAGTGGCACTCTAAATGAATTTGATACAAACACAGTTTATACATGAAACAATGTTTATTGAATTCGTTGCACATATAGAATTTGCTTTTACAGCAATAAGCATACGTAGTACTTGTACGGAATATATATATTTGCATTCAATAAAAATACACTCACAAACCAGCAGAGAGTCAAACCAGCAGTTCTGCCACGTAAACTTTGGGCCCCCTAAGCACTAGCGCAGGATAGCACCTGGAGCTGCTTTCCTCGTAGCTCCCTTAACTCGCTTATCTATCAACCTTAAAAAAAAACCTTTCTCAACCTCTGTATTAATCAAGCTGCTTTGGTATTTATACCAAGCGCGTATGCCGAAATTATCATAACTCAAGCAGCTTTTTTAATTCATTCACTCAAAAGTTCGATTCTTGTGAATCGATTCTTATGTATACCTTACAATGGCCTCCCTCGAAAAAAAAAATTAGGTAACTGAGGTCTGAACGGCTTCAGTTAACTAATTGAAAACGCGTGCTGGTCTGACTTTTTACATAATTGGTGGCAAAGCCAAAAAAATCCTCCACACGTTGTGTGGGGGGAAAACGCCACTCCCATTTTACAAAACTAACCCCGAAGGGTCCAGGTGACACCCTCAAACAATGGATTTGCAGAGTTGCGGATACTGGGCTTGACAACTGCGCCCTAGAAAGTCTATTTTAGTTAAAAGTGTCAACACAAGTGCACAGCATGACATTTCTTGACTGTTTGCATCTTCTCTTCCCCCGATTCATAATGTACATGTGTTATGTTTTGTGAAGTTAGAACATTAGTGGTTAATTATTATATTATGCAGTATGATTTTTTTTCTATTCACTACATGTCCCCTTCAAAAATTTATAAAACAACAGTATGCCGTTTTTTTTCAGTGGCTTACCCCTTTCCTCTCAAAATTTTTTCACAGCATATACACTGGGGAAATTCAAACCAGTTTGGTTCGATTTTATAGAAGGGTGTGGAATAGAATAAGAGAATTGATACAAGACGTTCGAGAAAACGGAAACTTCCCTGCACCAGTCTGTCCATTCCGTGGAACCTCTCTTGATGGTCGCAGTCCTAGTAAAGGGATTCGTTGACCGTGTGGGCATCCTTCGTGCAGCAGGACGTAGGTCCTGAGGCGCTGGTCCGGCTTGACGATGGACAGGAGGTCTCTTGGGAGGAGGACAACCTTGCTGGGCGGCAGAAATCTTCCGCTTCCTGTAAATATGCAAACGACCTTTAAAACTGTAATTCTTCCTTTTGATAACCCTGTGTACTTTATGTGTGCCACGTTTATCCTTTGATGGAGGTTTTGCAGTACACACTTTACTTTTCTTCGTACTTTTGCTTGTATCGGTATTAGATTTTAATGGAGATTCTATTTTTTCAAACTTATACGCCGCACCTATGTGTTCAGTTACTGGCTTTATCTAGACATTTATGATACGTTTACAAGTTAGTTCGCCGCTTGTTACATGTTTTTCAACAACCTGACTCTGTTTTTCGTATTTGTGCTTATACGACTTCTTGTTTACCGCCTTAATTACTTCAGTATTAGCAGTTTTAATGCTGGAACCTGAAGGCACTTTTTCACGTTTTTTATCCCCCTTAACTTTAGTTTTATCCTCTTTTGACGAAAAAGTCTCTTTGAAACTTCCGACATCAGAATCGTTATCATTTAAATTCTTTAATACTGCTTCAGTTTTAGGAAGATTAAGCTTTCCGTATTCATGCATTTTAATGCTAACTTCTTCTACAACTTCCGAAACATCAACTGAAATAGTTACAGTAAAACTATGTATCAACTTTTCATCCTGATTCTCAGTCTGGTTTTCATGTACGTTATTTAAGATCATATTATCAACCTGGCCTACAGAATCCCCATTCGGCTGGGAACTTGAAATAATATCATCATTGCCTAGCGAGTTCCTAATATCGTTTAAAGAATTCTTATTGTCGTCAACTAATAAGTATTCACTAACTTCCTTAACACATACTTCGTCATCTACTAAATTTTCTTCATTAACAGATGTGTGAATATCATCTAAAATATCAGGTATAGCATTAATAATATCAGGTATAGCATTAATAGAAGTATCAGATGATTTATTTTCTAAACCACTAGCATTAGTATCGGCACTATTTTCAGAAATTTGTACTTGAATTACCGCATTGTTCCAACTAGGCTCACTTTCATTATAAGCAATTCTAAGTTTCTCCCCCTCTGGGATGCATTGTAGCTGAAAGTAATGCTCAATTTTCTTTAGAAATTGGCTTGAAGGGCCGCCATTGAAGGTGGCTTCGGATTGCGCAATTTGCTGAACCATAATTAACCGAGGAAAATTTCCAGCGGGGTTTTGTTCTACAACACGCATTTTCAAATAGTATATAAGTATAATAACAAGATACTTTCACAATTTAGTTTTATCAATATCAGAGTATACCGCAGTATAAAGTTCAAACTTCAAATATGTTCGTTATAAATGCAACGAGAACAACAAGGGTATATATAAACTTTTGGGCTCCACTGTAGAGAAAAGCTCACTTCTACCCAGACATGGGTGTATATAATTTGAAGTGGCACTCTAAATGAATTTGATACAAACACATTTTATACATGAAACAATGTTTATTGAATTAGTTGCACATATAGAATTTGCTTTTACAGCAATAAGCATACGTACTACTTGTACGGAATATATATATTAGCATTCAATAAAAATACATTTTGACTTACTCACAAACCAGCAGTTCGGCCACATAAACTTTGGGCCCTCGAAGCACTAGCGCAGGATAGCACCTGGAGCTGCTTTCCTCGTAGCTCCCTTAACTCGCTTATCTATCAAACTTAAAAAAACCTTTTTCAACCTCTGTATTAATCAAGCTGCTTGGTATTTATACCAAGCGCGTATGCCGAAATTAGCATATCTCAAGCAGCTTCTTTAATTCATTCACTCAAAAGTTCGATTCTTGTGCATCGAATCTTATGTATACCTTACACACTCTCTACAAGTGGTGACCCGGACAAGACTCGCAGACCTGACAAGCCTCAATTCACGTGCCGTCGCCGGAACTAATTATCCCAGACGAATCTCTATGCACGTGCTATCGTCGAAACGCAGAATCCCCGACGGACTACGCACTTTATTGTGAGTTATTTTTATTATTTTCTACTGCTGATGGTATATTTCACTACATCTCAAGAATTGCACAATGTCTAAAGACAAAAAAGAAGACAAAAGGGATGAAATTACACGAGTAGCTGTGAAACTTCCCGCATTTTGGAAAAACAGTGTCGACCCATGGTTTACTTCCATAGAATCTCAGTTCGTTATAGCAGGAATTACAGAAGAAGTTACGAAATATCATTTTGTAATTTCCGCATTAGACAGCGAAACAATTATACTAGTACTATATTTTGTACGCAGCGCATCTACACTTCCCGAACCGTATACTGGTCTAAAAAACGATTAATTGAACCATTCACAGATTCAGAAACAGCTCGATTACGTGCTCTCATATCTGATATGGAGTTAGGTGACAAAAAACCTTCCCATTTACTTCGGGAAATGGAAAATTTAGCAGCAGATAAATTAATTCCTTCTATGTTAAGGATGTTGTGGCTTAAAGGACTCCCGTTAAACGTTCAGTAAATTTTATCAGTTAGTACTGATACACTTCACCGTCTTGCACTAACGGTTGATAAAATAACGGAAATATCTCATATTTCTGCTAGTGTTAACGCTATTAACGGGAATAGTGCAGCGCAATCAAATTCACTTCATGCCCAGCTGAATACGCTTCAAAAGAAAATTCGTGAGTTAGAAATAAGCATGGGAAAAGTACATAGTCGATATAGCCGATCTAATTCCCGATCACTGTTTCGTAAGCTCACTACATGACCCTCCTAGCGATTCTACAAAATCTTCTTGGTATCATAAAACATTCAAAGCTAATGCACGCAAATGTATCCCTCCTTTTGCCTTTAAGGAAAACGAGTAAGCTTATCTGTTCAAACGGCGGCAGATACAGACCACAGTTCTAGCCGTTTGTTCATCAGCGATTTCCAAAATGGCACTAGATACGTCATAGATACAGGAGATAGCGTTTCTACTTATCCTCTTAAATTTTTAAATACGCGTACCCCAACCCCCCAAATCCAACTTTATGCTGCCAATGGCTCACGGATTTCAACATACGGCACTAAAGAATTTATTGTAAATTTAAGTCCTAAACGTTCTTTTACATGGACATTTGTAATTCCTGATGTGACTCGCCCAATATTGAATATTGATTTTTGAAGCATTTTGATTTAATCATTGATGTTAAAAACACTAAGTTGATAAGCCGAACAAACAATGTTTCTTCGAACTTATCTTACCAGAATAGTGAACTACATACCAATTCTCTTTATCTGGAACTTTAAAAAAAAATTTCCAAATTTAATTACTCACCGGGTACCCGGAGGCAAACCAAAGCCTTCAACTACGCATTTTATAATAACTAAAGATCATCTGGTAACTTCAAAAGCTCGGAGACTTCCGCCCCATAAGTTGGAATTGATTAAAACTGAATTTCAAACATTAGTTAGGCAGGGCATATGTCGGCCATCTAACAGTCCTTCGACAAATCCTATACATTTAGTTCAAAAAAAGGATGGAGCGTACCGAATTTGCGGAGACTACAGACGACTTAACGCAATTACGGAAGCCGACCGTTATCCCTTTCTCCATATTCACGATTTTAATAGCAATTTATATGGAGAAGAAATTTTTACAAAAATTGATCTTCATCGTGCCTATTACTAGATTCCGGTTCAACCTGAGGACATACCGAAAACAGCGCAAATTACACCAATCGGATTATATGAATTTCTTTTTATGCCATTTGGATTAAAAAATGCGGCACAGACTTTCCAGAGTTTCATCAATGAAACTCTAAGCGATCTTCCATGTTATCCCTATTTGGACGATATTCTAATTGCCTCAGAAAATGAAGCTACCCATTTAAGAGACTTGGAAATAGTTTTTTCAACGTCTAAATGATTCCGGTTTAGTATTAAATATCGACAAGTGCATTTTTGGAGTTAAGAAATTGCCTTTCCTGGGTTGCATTATTCCTAATAAGGGCATTTCACCGTGTCCAAAGAAAGTTGAACCCCTCGCGAATTTCCCTCGCCCTACTACAGTTTTACAACTCCGTAGGTTTTTGGCAATGACTAATTTCTATCACAGATTCATTCCGCATGCTGCCGAAAAACAAGCTCTATTATATTATTTAACAAAGGGATCTAAGCGAAGGGATTCCACTCCTATTTCATGGACAGAGGCATTAAATAATATTTTTAATTCATGTAAGGAATCTATTAAAATACTTCCCTAATGGCTCGTCCTCACCCTAATTCCGCACTTTCATTATTTGTTGATGCATCCCACATTGGTCTTGGAGCTGTTTTACAGCAAACTCACAAAGGTATTACCACACCATTAGCGTTTTTTTCACGCAAACTCAGACCGGCAGAAATAAAATATAGCACTTATGATAAAGAACTTTTGTCAGCTTATTCGGCAATTCAGCATTTACACTACTTTTTAGAAGGACGTAATTTTTCGATTCACACCGATCACAAACCTCTGACGTTTGCTTTTCAGCAAAAAAGTGATCGTATTTCTCCTCGTCGACACCGGCACCTTGATTTCATTTCCCAATATACCACCGACATCCTTTATATCCCCGGTTCACAAAATGTTGTCCCGTTACCCTTTCAAGAATTGCAGAAATTAGCAATCCTTCGGTTATAGATTTTCAACCACTAGATTTAGCGCAGAAAAAAGATCCAGAGATATTTTAATGACTACATCCAGTCTTCAGTTACAACCCATCACTATTGCGGGAGATGTTGAACTTTTATGTGATATTTCCAATGGTCGTATTTGACCATATATAATATCCAAAGCTGTCTTTGATTCAGTTCACAGACTCGCCCACACCGGTACTAAGGCCACTTTACAAGCGATAACAAAAAGATACGTTTGGCCATTTATCAAAAGAGACTGCCGCAAATGGGGAAAAGGATGTCTAGCCTGTCAGCAAAATAAAGTGTCTAGAAATGTTCAAACTCCTCACGGGCTTTACCTGAACAACGATTTTCACATGTCCATTTGGACATTATAGGTCCATTGCCAACCTCCCAAGGAATCCTTTACTGTTTAACAATGATCGATCGTTATACTCATTGGCCAGAAATTGTTCCAGTACCCGATCGATCAGCCAAAACGGTAGCGTCAGCATTTCTTCATAACTGGGTCTTCTGTTACGGTGTGCCGCATACCATTACAACTGACCAAGGTAGGAACTTTGAAAGTTCATTATTTTGCGCACCTGCAAAACAACTTGGCTGTACTAAAACACGCACATCCGCCTACAACCCAGCAAGTAATTGTATCTTAGAGCGGTTTTCACTGCCAATTTAAATCTTCTTTAATGTGCCGATTTACCACACAATGGTCAGAGCAAATTCCTCTTATTCTACTTGGACTTCGCTAGATGTATAAAGACGATCTCGTAGCAAGTCCAGCTGAACTTTTATATGGAACTTCTCTACGTCTTCCTGGCAAATTACTTTCTCCTCACAACGAGTGTAAAATACCTCCCGACGAATTTTTTTCACAGCTTAAAAACCATTTTTCTACCATTCGTCCTGTACAAACGGCGCATCATGGTCCACAAAAATATTTTTGTTTAAAGACCTGGGCAAATGCTCTCATGTTTTTGTACGCCAGGATCATGTCTGACGCTCTTTACAGCCTCCATATGCTGGGATATATAAAGTTCTCCAACGACAGCCGAAGCTCTTTAAGCTGCAAATCAAAGATTCTCAAGTATGGGTCTCCATCAATAGACTCAAGCCTACCTATTTCTGAAACGATATTCCTACAGAGTCTATCTCAACTCCACAACCATCTTCAACAGTTGTCAAAGCGACGACTTCAATGCCGCGTACAGTAACTACGCGTTCCGGTAGAAGAGTCCGATTTCGCCTTCCTGGTCCTCTTCAGTAAGCCACATTTCGTCTACTTCCCTCCGTGTCGTCGACTGTGGGGGGGGGAGCACTGTGGCGAGCACTGAAGCAACAATTCACAGTTTCACTTCGCAAAGCAGCTTTGCTGAATTCGCTCCTCTGATCATCTCCTTGGGCAGCCCAGACCACACGCAAATCAGGTACAACGGTGTGCGTTGTGTGTTTTACACGCTGTGTACGCATCTGGCGGGAGTATAAAGGCAAGCGACAGACAGTTCCTGATAACCAGTTCCAGGCGGCAGCTACATGAGACACCGGCTCCAGGCAGCAGCTACATGAGACACCGGCTCCAGGCAGCAGCTAATTGAAATGCCGCAGTCATCTTTATGTATATGTTAAGTTTATTTTAATTTCTTTAACCAAGTGATTTTTAAAGCGGTTTAATAACTAATTTAAATATTTAATGCCTGTTGTAAGTCTCTCCTGCAACAAGCATCCTGCAGCAATAACAAAGATTTGTACGAGTGCGGAATTCCATACCCACTCTCTACCAAGCAAAACAAATGTCTAATCATGAGTTACAAAAGACAGTACCACTTATTTGTGGTGCTGACGAAAGTATCTCATATACTGTATGAATGTAATAATACATTTTTATTGTTACTGTTGAATGTTTTTATGTTCCCTATCATAATTTACTGATTATGATCCTACAGTTTTTTAAAGTATTCACAGGACATTGATATATGTAGGGCTCAGAGTTATAGGGAATCAAGTACATGAAAATCAGTTTTCAGAGAATTGATCTTTAAGTTGAACAAATGTATTGATCAACCATTGATTTTTGTTTGTTTCCTGCTTCTGTAACGTAAATTTTATACTGCGGACTTGGTCTCTATTGCGTTAAAATATAGTGAATATTTTAAAATCAAAAACGCTCTTAACAATATAATTTGATTAATAATGTTAATTTGAAATAAATATTTTAATGCTTAACCTGTTCCACATACACGTATTTTAAGGTATCTTGTAAACTATAACAATGCTATATTTGAACCATACATAAATCTTATTGCTGTAAAATTCAATTAATATGCTTCAGAGAAAAAGTAAAAAGATGGGGCACGTTATCCTTTTACAAAAGTGGTTTTAATAAGGAAATGAATACACGCTCAAAAGTTTCTTTGCCCGTAAATCTTTGTTAAAGATTAGTTCTTAAGGATGTTTTTTTTTCATTTAGGGAAGTTCTGTAACGATCGGAACGACACTGACCTGAAAATTAATTTTGGATTTATCACGTCTTTTTTTTTAATTTCCATTTCTTCATGCCCCAATTTTTTTGTATCTTCTCAAAGTTCGTTAAATATACATATAGGACTAACAAATAAAAATGTTAAGTAGAAATGTATTAATGCATTTAAAGATTCATTCACGTTTTGGGTTTTACCCCCAAGACATTTTTTTAACAAATCTGGATGTGATAAATCTTTAAAAACAGGTTTAATGCATTCCATAACAGTTAAAGGAACTGGATTTTTATGTTTAAAATCCTTTAGTGTTGCATTAGCAACCGACTTTTGATATGGACACTAGGAGTCGACCCCATCAGGGCAGAAATCGTGCATTATGGTATCATCATTTGAAGCCTTATGATACCATATGGCCCATATTGCTTTCTGCATGTCCCTGACATTATCAGAATGTTTCCTTATTGCATTACCATAATAGGTAGTTAATTTGTCTATAAGACCATCTGTTAACCGACCTTTACCACTAAGTGGTTTATTGTCGGATAGTTTTTTACCCTTATATTCAGTTTTCAGTTTTCGCAGGCGTGCACCCATCCTTTTCTGCACATGGCCTACACACTCAATTTTAGACACTGGGACATTGTACGAATTATTATTTTTGATGCCTGTAAATGTTTTGCAGTCTCCATCACCTATATAATTTACATATATTACTCCATATTGCTCCTCAGAACGAGAAAACATCTCAATCATGCAATTCACTTCCATTAGAGCAGCTGAACCTGAATGGTTCTTACTGCAAACTTTTTGGTGTTCAGATTTCCACTGTAATAAATTTTCTTTGGGGATATTTTTGGCAGCTTCGCAACCTTTACAATATGAGCTTGAAACATACCGATCAATCACTTTTCCTGTCTCACTGCCAATAACAGTAGTCACTCCAACTCGAGAAGAATAGCCTCTGGTCTTCCAGGTTCCGTCGCCACTGACTGTTAGATCCGAAGAGCCAGTTAGATTCACTTCTTCTTCAACGGCTTGCTTCATACTTGCTTTTGTAACAGCATGTGTTGCAGCATAAATATGACTAATGATTTTATCATATGACTTTTGCGAGACAGGGATAGGTAAGTCCATAACACCACAAAAAGTTTTTGATGCTTCAAGTCCTTTGCCAATACACCTCATGGCAAATGTAAACCTTTTGTTTAAATCAGAGGCCTTTTGGTTTTTCCCTATCATCATAGAGTTTTTGAATGAAGAAATCACTCCACAAACAGAGCACAAGACACTCAAATTCACCACAAGCCCATAATCATTTTCAGTAGATATTGTTACTTTATTATGGCAAATAAAGCAACACAGGCATTCCTCAAATGCAGAAAATAACAGTGCTTTATACATTAAAAGGTAGCCGTAAAAATTAGATTTTTCATCATTTTGCAGCACTCCACCAGTAGACAATTTTTTGGCTGATGCAGAAAAGTTCTCACCAGTAACTTTAGATTGTTCAGTATACTGGTTCCCATAAAATTGATGACGTCTCCTTTTCTTTGGCCTGTGACCAGATGATCTTTTCACTTTATCGCTCATTTTTAATGAAGAAACCAAAAGAAAACATTAAAGTAAAACTATTAAAACGATGTAAAAATCTGTAGCACAGAACAGCTTTTACGTACAATGTGAGAGTGAAACACACGAGGGAAATCTACATGTAAACAGTTATAGCGAGTAAAGTTGAGAAATTTTACTCCTTCTTCTGAAAAGTATGAAAAATAAAAACCACAGAGGAAAGAATAACAAAAAATAATCATTGACATGGGTAAAAGCAATGACGAAACACTGAAAGGATGACCACCACAAAACGTAAACAAACGATGACAGCTGTTTAAATGGGTGTGGCAATCGCATAACGTCATACAAAAATACTCATAACTTAAGAACTAATAGGAATTTTCTAACGCGGTTTTTTGCAATATGTTTAGAAATATTCAGAGATTCATAAAAAGTTAAAAACAGAAAATCGATTTTTTGAAGGATTCAAGGTCCTGAGCCCCCTTCGGCGATATATCTACAACTGTAAGAAGTAAAATTAACATCTTGAGTTTCTTCAGTTTCACTGGTTTTGTTCAATTTCATTTAAACTTAAAACTTTCCAACAGAGGGCGCGTTCCCATTTAGTGAGTTTTTGACATTATTGTCTTTCTGTGTTCCAGTATCTTTAATTTTTTTGTTTATTTTCAGTGTGGCAACAGGTTAAAATTTTGAGTTTGATTTTGTGTGTTCTTTTAGTTTTGTGATATATTTTTCAATTAAATATTTCTACGAAATATTAAAGTAACTTAAATAAAATTTCAAGGCAATTGAAGTTGTTTAATGATGCTTTCAATCTACAGTTCATTTAATACCGAATTTCAGTTTTATTCAGGTTTGAATACGAATTTGGTTATCAATCGCTGTGATTTTATTTTTGTTAGTTCTTTATATGATTCTTCATAAAGTGACATAATCATTTTTAAATCCCTTTAGAATTATACAGATCATTCGTCATGAAATCATTTCTAAGATAATGATTTCCAGGTTTATTGGCTATTTGGAGGCCTTCTAGATTTGTACTTGCTGATAGTGGAACCACTTCTTCATCATGACAACTACAGAAGGTCTTTCGCACTTTATAGAAACGATTTTGATAGTTAAGTTATATGTATTAAGCCATATTTTTGTGGCGATTTGCTTCTATGTGATAGCCATGGCTCTTGATAAAAGTTCTAGCTTGAATTTTACATGAATGTAAATATTTATTTTAGTACTGTCATGTCAATGTTACCCCATTCCTCTTGGATCGTTTTCCAAACTCCGTTCAGTGTTCTTTGATGCCGATTTTCTAAGGCTCGTATTCCGAAATCGCAAAACCGAAATCGCAAAAGTCCTTTGGAGAAGCGTCAGGTAATTTTACAGGTATTTCATTAAATGGGATACACTTTATTCCTGTTTTTGATTCCGTCTTTGCTAAATAAGCGACAGTTGGTTTAGACTTGTGACTAGAGGCTTTGTCCATATGAAGTTCAACTTTATCAATGTCCTTTCTATATAAGGATGGAATTTCTTCTTCAAAAATTGGTTCTAAAATATTCTGCTGATAGTAGAGTGAATTAATTTTGGCTTTACTTGAGACTTTTATTTTTAATTTGTAGTTGTAACAAAATCCTGCTACTATCATGAACTCCATGGAGAATTTTCTGTACACTGACGTAAGCATTTCGTACGGTCATTCCCGTCAATTGAGCAATAGAAAATTGATCTTTTTTTACTACAGTCACTTAAATACACCGATGCCCCATCGAGTGTTACCACAAATTTCCATTTTTCAGCAGGTGTTTTCATGTATTTTTTACAATTTGTTTTTCTTTCAGCAATATTCTTTGGCAAAGGAGAACTTTAGATCTAAACATCTTTTTTAACTTTAACTCTTTATTAAGGATTTTACTTACAGTGCCAGAAAACATTCCTAGTTTCGATGCAATGTATCTTTCAGTATGCAGATTTTTCTTTTAGGATCAGAACCTTCACTTTCTTTATATTTACCTACGTTCGAACAATCTTAGGATGAGGTTTCACGATCATGTTTTCATTTTTAATTTCAGTTGGACGTTTTCTTCCTTTCAATTTTAATATATTATAAATACCTTTTTTTAAAATGCCATAACCACGATTTTTACATCGCTTTATAATTTGTTGATACGAATATTTCTCCTGAGAAAACGCAGTTACGTAACCTTCGAGCCATCTATAAATTTCAGGAGTCATTTCCAAAATGAATCTTTTATTTTGCATTCCAATCAAAACAAAATAGTAGCAGACGATTATTCTGAAGTTACCAATTTTTTATCTCAAAATGCAAACGTTAAAATAAATTGCAAAATCGTTTCCATAAAGTGCGAACGACCTGCTGTATAAACTAACATGGAAACGTCTACTATCGCTAAAATACTCTGTGGAAACATTGCACTCAACATTTTTTTATTCTTTTTACATTTTTGAACCGTGCTAAAGTAAAAGATAAACAGTGTAAAATAATTATTGGATCCCTTTCTTGGACCGTGCTATTTCAAATTCGTGCAAAAAAAGATTCAGGTGTATATTTTATTTTCCACGTACTAAGCTCAATAAGGCGAAACGTCTCAACGTCACTGGATACGTCAGTTTTCGTCTACTATAGATCACGTGATTATGGGGTGGCAGAAAGCAGAAGCCGATCCTATGCCGATCCGTTTACATGTGTTTTTGGACGATGCCATCATTTTGAGTTAAATAATTTAAGTTTATTTATAAAATTCCTCATTAGTTGTATGTAACAGGTATTTTAAAACTTTTTTTTTCAATATTTCGCAAGGTTTAAGAGAATGTAATCATTCTTTCATTAAGAATGATTATTATTCTGCTGAGATATGTATAGATATCAGGATAAGTTACTTCAGGCCAGCGTCTTGTATCGTAACTCCAGTCTTCCTCTGTCAATAAATACGGGTCACATACTGAATAAACCTTTCCGGGCTGTACATGAATGTTTAATTTAGTGATATACCTTTGTTTAGATACCGTATGTAAAGACTTTGCGTAATCTTAGAGCATTTTATTCAACAAGCTGTAAGAATGCCAATTGAACGCCATGTTAAATTATGCAATGTTTTTCCACTCCTCACCAAAAAAGAAGTAAAATCTGCAAGAGTTGAGATGTGACATGCTGCGAGACACTGCCCAATTCTTGATACTAAATTAATTTGCTCATAATTTACAAAAGACTGAATAATTGTGATTAAGTTGTTATTGTTTGTCTTTACCATACCGGAAAAAAAGACATCTATTTTAAAGGATAACAGATAAATAATATAAATTATTCCATAAAGTGACGAAGAAGTGATTTTATTTAAGATGTTACTTTTGAAAATATCTTTCAAAGGTTTACGATATTTCTTCATGATGTACGCATCAAACTCATAAGGAATGCCTAGAATTAAAATGCATATCCATGGATGGGAAAAAAAACCCGAATCCAGTTTGAAGGCGAGTTTCACAATTTCATTCATGACTGAATCTACTGGGACACAAGCTTAATTGAAGGAGTGATTGATTGGTTGACTGGTTGGGTGTGTCACTGTCATATTTTTCACCGCGAAGGAAATAGCATTCTAGGTTTGCGTGCTGCAAGTGTGCGCCGGAAGTTCTGTGGGACCATGCACTGATGTCGGTGATACGTTTAAAAAATTAGAAGTAGCAATAAGGTTTTAAATACCTTTAATATTCTGCTTCCTGACAAACTCTTTAAGAGTGCTGGCATCTCCGAGTTTTCGAAATAAATAAATTAATAAATATATTCTTCAACATGTCGAACCGTGTGTCATATCTGCCTTTCATGAATTCATTATAACAGTTTTAAACAAAGAGGTCCAAAACAAACAATTTACTGAGAACCTGTAATTTTAAGCCAATTTTATTACTTCTTAATATTATACAGATTCAGTATAATCTAGGAATGCTACAGTCCAATCATTTTATGGTATGCAGAATGATGATATAATCAAAGGGAAGTCAAGGACTCTAGAGAAATTTTATAAAAGATCTTTGAAAATTTTAGAATATATTGCGTGCCTTAGAAGAGAAAGTAGATTAAACCAAAATGAAAACAAAATAACCTTTAGAGACTCTTTATTGGACGCAATATTTGCTTTACAGTAGTTTCGAAAAATATAAACCTCATAAAAAACAGCTTTATATCCATCATCCTGAAATTCGCATTTATATCATTTTCTTAATTCTTTGATTATTATAAATTTCATAACAGCAATGGTTGTGCAGTATTCCAATTATGTATGTGAATGTCGATACTGCATGTTAGTTTCACCATTAGAATAATTTCTGTATGTGCCTTTTAAAAATTTCTCTACGAGACCAAGCATTCGATGTTTCGTTTCCAATAGTACATCTCACAATAAATATATTATCTAAATCAGTATATCAATATAAGTTTTTACAGACTGTGATGACTAATAAGTTACAAAGTGCATGGAAATGTGGATTTTTATTAAAATCGAAATTCGATTTTCATTCCATCGGTTTATATTCCGAATGGAACCGCTCGTTTTCACTACATTGTTCATACTTCTGAATGTGCGATGGGATGTAATAAAGGTTTCTCCTGGTTATAAATTGGAAATATGAGTTTGAGGTAAAAACATTTTTCAGACATCTAAAAATAATTTTTTCATTTATTTAAAAAAAATATTAAATATTGCTTCAATAAAAGAGAAAATTAATTGTGACATAAATTTTATTTAATTTTATTCTATGCAATTCAGCGATAACTAAACAACTATTCCACTTTTCATTTCATAAAAAAGGCAAATTCTTCAGCCATTGGTAGAATATTCTTTGTGACCAAAGGTTTATAATAGAGTCTGTAATAAAAACAGCTATAAATCGGAACCAAAAAATATGCTTATACCTCTAAAGACAATGTTTCATTTACCTAAATTTTTTTTAATATTTAGTAAAATATTGTGAATATTAGTGTTTGCTTGTGATCAGGAACTTGAATAACTAATAGTCAAAATTCATATAATACTAGCCCGTACTTCGCTACGGAGTACATTCAAATTAAATACAACGGTCAATGTATGCAATTAATTTGGTTGTTCAATATCCATAAAACATACTAATTTGAATTAAATTCTTTAAAAACTTCCATCTCAATTAGTCTAGTGGCTAAATTTTATCTTTTACTGTATTATAATATTTTTTCGTCAATTTATTTCGTTGTTATGCACGTGACGCATAATTAATTTAAAGTATCACAAGAAGGAAAGAAACCACGTGATCAGAATTTAATAAATTAAATTCTTAAAATTAACATTTAAAAATTCACCAAAAATCAGAAAATGGTGGTAAAGATTCGAAAAAGATTTCATTTTAAAGGCATTTTTATGATCTTTCTCGTGATGTAAATTTTATAACCCTCAAATTATTATTTCAAATGCAAACTTAAAAAAAGTTACAAAATCAGCTTAAAAGTTTAATTAAAAAAACTAAGAAGAATATTTCCGAAATCTTTCTAAGTGTACCCCTACACTATAGGAAGAATCACCATGCAAAATTTTAGCCCTTTAGGTGCAGCGCTTTGGTCTGTGCGTTATCTGTCAGTCAGTCAGTTGCGGAAGAGTTTTATATATATAGATAATACTAAACGTTAATTTAAATTTCAAATTTTAGTAATTCATTTCATAATTTAATGTATTAAATAAAGTGTTAGTAATCACTTGTGGGAAAAGAAAGGATTATATATCAAGATCAATAAAAATTCTACTACCAACAACTGATCTAATATAATGATTTACATTCGTGTGCTGTTACGGAGGCAGAAGTTTGAAGTTTCAAAAAAGTTAAATTTTCATAAGATTATACTGAAAAAATTTAGATATCTTATTTTTTATTAAAAATACTGTAATTTTTAATCGCTATTTTGTGTTCTTTATAGAAGCACAAAACATATGAAAATTTGGTTTTAGAAAAATAGGTCAAAAACTATTAAAAGTATTCATATACAGCACTCTTTTCTTATGAGTTTTTTCCCATTGCATAGCAAATCCATTAAATTATTTTCTGCAATAAGGTTTCTTGGCGTATACACCTGAAAATCGCATACATATCTATATTCTAAGACCTCTCAGTACCACTAAATAGTTTCTGCAATCCAGTTTCATAGCGTATACACCTGGAAATCCCATACATATCTATATTCTAGGACGTAACAGTACCAAACACTGTTTTTTCCTTTATTTATATTAGTACTTTTCAAGAACTCATCCAGAAATGTTAGTTTTTTTTCGTTAGGTGGCATGCTCTTTTATTAAATTCATTAGTCCATTTCATCGTCAACTTTATTAGTGAAAGATTACATAGTTGAAACTACTTTTCTCTGTATGAAAAGACAACAAGTTTGCATTCGAAATCGAGGCCCATTTATGGAAGTTCGCCATGCTGACACCACTATACGATAAGGCTGGCAATTTGGAAATGTCGGATATTATATTTTTACAATTACAGAATAATTTAGGTTTATAGGAAGACATAGTTGTTATGTATGCTCAGTACTTGTTTATACTTAGTGTCACTTGGTTTGAAATTAAATACTTCAATTCAAGAGAGTGCTTAAGTAATAGCAGTCACTAAATCCGATTTTCTACATTGCTAACCGATACCTTATTGTGTTAGGGGATACTAATAATTTTTACTGTTGTATGTTTGAGAGACTACTTTACAGACAGATACTTTTACTGTTATATTTTACGTTCCTAGCATCATTATTTTTATTTTCGATCGCCAACTCTGCGTCATCTGGATCAAATATAAAAATGATATTGCTTAATGAAAAATTTTGCATAAAGTATTCCTTTTTAATGAAATATTCCGAGTCAACGTAAATATTTAAATGCTCTATAAAACGTCTATATCTACGGATATTAACGCTTTATGCAAGTGCGCTGATACACACTTATGAATAATCCAAGCATTTTCAACAAACATACAACTGCTTTTAAATTTTAAAATTTTCAGATTTCAAAGTTATTATAAAAATGTTTGCTATCTGAAACCATATTTTATATGCTAGGTTGAATTTTTTTTAATTATAGACCATGTAATCTTCCATTTAGATCATAATTATAAAGTTATCTTAAAATTTGGTCACAAAAAATACGATGAGCACTATTACAAACTTGAGCTCCTTATTCCTGGAATATACGTACGTTTAAGGTTTTTTTATGGATCAATTTTTTTTACACTGCTGAGATTTTTATAATAAATATTTTACTATTTTTTTTTCTTACTGGATTAAGCATATATTTTGTGTTTGCTGTGTATAGCGTGTCAAGTCCAAAACCGCAGTTTTTAGAAAAACGGGATTGAAAACTAACATTTGTGTGTTGTTTCACATGTCCCAAATTTTCACCAATGAATAAAAATATTCAGGAGTGGAATTGGACTTAGCTCTCTGTACCCTGCAGTAGTCCTTGATTTGTCAAACCTGCCTGGTTTGATAACTCATTTTAATCCATTTTGAACTTAACACGCTTTACACAGCAAACACACATATTTTTGCAATGCCTTATACAGATAATCCTTGGAGTTGCGACTAGGCAGCAGTTAAAGTTTTCTTCTTAAATTGACTCAAATGCTTTTCTTGAAAAAGAGTTTTTCATTGTTTCCGGGTTTATGAAGGTGATTGTGATTAATTTCATTAAAAAAATATCAAATAATTTTGCAGTTAAAAAACATGTTTTACAACAGAAAAAATTAGGTACATCTGAGTCAATTGAACTCTTATCGGAAAACAGAAGAAAGAAAAGGTCAAAGAATCAAAATTTCTTAGTAAAAAAGAAAAATTCTATGAAATAATGTCGGAATTTCGGAAGATACTTTTTGTAAATTTAGACTCAACAATTATTATAGAAATCGAAGAAAATCTGCCCTATATAGATGACGTCATATTCACACGGTGGCATTTTGACACACACATATATATATATATATATATATATATATATATATATATATATATATATACACTTAGACAAAAAAACGAAGGATTAAGGAGTCATCCGAATGATACGAAACTCGGTAAATGTGATGTAGATGTACAGAAAAACTAATGATTACAATTTGAGGAAAAATGGATGATTTATTCAAGAAAAAGAGCTTCATAAAGTCAAAAAGACAATAACGCGTTGGTCCACTTCTAGCCCTTATTCAAGCAGTTATTCGGCTTGATATTGATTGACAGAGGTGGTGGATGTTATCCTGCGGGATATCGTTCCAAATTCTATCCAATTGGCTCATTAGATCGTCAAAATCCCGACCTGGTTGGAGGGACCTGCCCATAATGCTCCAATTTGTATAGGTATCTATAGGAATTAACTTCCAGGCGTCCATCACAGCTCAAGTGAGTGCTGGCAGTGAGGATGGTCGATTTGGCTGGCTAAGTAATCTGAGTTCTAATTCGTCCCAATGGTGTTCAATGGGATTTAGATCGGGGCTCTGAGAAGGCCAGTCCAGGTTTTGAACACCCATTTGGTTAAACCATGCTTGCGCAAGTCTTGATGTGTGAATGGAGCAGTTATCCTGCTGGAAGAGAAATGGACCTTCCCCGAAATATTGCCAGAGAGTTGGGAGATCAGCGTTGTTCATAATGTCCACATACATCCCAGAGTTCATGTATCCAACCACAGAAACTAAGGAACCCAGGCCAAACTATGAAAAAAAACCCACACCATGATGCCACCACCAAATTTAAAAGTCGCACAATGCAGTCACGTAAGAAACGCTCGCCGGGCATCCAACAAACCCAGACGCGTCCATCAGACTGCCAGATTGTAAAGCGAGATGCATCACTCCAAAGAACATTTTTTTTCACATGTCCACAGTCCAATGAAGGTGAGCTTTGTCCCACGGCAATCGACGCTTCGCATTCTGGAGAGTGATGTTCGGTTTGTGAACGGGTGAACGACCATGGAATCCCAGGATTATTAACTCTGCTAGCACTAATGCCTGATGAACTTTAAAACTCCTTAGTGATTTCAATCAACGAGGACTTGCGATTTTGTTTCACTACTCTTTTCACAGTTCTACGGCTGCGTTTACTAATTTATTTCGGCCTGCCACTTCGTTTTTCTGCAGTTTCACCTGCCTCGGCGTTTCCACTTCACAATTACATCACTCACAGTGGATTTTGGCTTTTGTAGAATGTCCTAAATTTCGCGAACTCATTTCCCACAAAGGTTACATCCCACTATAATGCCACGATCAAAGTCACTAAGCTCCTTTGACTTACACATTGTCTCACAAATGCATAAATATGACATGACACACCAATTTTATAGCTTTCGGTTACGCATCAAATTTCGTCACCTGCTAGATCCACTTCTTTAGGGGGATATCCGGATACTTTTGGCCAGAAAGTGTATATACATAACACATACATACATATATACATACAAAGGAGTAAGCTTTGATAAGTAATCCTACGTTAATCACCCGCGGTAGTTTCGTTAGAAGAGACTACATGAATTTTTCTTTTCCTTTTTCGCACTTAAAGTGAAAATAGGCGCAACTTTTAATCAAGAATCAGATACAAATTGAAGGTCAGTTTTAAATAACAGACTACAAAGTTCCTTTTTCTGTTTAGAAATGCACTGAACTACCTGTTGCAATATTCGATTACACTTTATAATAATTGAAATTCTAGAAGAGACAGCCCTGAAGTTCAAAAAAGTTAAATATTTTTATAACAGAGTTAAATATTTTTTGCGTGTTACATCTATAGATAAATACTTTTTTCACTCGATATCTTACCAGGGATTTTTGCGTATGAATCAAATAATCAATTTTCCCCATGAACATAGGAAATTCACATTATGATTGGTGTCAAACGGATAGCGTTGTGCCATAGAAAGTAAGTGGAGACCATGGAAAGCCGATGGTGATTTACACATAGCAATGAAGATATAATTCAGATCACGCTGAAAAAGAAAGCAAAAAGATGTGACAATAAAAAAGGGTCGAATACTAGGTTGATGATCCTCTTATGGTTTTATTTTAGTTGTATTAAATGAAATGCAGGTAACTTAAGGCCATGACAAAAATATGCTGTCCACTACGGATCAGGCGGGCGTCGAAGTTTCGGGACGCTAAAAATGGACGCTGCTGGAACTGCTAGGCCGCGGAACCGTTGTCTTCTCCTCCTCATCGTTGCGTCCATCTCGGGTGGTGGCAAAGGGCTCTTTGTTTTAGACGTTAAAATTTCCCGCTGGAGTCCCCGACATCGCATGGTCTTGATGAGCTGACCAGATGTGGAATTTGGCGCCGCCAAGCAGTGGAGCTGCGCCCCCCAAGCATTGGAGCGGAGCTTAGGGAAGAGTGATTAGTGGTTTTTGTGTGTCTAAGGAGAGAAGGCGAGGAATGCGCCAAATTTGACTGGACATTGAGACTAACCCTTTTTGCACGTGCATCCTGGAATGTGTAGACATGAACACAGGCGCCTAAAATCGCTCAAAAAGAGGATTTTTGTTGAATCAAAAATGCTTGCAGACGGGGCCGGATCCATATCTACAAGATGCGAGACGTTCTTAAGGGAACAATCCTCAGATGGTGAATATGATAAAAGAGTAGAATATATCCAGTCTAAAACAGTTGATAAACGTTACGACAATTGGATGTAACGCTAAGAAATTATTTTCCGTTTGACAGAGTTTCATCATAATAACGTGAAGCGCTCTAGGAAAACAAAAATAAATTTCATAAAGATTAGCAATTTTACCTTGAGGTAATTTGTTATCATTGAAAATCTGAAATGCCCTTACTTTTCCTATAAAGTTTTCCTTTTTTATATATCTTGGAATGATCTGAACTTTTTATCTATTTAGTATTCCATGACTGATAGTTTAGTATTGATTTTGAAATTCCGTAATGAAAATATTTGATTAAAGGACCAAATTTCATTATCTTATTAGTGGGAGAAAATACATAAACATTACAATTAGTTTCCATTCTGTTTTTTTTTTCCTTGTATGATTCCATTTTTATTAAGACAGTATTTTATCTATGCTTTAGTGAATGATTTTATGGAAGTTTCATGTAAAAAGAAACATTTTTTATTATTCAAAAATAATTACATTATGGTGAATAAAATATAATATCACTCTATTAATGTTTATGAAATTATTACTGATACTTTCCGGTCGTTGGTAGAAGATTTATCAACAGCATTGCATTAAAATACTAAAAAATATGTTATGAGGTTCATTATTTCAATGTTAATCAAATTTTATAACATTTATAAGAACTTTCCAGCATCAGAAGATCTGCTTTAGTAATAATAGTCTTACTTTTGAGTTTTCTTTTCTTCGTCTGCACCACCTCAAGAAGGAACGAATGAATGCAGGTATCTAATATATTAAATTTTAAAAATTTATTTGAGAAATAGCTCTACAAAATAGCATTCATAACAATATAGAGATATTTGAGAAAATAAATACACCTAAGTGTATTTTTGTGGTCTTATTAAATGCTTAAACCTATCGTTAAACATGTTCAATTTACTTTATATCTTCAGATTTAAGACTGTAGTGAACCTTTTGTTAATTTCTATAATGTTGTATATATATATATATATATATATATATATATATATATATACAGGGTGTCCCAAAACGACCGCATAAACTCTGCACAGCTAGATTCCTCGTTGGGAGTACATAAAAACTGCCCAAAGAAGCGTTCCTGTACGATCCATAGTTTACGAGAAAAATACGAAAAACAAAGTATGACGTCACTGCCAGTGAAAGAAAAAACACTTTATTGAACATATCAACAGAATACACAATTTAAAGCAGATGTTCAAAGTGTCCTCCGTGCATGTCGAGGCAGGCTTGATCACGCCGTGAAATGGCTGTCATCTCACACGACCCAGCATCGCGGGGTCCACCGAAGTACAAGCAGCATGCAGACGAGCAACTAAGTCCATTTGTGTTGTCACTACGTCTCGATACACCAGTTCCTTAAGATGGCCCCATAGGAAAAAATCCAACGGTGTAAGATCTGGCGAACATGGCGGCCATAGAACCGGACCCCCACGTCCGATCCAGCGGCCGGGGTATTCCATATCCAGCCAACCACGTACAGGAGCACATAAATGCGCCGGAGCCCCATCATGCTGGAACCAAAGTCCCTGTATTGCCGCTAATGGTATGTCATCGAGGAACTGGGTTAAGACCTCATTGAGAAACACCAATTACGACTGTCTCGAGAGCCGTTCAGACAACAGATATGGTCCAAGCAGGCGATCCCTGAACGTTTTAAACATTATCCTCTGGAAAAATATGCAAATATTGTTGTTGATATGTCCAATAAAGTGTTTTTTTCTTGCACCGGCAGTGACGTCATACTTTGTTTTCCGTATTTTTCTCGTAAACTATGGATCGTACAGGAACGCTTCTTTGGGCAGTTTTTATGTACTCCCAACTAGGAATCTAGCTGTGCAGAGATTATGCGGTCGTTTTGGGACACCCTGTATATATATATATATATATATATATAGACTGGTGTAAGTAATTAAGAGAATTTGCAGACTTTGTCGATTATCTCTAGAACTACTGTACCGATTTTAATGAAATTGGATATGTACATACATTGATACTATACTAAACAAATAACCATTCAATAATTGTAATACACACGCATGACCGTGCGTAACACTCGTTGGAGTCGGAAGGTTGGAGTCGAAAAAGTGGTTGCAGAATAAACAAAAAAATGAGTTAATAGATGGGTTAATAGGGGGTATGTGTAGTAAAACGCTTTTAAATAAAAAGCTAGCTTTATTACATGTTTGCGATAAAATTCGGAATCAAACAGTAATTATAGAATAGAGTGGAGTTATTTAGGACGTAGCCCGTGCGAGACAGCTTTATGACCTTTGAGGGGGCCTCCCCACAGCGCCCCTGAGAGAGATAGGGAGTATTCCAATACCTGACAACGGCCAAGAGTCTATCAGGGACAACAAGCAGAAATTGATTTATTAAAATTCTCACAGCGAAATTTCTCTAGAGCAACCTGCCAGCACCTACACGTGGTGGCCCCTGGGATACTACTAGTTAGTTTGCAAACGCCGGAGGGTGGGGACAGTAGTTTTAACTACTGATTTATTTTTGTTTTACGATTGAATTGACTACTATTCTGACTATGAACTCTACCATCCACTATTCAACCATGATGGAAAAAAACCTAGAAGACCATGACCAAAGGGTCAATGAGATATTAACAACTATGACAAGTGACAAAGGAACTTTCAAACTATTGGCGGACCAAATGCACAGCCTTAGTGAAAGAATTATGGAAATTGTAGGTATGTACAATAGCCAGAGGGCGTATATGTATACAGAACCTAATAGGAAAGCTAAGCGTATACGAGGCAGCTCCTAAAACAACTTATGCCCAAGTGGCAGCCAAAAAAGACGGACAGTACAGGAGGCAGACCCAGATCCAGGTCCAGATCCAAATCGGCCAAAAGAAAAGCCAAAGGGGAACATACCATAACAATTTTCCCCAACATCGGTGAACAGACGTCCGAAGAGACGAAAAGCGAAATAGAGAACACGATTAACCCTTCTATACTCCAAGTGGGGATAGAAGCGGTTAAGAAAATATCGAGAGGTGGGATATTGATCGCGGTCGAAAAAGAGACCGATATCGATAAATTGATCAGCGAAATAAAATCGCAAGGCAAGTTCGACACGGGCTATAAAGTCGAAAGACGTATGAAAAGAAAGCCCCAACTAATAATATATAACGTCCAAAAGAACAACTCCAAAGAAGAGTTTCAAGATAAACTCAAAGCCCAAAATGAAGAGCTAGAAGAAACAGAGCTGGAGGTAGTTAGTAGTTTTAAAACCTCGAAGGGTTCAAATTGGATAGTAAACCTAAGAGGCAGTGCATTGACACTGTTAAAGAGGAAGGACAAAGTGAAGGTCGATTGGGAGAAACTTCCCTGCAGGAAGATCGAGGATTTGCTTTAAATGCTGGAGATTCGGCCATCCGGCGAAATACTGCAGATCCAAGCAAGTTTACAAGAACTGTGGAGAGTTCGGACATGCCGCTGCTGACTGTCAAAAAGAGAAAAGTTGCGCAAACTGCATGAGAGCAAATACCCATGGGGAAAACAGAGAGTTCTTACTAAAAAAAGATAGAAAAGTTCAATTTACCTGCATAATTTCTTATTTAAAATAAATAAGTAACAATCGTAAAATGGAATTCCAGAACTTCCGTGCATCTGTATACTAACAACTTAAAAAAACTGGAAAAAACTCACTACAAATTTCTGGCTTGAAACAAAAAATTATACTCTCTGAAAATATAGACCGCAGAGTGCTGTCATCTGTTGTTTCTGAAGCACACTAATGTGTTAAACGTTTACAGGAATTTACAGATGAATTTAGCGAATATTTTAGCTGTTATAAAATGAATAAAGTAGGTGGTTCAAAAATGAACCACCACCCCTGAAGGGGTTAAATATGTATGAAGGTCTGATATTTAGCGCTTATCATTTTCAAGGTCTCACCTCTAACTTCCTCACTCACATCGGCTTTCGTGAATTTAGTAGGCAGATCGAGGCTAACCTCCACTTCAAACTTCCCTCGAGGCGGTTGTGGGAGATACATAAGGATAGGATTGAAAGCAAAGATACTATTGAAACTAAAGAAATACTTTTATACTTTTGAATATTATAATTAGTTTCCCTTTTTTTTCTTCTGTCTTTTGATTTCTTGTTACATATTTTTACTGGTTAATGTGACTGCTTAAATCAGTTAGGTTTGCAATGGGCGTTCTAAAGAAGTGATCAATTTTAAAGCTTGTGACTCATCCACACAAACACTGACATACAAAGAAACACACACACACCCATATTATATCCATATATGTATGTATACTAATGCTATTATAGATGTTCATGTTTCTTTGAGCGATATAAAAAACGGGATATAGGGATACATTTGTATAAAAAGTGATATATCTAAGATTTAATAAGAACTTTTGCCAAATATATTTATGCTTGTATATTAACAAAAAAATTAATAAAAAATAATCCTATTTTACTGTCGTAGTATATATTTAAAGATTTCTTTTGAAATAATCATGTAGAGTGTGAAGTAAAAAAAACAGAAATACAGATAAAATTCATTTTCAGAATCGGGAAATATCGGTGATTATTAACTTCACGGATCTATAACTTTGCAAGTAACAAGAAGATAATTTATGATTAGCTAGTTTTAGCGAAATTTACAGTGAAAAGAAATTTAATAGTCGTCTTAATTTTCCTAATTAAATAATTCTTGTGTAATAAGGGTGTATATTTTTTCCTTTATCTCTAAACTTTAAAATCATGGAATCAATAGTTCAAACAACATATATAGCTTTCAAAGAATGAAGATATGTTTCGCGTAAGACAGTAATATGCATAAGAGACAAAAAATTCTTTCCGTTGGACTTATGAGAATATTAATAACTGTTTATGTTATATCCTCTTCATGAATGCTTACTTTAAACTTTAAACTATTTATTAGACACTATATTGTATCAGTAGGTATACGCTATACTTTGAGGTTTCAGAAATAAAAATAATATAATGATAAAACAGGGAAAATGATAAGTTTGTTTTACAGCAAAAGTACGACGTTAGTTTGTAAAAAGATATTAAGAATATGTCCATATTTACTTACGAACTGAATGCAATAATTTAAATTAATAAAATGTCTATCCAGTTCAATACCAATACAAATTCTGAAGAACAATATGATCAGTTACTTTTTTTTCTCTATGCAATAAAGAGCTATTAAATGTGTAATTTATATGTTGAGTATCTATCCTTTATTCGAAAGTGGTTTAAATTTTTTTAAATAAGTTAAAAGTTTTACATTTTGAGATGAGTTATTGAATTATAGAAATAAAATATGAATAACTTGAGATAAAAGAGCTGTAATGATAAAGGGCATGTTAATGGAAAAAACATAAAACATAATATAGGGTGATTCATTCGAAAGATATCCCGAATTTTCTGTAATAATTCTGGGTAGGATGAAACAATCTGGACCAGACATACGCTACACACCTTGACGTATGTCCATTCGATTGCATTTCATTCGTTGTTGGAAGTGATCTCTATTTTCTGACATACATATTTCGAAGCCCCTCGCCAGGTTCCTTAACACATTGGTAAGGATATCGGAAGGAATAGTGGAAATTTCATGTTCGATGTTTTGCTTCGAAGTTTGCGAAGCCTGTGAAGCTTGCTCAGATAGATTTTTCCCAAAAGAAGAAGTCTGGAGGAGCAAATGCGTTGACCGTGGTGGCCAAAGTCCCTTTGAAATTTCGATGTTGCTGAAGAAGAATTCAGTTTTCGCCATGCTCCTCGCTGATGCGTTACGCGTCGTCCTATCTTGCTGGAAGTAACGTTCTGTGAACTCACGATCATTCAGTTGATTCACGAAAAGTTCAAAAATGTCCAAGTGCACGGTGGTGATAAAGAAAATGGGTCCTTTAATGCACAGCCGAGACATAGCGCACAAGACACCAACTTTTGAATCATGGAGCGATGTTTTATGAGAATCAAAGAGATTTTCAGCGGCTCATGAAAGGACGTTTTGCAAATTAACATAACCCCAAAAATGGATCCATGTCTCACCCGAGAACATTTTGATGAGATGTCACATCTGCTGATAAAATAACATTGTACGTTCTTTCATTCGGATTTTTGCGTCCTAATGTGAATAATTACATAATATTCTGGGTCTCTCTCCAGTAAATCACCCTATAAGTTAGTAAGCGAACATGTGGAATACCAGAAATTGATTATTGGTCCCACTAGGCAAAAGATGTAAATTATTCTATACATGTAAGCAACTCTCTAGTACCCTTAAAAAGTGTGACTACTGGGCACTACATTAATAATTGTGTAACATTACTTTTTAAAAGAGGGAATAATTGACATTGTAAAAATACTTGTACTTTTACAACACATCATGCTTTATAGGTTAACACTAGACACTAGATTAATACAAGCACATCCTCAGAACACATGTTTTAAAAGGGTTAATATTCAACACTACATTAATAATGCTTTTACAATAAATCCTCTTTCAAATGTTAAGAATAGTTAAAATGTTAATAATATATAAAGATCTTCTTTATCTTAACGAAGGTAAAGGGGACTTTACGACATATCCTCCTTTAAATAATCTTTAAAATATTAGTTGGAGATATGTTCTAAAAGAAATTATTTCAAGCCTAAGAAGTTGAATTTAAGGAGGAAAGACTAAAATTGTTTAGGTGAGCAGCGCTTTAGTTTGTGTTTTAGTTACTTTGCATTTCACACCTGCCCTTTTATTGTAAGTTGTGTAAAGAAAAGAAACGTATCTGAGGAAACGATTTACCGTTGCAATATTGTTCTGTTAATGAAAAGTCTATATAAGAAAACCAGAATAGATGATTGTTCTGAAATTATAAGGGAGATAAAAGTTAATTTTTTAGAAACAGATGACATGAAAATTAATGTAATGAAAACCGTTTGAAAGTCTACCATCAGTTGCTCTTTAATAACTTGAAAAATCAATACTTAATTCCTAGTAATTAATAGTTCTGAGACCTGATGCCAATAACTAGAAAAACGGAATTTAATAAAATTAGTTATAGATAACAGTTAGAGATTTTATACCCATAGTTTACCATAAAACCACTTAAATTAATGAAAATTTCGTATGAGGAAGACTTCAATTCAGATGGTCACACAACATGTTAATATTCCCTTCTTCATAATTAGTGTGAGTGGCCCTTTATCCAAATTGCAATGAAAAAAACTGTTTAAAATAAATAAATTAAGGTAATTATCCAATAGTCGATAATCTTGATTTCAGTTTTATACCCTAACAAATCTTATTATATTATTTATCATTTGTGTACATAAAAGTACAAAGGAACTTTGGGGAGAAATTTATATTTGTTCTCATTTTAAATTGTTGGTATATAACTTGAACATAGAATTATATCGAAAAATTTGTTGAAATTAAAACTGCACATCTGAAGTTCCCATTGTTATTACAAAAGCTAAATCGCACGAAGGTGCTGATAGTTTAGATATTTTGTCGAATAGTAGTGATAGGAAGAAAATTTTACCTTCACTAGGATGTTAAGATTTGCTGCAGTCTGTAAAAGACCTTTTGAGCGTGCTAGAAAGAGTAATGCATTTGCAAACGTGTTTTATCTCTTTTGCGTATGCGGAATATTTAAAGGCTTTAAGATAAAATATCATGGAAATTTAAAAATCGTAAGGTACTGTCTATCGAATATATGCAATCTATCTTTTAACCTAATAGTGTCAAGTTTTAACATGGTGGCATCCATATCGTTCATGGCTCATTCGAAGAATAGTCATATTACAACAAATGTTGTATATATTTGTATGTCTCTAGTATATTTTCTGAACCGCATATATTTATGTAATTACGTAAGAAGATTTGAAATTATTGCGAAAAATGTAAAGAATATGTTGTTTATCGCGTTCAAACTCGTTGAAACACCACTGTGGATATGAATTTGGAGTTGTATAGTTGTCTGCGTCAATATTCTCGTACTGATCCTAACATGTATTAGTTTGACTGAAAATAATGAAAATTTGCGTTCCTTTACATTCGGCTACAATGTACAAAGTAAAGTTTTCAGATATACCTTCGCTTTTGTATTATCATTTACTAATTACGTACTTATTTATATGCCTTTCCACATCTTTGCTATTTATTACATTAAAATTTGCTGGGCTATTCAGAATTTAATTCTTAGGTTCTTAGGAGAGTTAAAGAGCCACTCAAGGAAAAGCTATGATGAACTGTCGGATATTTATTTGACAATGAGATCCACAGTAAATGATATTGATGCAAAAATTGGAATGCCTGTGTTTTTTTCCTCTCTATTTAACGCTTTTATGATATACCATTTTTTGGCCAGCTTCTTGCATCCGAATCAAATATCTATTACTAAGAACTACGGGGCCATTTTGATAAGTTTCCTGCTCAGTTTCGGGAATTTCACGGCAGTAACTCTAACGGCATCTCGTGTTTCTGAAGCATCCTCTAAAATTACAGCAGAAGCAAGAAAAATGACAGAAAGCAATCCGAATAACATGTGCTCTTACACCAGGTTTCTTCAAGTTATTCAAGATGATATCTCCCTGACGGTGTGGGGAATCATTAGAATAAAAAGAAATACCTTATTTGGAGCATTGGGAACAATTTTAACGTACTCACTTTTAATCGATGGTTTACAATCATGCAATACATAGTTCTTTAGAAGTTTGTTGGAGCTAGTTTTTTTCATTGTTAACCCTTCAGAGGGAACGCCAATTTTTGAAACACCAGCAGGAGCGAGTGGCAGAAAGTAAACATATCTTTCAACCTTGATTATTCCTTTTATAATGAACCATATTTTTTTCAAAATGAAAATAATAATTCTGCGTTTCATGACAAGATATAAAATGCTTATAATATTGAGATATATTTATAAATAAAGGCCAAAGAATGCAAATACAATAGCCTTATTTCAAAACTGTCTGGTTTATTGGATCTAAGGACAACTTGCGAATGGATTCCTATTATTTCCCAAAACCAAAAAAATAATGAGATTGTCCATCTTCGTGATATGCGGGATACCGTGTAATAGCTGCACATTTGATAGAGTACATCAACTCCTGCTTTTGGTCATATTGTAATCCAGTATAATCGTTGGTTTACCATGGCTAAATCATGACTACCAATCAATGGAAAGGAGTACAAGGGTCAGAAAATCAGACCTGCATTAGAAGGGGTGTAGCTATAAATAGAAACTGCTTAGAAAATTCAAACTTTACATGTAAAAACAAACCATTCAAAATTACGAAAATGTTGCACTCTGTACACGGGCGCGCCCTATGAAATGTTAAAGTAGAATCTGTCTATTGGATAATATAATTTCAGAATACTTTTGAAATACTTAGCAAAATATTATTGTGAAAATGTTTTGTTGGTATATGTACCACTAACGAGTAAGTTACGCCCAAGCATGCTTGAAACAACATTGAACTTTATAACTGGCATTCGAAATTTGTGTAATAAGAAGCAGCTTCTGATGATAATGACTATATGTTAAACCTCAAAGAAAATAACTCTTGTTATAAAATAATAAAGAACTGAAAATATGTGACATTTATTCACGGATTTATTTTTAAATAAGGAGAGACAAATTTATGAACATCAACTGTAATATAAGAAACTGCTAACATTTAACTTTCAGCAGCTTCACACGAATGAAATGTTTTTAATTATCCTGGAGAAATCAGCTAGAGCATTTGGACAAAGTTTGAATTTCACGAACTGTATTTTTTTTTTGTTGTACAAAAACGTAATCTGCTAGCTTAATGTATCATATTACTAATGTTAAATATTCTATCCATGTTGCCAGGAGAGGGCGCAGAAAACAACCTCTAACGGCTTCAAAAGTAGAAGTCACCCGCTATAACGAGTAGTTCGAATGTTTGTTTTGATATGTGATCTTCGGCAGTAACGTTCGACACCTAATAATAGTTACAGTTTTGTAAATAAAAGGTGTTTTCTTTCAGGAGTCATCAGTATTCTAGTTTCTACATTTTTGCCACAAATTTTGGTGCCTAGGCCGGGAACCAAGAAATAATAACGACATGAAGGAGGAATAAGAACGCGAATGCAAGACTTGTAAGGCCATTGCAGTATGATCGAAGGGTTTGTTGGAAACGTACTAAATATTTATATTATTGAAGATATTTCCTGTGTACGCAGCTCTAGCATTAAAATGTGGCAAGGTAAGAACAAAGTAACAGCTCCGGGCAAAAATACAGATAATTTAGAAAGGTTAATTAAAAACGGATAACTGTTAGAATGTTAACCACGGAGGTTATAAGAAGAGTAGACAGTTGTTTTCAGTCAACAGTAGAATTAGATTTTGGTGAATTGCAAGAATCATATGATATTTTGATTGAGAAGCCTGATAGTTTGAAATTGCTTGATGAGGAAATTCAGGAATTAATTAGGTTAGATTTATTAGAAGACGATGTGGTTTCTAGTGAAGAATATCAGGATAATTGCTCAAGATTTTCGAAGAAAATTATTCGTACGGTCATTAGTACGCCTAATAACTGTAATAATGAAGAGAAACGCTTAGTTTCAAATTTGATAACCTCACAAAAATTCTAGTGAAAATGTTTCATTTTCTCAGTTTAATACTAATGTTAATAGTGTCAACAATGTTTATTTGCAAACATGTACAGTTTTATCTTGTACAAAAAAATTAACAAGAATTCTTTTAGATAGTGGTAGTCAAAGAACTTTTATAAATGAAAGATAAGTCAATGTTTTAAATTTGAAGCCGATACGGAGAGAAAAATTATCAGTTTATTCCTTAGGAAGATAAAATGCGCCAGTGAAATCATATCCTGTAGTTGTAGTAGAGTTGAAGGGGAGAAACGTTCAAAATAAAATCTCTTTTGATGCGTTAGTTACCGATGTAATCGATATACACCTCTTAAATCCCATTAGTATAAATGTACAAGAAATCATGAAGTGGGTTAGAAATCGCTGATTCCCTCTCAGGCGATAGTTTATTAAATGTAGAGGTATAGTAGGCACCGACTTATTCTGGAATATTGTGACTAATCTTAGAATTCCCGTACACAAAAGCTTAAACGCAGTGAGCACTATTTACGATTGGGTCATTACCGGAGTTAAGCAAAAAGTGTCAAGTGGAAATGTTGCAATTGTAAATAAAATTCAAGTAAGCAATGAGGTAGTACTAGAAGATTTAAAAGCGGTTTAAGAGTAAGATTCCATGGGAATAAAGTTGGAAAGCAACCAGTTATCTAAATGGGATGAATAAACCATTTGTCAATTTGAAAAGGATTTACAGTACAAAAATGGTAGATATGAAACGCGGTTAATTTAGGAACAGAATCCTGAAGAATCGGACGATAATTTTGGATTGGCAAAAAAGGTGATTTGAAGAGTTAAATGAAAAATTAAAAACCTTATCATGCGGTAGAGGAACAGTATATGGAAATCATTGGAGATGAATTAGAAAATGGACTAGTTGAAAAGGGTAAAATGGACGAAAATGAAAGGGAGTACTTCATGCCCCATCCAGCCATGATTAGAGAGGATAAACCAACTCCTCGTGTTCGTATTGTATTTAACTGTAGCTCAAAAAGTAAAGGAAACAAATCTCTTAATGATTATTTAGAGGTAGGACCAAATTTAAATCCCAATATATTTGATATCATTTTGAGATTCAGAGTGCATGAAATCGCTTGCTGCGCAGGCGTTAAAAAAGCATTTCTAATAATAAGTATTGCTGAGGAACATAGAAAGTATTTAAAATCTTTATAGTTTTCAGAGGACAAGGCCAATGATTATAGAATTTTGCAAATAACACACGTGCCATTTGGGTGCACGATATCCCTCGTTGGAAACTATGGATTCGGCACTCTTCTCGGTCATTTTGAACATTTTATCTTTTACCCCTTCTTCCCCCTCCCTCACCCCCTCCCAATGCTGATGAGGCTCAACTCGCAAGTAAAGGGCATCGGGAATATCATTATTCATCTCAGTGATCCCGAAAACTTTGCATTTGCAAATAATATCAGTCGTTTTTAAATTATACATGTTTCCCCATTCCCTAGGGGTTCCAAGGGTGTCTTAACACTCCCAGTGTTTCTTTCCAGATTGTCATACGTGTCACAAGTCATACATGTTACAAGTTTGGTTGAAATTGCTCCAGGCGTTCCAGTGTGAAGCTGGAACATACACACATATATATATAGTATATATACACTTATAGTTTTTATACTTATCATTAATCCTGCTTATTGACTTAATTATAGCTATAGAAATATCTGATAGTATGCAAATTAATATTTTAGAAGCATTATCTGACATTTCGACACCCCCGGATAATGAACTCATAATCCCCCCAAAATTATACTTATGTATCGATATAATCACCGCGATAATTGTAGTTATTATTTATAATGTTTTAAAATTATAAAATAGATTGATGTTAAATACTTGTCTTTTTGAAATGTTTGTATTTGAAAACGGAGCAAATCCATAGTTTTATGTGTCATTACATTAGCTTTAGTTAAGCGTAATTTTTATCCTGAATTTTTCTGAAGTTATGAAATAAGTTTCTATAATATTGTAATTAATACTCGCATGTAATTAATACTTGTAATGCATAAAGTCTGCGCCATGTAAAATGTAATATAATGAAATGAATTAAATCAATGAGTTGGGATTTTTTTTTACTCATAAACTATTATGAAACAACTTAAAGTAATGGAAAGTTTTAATGAAAAAAATTTAGATCGAACACTTATGCCACATGCTAATAACACCATCTACGTAATTTATGTAAGTGCTCCCAGATCAGTTTTACAATAGAAGTAGATCTAACAGATATTTAAATTCACAAATCTTTATTGATATAGCATCTGTGTACATCCACGCACACAGTGTCTTTGATGTAAACTTCGGATATTTTCTGAGGGTAATTATATAGTTTTATTGAAAAATTACAGGAATTTATATCACTACTTCTGACACTAATGTAGGTATTAGAAAAGTAGGTATTTGAAAATGTTTTTTCCCAATGCGGAGACACTTGTCGCGAAGACATTCACCTATAATTCACCGCAGTTTTACTGGCCATTTTGTTATGGTGGCGCCATATAGGCAGCCCAGCATTGCCCCCTATGAAGGGACGACACAAACGGAGGCATGTTAGTGGCGCCAGGATTCGATGTGAGCACCCTCAGCACCGAAAACCAGCGCGCTGTACCACAAGGCCGCCACGGCTCTCGTTTGAAAATGTTGTTAGTTAGATATTATAGCGCGTAGTAAAAATTTGATAACGATCGAACCTTCACCAGGATATTAAGAACTGCTGCATATTGAAAAGACTTTTTAAGTGTACCAGCAAAAGAAATGCATATACAGAGGATGTCCACACATTTTTGTAACGATTTTGACTTTCTCTGTGATTTAATTTAAATTCAACAAAAATAAAACCTATCTGGCGTCAATTCGGAATAGGGTTTTATTATCGTATCCATCATTAATGTCTCTGGATAATAAACAATGGATGGAAGGCTATGTATTTGAGCTTTCCGAAGAGAAGTACTCTTATTCGATTATAAAAATAGGTGTGAAAAGCATGGTTTTAGTTTTTCTATGCTTAAATTAAGTGACATAATTAATAAACAAGGTAAGAAACGTCAAAGTTTACATTTTGCTGTGTAAAAGGTAAAAAATGCATATCCAACAAAGGTACGTTCACTGCTTATTGTATTTAAAGTCGCATCTCATGTTTTAAAAATAAATCCAAGACCTCCAACACCCGCAAAATCTTTTAAAATCTCTATAGGAACTGCAACAAAAATTACAAAATCTGTTTCAAAGCTAATCAAAACGAAAAACACGATGTTCACGTTCTAATGTGAAAGCATGTTTCTCGGAGTATGACTATGTGCAGAATGTTGTATGAATATTATTTGGCAGCTGAAAAATGGAAATATGTAGTTATAATTGATGATGCTTAGATATATTTATCTTGTTGCAGTAAAAAAACATTGATTTGCTACTTGAAAAGAGGAGGAAAAGGCCTAAAATACTGGGTTAGGGAAAACAAGGAAAGTTTTGCTAAAGGTTTTAAGGTTATTGATGGATTTTCTTATAACGGAAAACTTAAACTAAGAAAAGTAGAAAAAATGGGAAAATTAACTCATTATTATCATAAATATGTTTTAACACTTTTTTTCAAGAATGATAATCCATCACTTTACCCCAAAAAACTTCATTTTGGTGAGTTCCATCAGAATAAGGCTAACAGCCATACCTCTAAATTTGCTGCTATAATTTCAGAAAAAATAAGAAATAAACCGGAATTCAGGCTATTCCATTTAAATGCATTCCAAGTCCCCCGACGCGTCTCCTGTCGATTACTGTGCATTTGGACTTTTAAAACAAGCTCTTTATTAGCGGCATCCTGAAACATTGGATGGGCTGTCGAAGATTCTCGTCGAGATGTGGAACAAGATAATCCTTGATATTTTAAGAAAAGCTCTTTTATCGTGGAAATGCAGGTTTAATATGATAGTTAAACAACAGGGATAGCAGATCAAACATATTAGAAAACAAAATCCTTATCTTTGCTTACATATTTCACTTTCCAAAATAGTTACAAAAATGTGTCAACACACTCAGCAACCAGATAGTTTCAAGTTTTCATATCGTGGCATCTTAAGAGTACACGTCTCATTCTAATGGATATAGTACAGTGTTGGCTGTATATGCTTTTATAACTCTATTATATATTTATCCACTGCATTTTTTAAGCAAGTACGTAAAAGATCTTGCTATTCTTGCAAAATTATTAATTATATGAAAATTCAGGAATAATCATTAAACTTTTCCAAATAGAACACTAAACTTTGAATAAATACTTAAAAGTAGAATGAAATTAATTGTCCTACATTCACAATCGCTAATAAAGTTTTTTCTATGAAAGTTCATTCAAACAATTTACACAACCTGAAAATTCGTGGCACACTTTTATCTCACTTTTCTGATAAACAATTTTTATAAAGAGTTTATGCATGGTGTCATGCGTGCCGCCGCATTACAATCAGCAACAGTGAGCTGAACATATTTTTCTATCATTTAAACTTTCAATAATGGATTTTTTTAAATTGATTCTGAATTATACATAAAGACACGGTTCTTAGTCGTTCTGTTGGTGAAATTTTCGCTTTCCTCTCATGCCATTAGAATGGTCGCTTGGGTGTTATCATTTTGTGTTAAACTGTTCTTGGGTCATTTTACTGAAATTACAGGACGCAAAAATAAACACTCTGAATATTTGGTTTAGAGTAGGTTACACATAGATTACGTACACATAGGTTATGTGAACTCCCTTAGCCCTAGAAGAAGCCTGCGTTTTTTTCGGTGTTTTTCATTCGTTCAAAATCCGAATATGCCCTTTTAAATATTTATTTTTTATACCTTTTCTTATATTGAATTCATAAAATCTTATTCCATTATTTTAATGACATTTATTAATTATTAAAATCGAGTATTCCATTTTGAATGGAATAATATCACAATCACCTCTATATCAAGTGTCTTTGTTTTTGGTATTGCAATTTTAAATGGTCTATGACTCATGACTATGACTCTTGACTGTTGACACGAATATGACTCTATGATACACGACTGTTTTGTGACAGACAAAGAAATGGGACGAATCTTGAAAAACTAATACCCGAAACATGCGAACAGGAATCAAATTCAGAAAGACAATGTAGATCATTAGAACGACTTGAGATATAAGGCCTATATATATATATATATATATATATATATATATATATATATATATATATATATATATATATATATATATATATATATCTGTGTGTGTGTGTGTGTGAATTCCACTATTGTGGCAACACGGCTGATTTAGAGTCACAGGACATGTGCCACGCCACAAGTTACGGATGACTCGCCGCATGAGCAAACGAGTTGCAACTCAACCACTTTCAATGGAACGCAAGTTATTTTTCTTTTCGCTGGGTGAAAAGGGAACGCTGTTTTTTTTACTTTTACTGAATGCAGATTGCAGGCTGTATTATCTGGCTCTCTCTAGATGAGTGTTAATGTCGTGTCAGACGGGCACTGACATTCTGTTTTTTTCTTATTGTGATAATCTGTTATGACCATAAGTGTTGTAAATAGTTTGTGTTTGATTAAAGGTTAGTCAAGAATACGTGTTATTGCAAAACATGACTTTCGAGTGGCATGAATTTATGAAATACACTTTTAAAACAGTGATTAATAGTCAATATATAATTTTGAGATAAATCCAAAACTCTAAACTTACTATTTTCTATGTGATGTCAGAGGGATCTTGTTTCACGACGCTTTCACCTGAGCATAACGTAAAATAACAACAAGAACTTGAGAGCAAATGGTGGAAAATCTATTTTTCCCGCTATCAGTGAACTATTCTTGAAGCACATGAACAATATTGGACAACTAGACACATTTAGTGCAGAGAAAAAAAATATTCTTAAGCTGGTACGTTTTCGTACCAATCGGCATTAATGGGTTAAAAGCTCTCTCTAGATGAGTGTTAATGTCGTGTCAGACGGGCACTGACATTCTGTTTTTTTCTTATTGTGATAATCTGTTATGACCATAAGTGTTGTAAATAGTTTGTGTTTGATTTAAGGTTAGTCAAGAATACGTGTTATTGCATTTTGATATTTCAACCGTGGGAATAAATTTCCCACAATTATGGTGCCAGAAGATTTACGGACCCTATGGATTGGTTTTGAGATATGAACTAGTGGCGTATGAAGAACGCATGTATTTTCTGTCATAGAGGAAGACCAGCACTTCCGTGAGTACAAAACATTTCGTTTTCGTTTTCGTTTCTGAATAAATATAGGGATACGGCTTTTTTGTGTGAAACACGTACAATTGATTTGGTAACTTTAATTGATGAGTTAGGACTAGAAGCAGCAAAAGGTGCTAAAGTCGCCGATTTAATTAGAATCATCACCAGTTCAGTAACTTATGATGAGGACTTTAGTAAAAGTAGATTAGATATTATTATCGCTAAGAGGCTAGAACAGGTGCAGAAAGAAGAAGCAGACCGGGAGTTTGAATTGGCAAATACTAAAAGAATTGGCGATGTTCCGGCTCCGTCACCTGTTTTTAAAAAACATAATTTGTTGAAATTAATGACACGTTATGATATGTTCGGTGATATAGGTGTTTATTTGAGATTATTTGAAAGGCAGATCAGTCGAATTGAAATTCCTAAAGAAGATTGGGTCACGTATTTACTCCAATTGCTACCGTTAGAGATTATACACATTGTCGTTCAAGAACCAGATATGTCGGCTAATGAGTATGATCATGTTAAGAAGTTACTTTTGAAACGCTTTAGGCTGACCCCAGAACAGTTTAGACAAAAAATTGTTCACCACAAGAAGGAATCGGTGCGATTTCGCTTTTGAACTTAAAACTTATTTTGATGAATGGATTAATTGTTTAGAAGTCAAAACATTTGAAGATTTCAAGGAACATTTGGTTGCAGACCAATTGAAGAGGAAAATGTCTCGTGACTCTCGTGAACATTTTTAAGACGACTTGCCCACAATACAAAATATAGATACGTTACTTAATAAATTTAATGAATAGACCATAAATTTAATGAATAGACCACTACCTAATCATCAAGCGTTTCCTATGAACCCAACTCATTGTTTTCCTATACAACGTGTTTTTTTTAGCACTCATTTAGGACTTGGAACAAAGACCTCAGTTACAGAATCATCCCCGAGAGCCAATGCCATCTCACCACCTTGGAAATTTGCCTTTGCAACAGAATAGAAGAGGGCAATTGAAAATCCGAGAATTCAGGAAATTGAAGGAGGATACTACTGTAAAACCATTTTTTGTGATACCTGTGAGAGAGCATTTGTAACTAAGAATGAGTTAAAAGACCAATCAGTGAAAAATTGTAGCGACATGATAGAAGATGCTAAACGGAATTGTCGTAACGTTTTTTACTAATTCATATTGTTTCATACTACTACGCAATGCAAAAAGGGACTGTTCCCTCATGATTCCTCCATTTGTGTATTTTCCCCAGACAGTTGGGAAAAACACATGAAAATGCATTTCTTTTTGCCAACTTCAATGCCTAACACCTTATCAGTAAATTCTTCCTTAATCCGTAAAAGGGGGTTACCAAACGATAGGGTATAAGTTTCACCATTTATCCCTTTCCCCTCGTAGAACACACAAAATAATCTTTTGTACTACAGCGTTGGCGGAATTTTGCTGATGAGCACTGGGTCGCCAATTTCCAGATGTTTTCCTCTTCACGTCACGTGACGGTGCCAGCACAGGAGCGGATTTTTAATTGCAGAAACAGAGCTCGTCTAGACCCTGGTTGAGAAAGGATGCCTCTACAATTCCCGCTTCCGACGACCTGGCAGAAAGTACTCCGGCAAATATCGACGATTCGATCCCAGCCTCCTTACCCTCCATAGCCGATAAGATCAACGATGTAACTTTTTGTAAACGGCAATAAGCCACCGGCCCTAAACCTCATCTATATTAATTTAAATAAACATGAAGTACTTCGTATTTAAAATCAACTTGTTTCTGTCACCCTTTTCTATTTTTTTTCAAATTAACATGATTATTCCATCCTTATAATGCAGCAACTAAGTCAAGTATTATATTTGAATGTGACCACGTCACCATCACCATCTTAGATAGATAGCACAGGAATATTTTAGAGTTACGGGAAGAGAATAGAAAACAATTCAATAAGAAGAGAAAGAGATCTAATCTCTATAGGTTAAATGAGCGATTTGATGATGTAAAAGTTGGGTGTCATGACGGACCTCACAAAAATTTCCACTGCCGCCGACCATATGAAGTAGTGGTCAGATGATTTAGAATAGTCGATTCCAAAAAACTTTCAGTGTGCTATCCACGAATCGGATACTTTTTTTCTTTCTTTTTATATTTTTAGGTTCATCGGTTTCAGGTAGCTGAGGACGTCTGGGTTGCAGGATGCCCGAACTTGTGAGAATTCCACTCTTGTGGCCACACGGATGTTTTAGAGTTACAGGACACGCGCCGCGCCATGAGTTACGGATGACGTGCCGCTTGAGCAAACGAGTTGCAACTCAACCATTTTCAACGGAACGCACATAATTTTTATTTTCGCTGGAGGAAAATGGCACGCTGTGTTTTTACTTTTACTGAATGCAGATTGCAGGCTGAATTATATGGCTCTCGCTAGATGAATGTTAATGTCGTGTCAGACGGGCACAGACATTCTGTATTTTCTTTTTGTGATAATCTGTTGTGACCATAAGTTGTAAATGGTTTGTGTTTGATTAAACGTTAGTCAAGAATACGTGTTATTGCATTTTCATATTTCAACCGTGGGAATAAACTTCCCATATATATATATATATATATATATATATATTAGTATATTAAAAATAAACCTGCAATTTTATGTCAGAAAATAGATTTCTCACTAGTGCATTTTATATAAATAATGAATTACTTTGAATCCTTATATTTTCCCATTATACTTAAATCATAGAAATAAAAGGACATTTTTATTTCATACGGCGTAGTTTCAATAAGATATATTGTATAAGCATTAATAGTAGGTATAAAATGATCTGAAATTAAAAAGACGGTAAAACTGTCCAAGTAAAACTCTTAACATAATTGTTCTTCCATGAAAAGCGGATTAAAAAAATTGTTTAAACAGGCATATAAAATATGTTGATCTTTTTTGGTTCTATAAACCATATCAAATTAATGAATGTTTTCCATTAGAAGTATTGTGCGTTTCTATCAATGAAGTACGCCAATTGTTATATTCCCTTGCTTTATATTTATGCAAGACGAAGCAATATGCGTTCAAAAGATTGTCAAAAAATCCATAATATAATTATCCTAAAAATAAAATTGATTTTAATTCTTAGTAATTGAACCAGTCTTGAATTTCCAATCCTCTCATCATATCGATCTCGAAGTTTCGACATAGCATAAAATTTTCTGTCCTGATATCGTCAGAAAATAAAATGCATTGCTGATGACCTATAACATTGTCTGTGCAGATCTATGTATTCATGTAAAAATAAATAATTATTTTAACTGCATACAGTCACATTACGAATTCGTAAATTTACGTTAAAAAACATTTAGAACATTTGCTGTTACTGTAACATCAGAAGAATGGTATATACTTCGATTAAATATGCGTATGTTTTTCGTCTTTTTTATCTATGTGGCATATTCAAAGGTTTTAGTATAAAATATCGTGGAAATAAGAAGATTGTATCGTATTGTTTGTCGAACATTTGTAATATAGCTTTCAACGCAATTGTTTCAGTTTTTCATATCACAGCAGCTATCTCGTTTTTAATTTACGCAGATGTGAATTACAATAAGTCTGCTGTTCTTTATTTTTTGACTTCTATTGTAAGTTTACTTAACCGATGCTATTTAAGTAAAAACATAAATGATTTGAGAATACTTACGAATAAAGTACAATACAAACTGCGTAAAGTATACAAAGAAACAGAATCTGCTGGCTGGATAATAATATGGAGCTACATGATTATTTTTCTAAATATTATAGAATTTGCCGTAAATTTTATAAAACTTTTATATCCTGGAAAAATTTTAATTTTTTTATTTGGATATGAAACAGACAGTACAATTTTAAAATACGCATTTTCTTTTTCATACTCAGCTGTTAATAGTATATCCATCTATATGCCTGTTGCATTTTTTGCTATTTACTACGTTAAAATTTGCTGGGATGTTCAAAATATGATTCATGGTTATCACGAATTGATCACATGCTACCCTAGAAGAAAATTCTCTGAGCTGTTGAATAGTTATTGGGAAATAAGATCCCTAGCTTCTCAGATTGATTCAACCGTCGGGATTCCATTGTTTGTTTCTTCTCTGTTAAGCGGTTTCGTAATATACAGTGGTCTGACTTACACCTTGCATCCAAGAAAATTCCAAAATGTTTTAAGCTATGTTTTCATCACTGTACAATTGATGTTATGTTTTTTGAGCTTTATGGCGGAAATAATAACTGCTTCATTTGTCCACGAAGCATTCAAATTGGTGAAAGAAGAGGTAAGAAAAATAAAAGAAGACAACCCTAAGAAAATTTGTTCTTGCATGAGATTTCAACAAATCGTTGATGAAGAAGTGTCTATGACCATTTGGGGAATTGTGAGTATGAAGAGGAGTACTGTACTTGTAATATTTGGAACAATCATTACTTATTGTATTTTATTGCATGGTGTGAGAATGGATATTAATTAGATTATGGGATTTTCATCATATGTATACCTTGGTACATTAATGTAGAAATTTTGGAACCCAGATAAAATGCAAAATGTGAGTACAAGAGTGTTAAAATTCTTTTGAAATTTGTATGGGGAACGAGTTACTCTCACATTTCAAGCAATATAAATTTCACTGTTAGTTTACATCTTCCATGGAATTATCCATAAAAATCTGGGGTACTTTTAGAATGAAAATATACTGCTCTTGAAAAAACAACAACTGGTTAATTTAATATATGAGAATAACCAGTATAAAGTACGTTGGTAAGACATCCACATTATGAAATTGAAAATAAATTTGTGTCCTTTTTGGAGTTTGCATCATTTATGATGACTTTTATAAAAAAACAACCTAAAACAAGTTTTAGTTAGCCTAAAATTTCGGGTTCAGAAGAGAAACCCGCAAATAATACTCAGATTACGAAGATAACTCAGATATTACGCAGATATTACGCAGATATTACGCAGATGGAAAGGTAACAATGAATTATACTGTATTTCATTTAAACAGTATTTTAATTTGTAATATAACGTTTAATGAAACTGACAAGAAAGAAGCGATTTAGTATCTTTTCAAATATTTATATGCACAAAAATATGTTATGCTAAAAGATAGTGTTTCGAACGAAATAAACGTGATTTATAAATATAATTCAATGGCTTAGTGTCTATAGAATTTAATATTCAAAAGAAATTTATTGTGTCCCAAAACTATGTGCTCATCAAATAAAATCAAAATAATAAAATGTTAGGGAATGACAGAAAAATGATTTTTTTATTCTCATCAGAAAAGTTTTCGTTTAGATATCTAAATACTCCAGATAAGTAGCATATACGTCAAAAAAACTGCCATTTGTCTTTGCACAATTCTAATATTTTGAGGCAAGCAAAAGAAACGTTAAATATTCACTAGGAACAAGCAAAACTATTGTCCAATCTTGATTTTCAAAAAACAATACTAATTTTTGTGCTGTTGAAGAGATTGCAAAAATTGTATGCATTTAGTAATAATTTTTTATAGTTACTGTTGAATGTTCTTATGTTCCCTATAATCATTTACTAATTTATGATCCTACAGATTTATTTGAGACAGTATTCACCGACAATTGTTATATATAGGCCTCAGAGTTATATTGAATCAAGAACATGAATATCAGTTTTGAGAGAACTGATCTAAAGTTGAACAACTGCTTTGATCAATCATAGATTTTTGTTTGAATTTCCTGCTTCAATAGCGTAAATTTTATACTACGGACTTGATACTCTATTGCACTGTAATATAGGGACTGTTTTAAATTAAAAGCGGGCATAACATTGTAATTTGATTATCATGTTAATATTGCATAAATATAATAATGCTGGAACTGTTCCAGAAAAATGTGTTTTATGGATTCTTGTAAAATGGAACAATGCTATATTTGAAACATACATAAATATTACTGCTGTGAAATTTAATTAATATGCTTATTAAGAGGAAAAAATAGTAAAAAATTGGTACAGTTTATCATTTTACATGAATGGTTTAACAAGGAAATGAAGACACGCTCTAAATTTTCTTTGACCGTAAATTTTTCATAAAGATTAGTTCTTAAGCATGTTTTCTCTTTCATTTAGGAAAGTCTGTAACAATAGAAACGACACTGATCTGAAAATTAATTCTGGATTTATCACGTGTTTTTTTTAAATTTAAAGTTCGTAATGCCTCAGCAATTTTTGTTGCTTTTCAAAGTTCTTTCAGAAATGTATAAAAGTGAGAATAAAAAATGTTATGTGGAATTTGAGTAATTTTTCACTACTTTTTCTGGCAACAAGAAAGCGTATATAAGAATACATAATTTTTCAGAAAGCTACACATGTGCGCTCTCAAATAATCAGATGATTAAAATCTGGATTATATATCTGTATATATATATATATAAAAGATAGGTTTAAGCAGAGAATGCTATTTGTTAGCAAACCGTGACTTAACTCACTGATGACTGATCGGAATCTATAATTGCTAGGCGATAAACGTCTATTCTTAGCTTTGACGTCTGTTCTGAATGGAATAGGGACGTTTCTTGGTTTCTTCGGTTATTTATCGATTATTTTTTTCTATTTCCAACGAAGATTTTGAAATTTTATTCAATCCTGTAAATAGATTATTCCTTTATGATAAATCTTATTTTAAATGGTTTCGATTTAAAATAAGATTTATCATAAAGGAATCGTTTCGAATCTTATTTTAAATTCTTGTAGAATGATCAATGAGCACAGCACAAAAGATAAACTGTTGATATTCTTGTAATGAAGGACATATAGGGAGTGTTTTATGGCTTCAAATCTATTATATGCTTAAAGTATATTAACTTTTGGTCTGTCTCATGCCATTTTTTGCTTTAAATTATCTGGTATTTGGCTGTATGAATGGTAAAGACTTATTCGAAAAAGATTACCATTGCATATCGTCATTAAATACTTGAATTATTAAATTATCATACTAAAATACACTCATGGACAAAAAAAATAGCGCACCAAGAAATAATTGCGGGATCGTAACGAAACTTGCATTGAAGGTACATGTCAGGGAGATATGCAAATGATTAGAAATGCAGCGTGATTGCGCATTACGTATAGCCGGTAGAGGGCGTTGAACATCGTACTCTGTGGAGTATAAAACAGGTAAACAAAGCTTGTTTGAATGTGCTGAATCATTTACAAAGGAAGAGCTGAGATAGACGTGCCATTACGCCGTGTTCGAAGACAATATAAGCAGTTGTCGCAGTTTGAGAGGGTGAGAATCGTCGGGATGATGGAAGCTGGGTGGTCAGCTAGGCTAGTAGCTCGTCAATTAGGCCGCTCTGATTGTGTTGTGAGGAGGTGTTGGGACCAGTGGACCCGAGAGATGTCATGTACACGAAGACCAGGCTCGGGACACCCTCGACAGACCAGTCGTCGAGAAGACCGCCACATCGTAAGAAATGCACGCGTACAGCCAGCTGCATCATCGGCCGCCATTCAGGCACAGGTAGCACCTTCACTAGGGGCCTCTGTGTCTTCTCGAACCATACGAAGGTGCCTGGCTGAAGGACAGTTGGTATCGCGGCACCCATTACGTGTGCTGCCCTTGACGCCCACCCATTGACGCCTCCGTTTGGAGTTTTGCCGCACACGAGGAAACTGGATTGCAGCGGAATGGAACCATGTCGTCTTTAGCGACGAATCCAGATTCAATCTCGGCAGTGATGACAATCGTGTTCGTGTGTGGAGAGCCCGTGGTGAACGCTTCAATCCTGTCTTTGCTGTACAGCGACACATCGCTCCCACAGCTGGTGTGATGGTATGGGGTGCCATTGCCTACAATACACGGTCACCCCTAGTATTGTTCCTTGGCACCATGACAGCCCAGCGGTATGTTCATGAAATCCTGCAACCACATGTGTTGCCACTCATGGAACGGCTCCCAGGACCCATTTTTCAACAAGACAACGCTCGGCCTCATACGGCAAGGGTGTCACAAGACTGTCTCCGCACTGTTACTACCCTTCCTTGGCCTGCCCTATCCCCAGATTTGTCTCAATGCCCGATCGTATCGCATCGTGCATTCGCGCTTGAGGGGGTCCAACGGAGTATTAACTCCTCCGTTCTTTTGCCCTTTTCTCTGAAATAAATTATCCTTTTTCTTTGATTTTCTTATCATTTACTTATATAAAAGTAGTCATTACGTATGTAAAATTTCGCTTCATTTTGACGACTCTTTCTTGTTGCGCTAATTTTTTTTGTCCATGAGTGTACATATAGAAAATTTATATTTTACCTTTATTAGTTTTCGTTATTAATTATATGAAAACTGAGGAATAATTATTTAACTTTTTCCGAATAGAACAATAAATTTTCAATAAACACTGTCTTTTTACAAGATTGAGATTATTTTTTCTACTTTCACAATCGCTAACAAAAGTTTCTCTATCAGAGTTCATTTAAAAACATTACACAGCATGAAAGTCCGTGGTACACTTTTATCTTACTTTCCTGATAAAGAATGTATATAAAGAGTTTATACATGATGTCCTGCTTGCCACCACATTACCATCAGTATTAGCGAGCTAAAAGTTTTTTTAATCATTAAAACATTTAATAATGAATAATTTAAAATTGATTTTCTATTATATAAAGACACTGTTCTTAGTATTTATGTTGGTGGAATTTTTCACTTTGATCTGACTCCTTTGGATTAGTCTTTGGAGTATTATCATTTTGGGATAAAGTTCTTTTGGTTCGTTTTACTGATATTACAGGAAACAAAAATAAGTACTCTGAATGTTTGTTTTTGAGTAGGTTACACATAGATTATTCATGCTTATACCTAGGTTAAATAGATACCTTAAGTTTTCAATAAATTTCAAAAAGGTTAAGAACACTGGTAATCCCGACACTCCCTTTTCCTGGGTATTTTTCGTTGTTCTTCATTCGTATTTATTAAAATTGAGCATTCCGTTTTTAATTGAATAAAATCATAATCACCTATCTCTATCTTGTATCTTTTTTATTTGGTATTGCAAATTTAAATGGTCCATGGCTCATGATACCAGTCTCATACTCATCCTTTCCTGTTTAGTTGCTGGCCACTTTTCACTTCCAATGTCAACTTAAGTTCTTTAAACTCAAACAGTCAAAATCAGATTCGCTCTCGAGAGAGGACGAATTCCTCGAGGTGTTCTTGAATTTTACGTGCTTAAAAAAGGGCGTTTATTATGAAATTAAAATAATAACGTATATTCAATATATCTTTTAATACTTATATAGTATCTCATTTGGCTAATATTTCCTGATTAATCGGTATTTTATAATTAAATGAAAATTATTTTTCTCTTGATAGAATTTTTGAACATTTCCTGTCATAAATCTTAATTCCATGATCATATTGCTAGAAACATTTATTTTAAAGAACTGTTTTAAGACACATAAAGAGACATGACCAATCTTCAAAAAATGACCATTATCTTTATTTACGAGGTTATCGGAAATTTTATATAGCCTATATATATTTACGAAACTTTCAAATATTTAAAAATATTGTATATGCACAGTTTCCGACTTCAAGAGAGTATTTTAACAAGTTAAATGGGACAAAAATATGACACATGTTGTAATCGTTTTCCTACTTTTCATTTTTAGAAAACATTTCCGGTCACTTTAGTTACACGGAATTGATATCTTAACCGATTAAAATATCGAGGATTGAAAAATATCAAAGCAATACTTTCCATATTTTTAAGCTTGATTATATTAATTTAAGGAAATCCAGAAAACCAAAAAAGGTTTTGGGAACAGATATTCTGAGGTTACTCTTTGAGATTATTCGTGATCGTAAAATAATTAAATTTAAAATTTTTTCGATTATGCCTTTTCATATATTTTCAAACTTCTTGTTATACCCTAAAATTATTATTATCTTTTAAAATTAAACGCCAAACATTCATGGTTTCAAAAGAGGTTGCTGCATTTAGAATTCAGGCATACACACACACTAAATATATATATATATATATATATATATATATATATATATATATATATATATATATATATATATATATATATATATATATATATATATATATATATATATATATATATATATATGTATATATATATATTTATGTATATATATATATTTATGTATATATATATATATTTATGTATATATATATATATATATATATATAATATATATATTTATATATATATATATATTTATATATATATATATATATATATATATATATATATTTATGTATATATATATATTTATGTATATATATATATATTTATATATATATATATATATATATATATATATATATATATATATATATATATATATATATATATATATATACATATATACATATATATATATATATATATATATATATATATATATACATATATATATATATATATATATATATATAGATATATATATATATATATATATACATATATATATATATATATATATATATATATATATATATATATATATATATATACATATTTATATATATATATATATATATTTATATATATATATATATTTATATATATATATATATATTTATATATATATATATATTATGTATATATATATATATATATGTATATATAGATATATATATATATATATATATATGTATATATATATATATGTATATATATATGTATGTATATATATATGTATGTATATATATATGTATATATATATATATATATATATATATATATATATATATATATATATATATATATATATATATATATATATATATATATATATATGTATGTATATATATATATATATATATATACATATATATATATAATACATATATATATATATATATATCTATATATTATATATATATATATATATATATATATATATATATATATACATACATATATATATACATACATATATATATACATATATATATACATATATATATATACATATATATATATATATATATATATATATATATATATACATATATATATATATATATATACCTATATATATATATATATACGTATATATATATATATATATATATATATATTATATATAATATATATATATATATATATATATATATATATATATATATATATATATATATATATATATATATATATATATATATATATATATATATATATATAATAGTGTGTTAAGAAAAACTGCAATTTTATTTCAGAAAATAGATTCTTCACTAGTACATTTTAAGTACATAGTGAGTTGCTTTGGATCTTGATATTTACCCATTATAATTAAAATAAGGAAAAAAGGGAAATTTTTATTTCTTACGGCTTAGTTTCAATAAGATATTTTGTAAAAGCATTAATAGTAGGGGAAAATGATCGGAAATTAAAATGACGGTAAAACTTTCCAAGAAAAACTCTTAACATAATTGATCTTCAATGAAAAGCGGTTTAAAAAGGAATTTGTTGAAACAGGCATATAAAATAATATGAAATAAATTTATCTGTTATTATACAATCTTTCAAAATAAATCAATATTTTCCACCAGAATATTGTGCGTTGCTATCAATAAAGTACGCGAATTGTTATATTTCCCCGCTTTATATTTGTACGAGACGAACAAATATGCGTAAAAAGATTTGTCAAAAAATCAATAATATAATTATCCTTGAATTAAAATTGATTTTGTACCTTAGTGATTGAAAAAGTCTTGAATTTTCATTCCTTTCACTTAATCATATAGATCTCGATGTTGTCACATAGCATGAAATTTTCTCCATCCTAATGTTCTCAAAAGATGAAATACCTTGCTGATGTGAAATAACTTTGTCTGTGCAGATCGGTGTTTTTATCTAAAAATTAATAATTATTTTAACTCTATAAAGTCACATTATGATTTAGTAAATTTACGTTAAAAAACATTTAGAACATTTTCTATTACTGTAACATCAGAAGAATGGTATATACTTCGATTAAATATGCATATGTTTTTCGTCTTTTTTATCTATGTGGCATATTCAAAGGTTTTAGTATAAAATATCGTGGAAATAAGAAGATTGTATCGTATTGTTTGTCGAACATTTGTAATATAGCTTTCAACGCAATTGTTTCAGTTTTTCAGATCACAGCAGCTATCTCGTTTTTAATTTACGCAGATGTGAATTACAATAAGTCTGCTGTTCTTTATTTTTTGACTTCTATTGTAAGTTTACTTAACCGATGCTATTTAAGTAAAAACATAAATGATTTGAGAATACTTACGAATAAAGTACAATACAAACTGCGTAAAGTATACAAAGAAACAGAATCTGCTGGCTGGATAATAATATGGAGCTACATGATAATTTTTCTAAATATTATAGAATTTGCCGTAAATTTTATAAGCCTTTTATATCCTGAAAGACTTTTAATTTTTTTATTTGGATATGAATCAGACAGTAAAATTTTAGCATACGCATATTCTTTTTCATTCTCAGCTGTTACTAGTATATCCATCTATATGCCTGTTGCATTTTTTGCTATTTACTACGTTAAAATTTGCTGGGATGTTCAAAATATGATTCATGGTTATCACGAATTGATCACATGCTACCCTAGAAGAAAATTCTCTGAGTTGTTGAATAGTTATTGGGAAATAAGATCCCTAGCTTCTCAGATTGATTCAACAGTCGGGATTCCATTGTTTGTTTCTTCTCTGTTAAGCGGTTTCGTAATATACGATACTCTGACTTACACATTGCATCCAACTAAATTCCAAAATGTTTTAAGATATGTTTTCATCACTGTACAATTGATGTTATGTTTTTTGAGCTTTATGGTGGAAATAATAACTGCGTCATTTGTCCACGAAGCATTCATATTGGTTAAAGAAGAGGTAAGAAAAATAAAAGAAGACAACCCTAAGAAAATTTGTTCTTGCATGAGATTTCAACAAATCGTTGACGAAGAAGTGTCTATGACCATTTGGGGAATTGTGAGTATGAAGAGGAGTACTGTACTTGTAGTATTTGGAACAATCATTACTTATTGTATTTTATTGCATGGTGTGAGAATGGATGTTAAGTAGATTATTGGATTTTCATCATATGTATACCTTGATACATTAATGTAGAAATTTTGGAACCCAGATAAAATGTAAAATGTGAGTACAAGAGTGTTAAAATTCTTTTGAAATTTGTATGGGGAGCGAGTTACTCTCACATTTCACGCAATATAAATTTCACTGTCAGTTTACATCTTCCTTGGAATTATTCATAAAAATCTGGGGTATTTTTAGAATGAAAATATACTGCTATTGAAAATATACAACAACTGGTTAATGTAATATATGAGAATAAACAGTATAAAGTATATTGGTAAGACATCCACATTATGATATAGAAAAACAAAATTGTGTCCTTTTTGGAGTTTGCGTCATTTATGTTGACTTTTATAAAAAAACAACCTAAAACAAGTTTTAGTTAACCTAAAATTTCGGCTTCAGAAGAGAAACCCGCAGATATTTCTCAGATTATGCAGATTACTGAGATATTACTCAGATGGAAAGGTAACATTGAATGATACTGTATTTCATTTACAGAGTATTTTAATTTGTATTATAACGTTTAATGAACCTGACAAGAAATAAGCAATTTTGTATCTTTTCAAATATTTATATGCACAAAAATATGTTACGCTAAAAGATAGTGTTTCGAACGAAATAAACGTGATTTTTATAAGCGCTAATTTTCTTTTTCTTTTTCGAACTTTTATTAGCAGGTGGAATGACACAAAAAAACATTAACTTATCTGATGTTTAAAAATGTACATACCCAATGTATTAAAATTTTTATATTTGATATAACAATATACGTTGCACACATATCAAAATAAATTTAATTTGTAATTTTGAATCGAGCGTCCAGCACATTTAAAAATATCGTTAATACTATATTACAAACCAAATATTATTGCTTTCAGGAAAAGTGTTGTTACTAAAAATTATTGTTATTTATTGTAGAAAACCTAATGTTGTTATTTTAAATATTCTTTTCAATTTGAAATTCTATTTACATATGTTCAAAATATTCTGACTTTTTTTCACGAAAGCGCATTAAGTAGTTTAAAAATATGATGGTGTTTTCCGATGTTCACGGATCATTTGTTCATGTTTGTAATTAGCACTCGATGCAATCTTTAAGAAAAGTTTTATTGAAATTTATTTTATTTCTTGATCACAAATCGAATGATGTTTACGTAGCGTCAGATTCTTCCACTAACTATTGAAATACTAATTGCTCAAACCCTTTTTTCTGACAAACAAATTTGAAATATTATATTATTGAATAATGGATGACTGTGTTTGTGTCTTTGCATATTAAAGAATTTGATAAATGCGAATTTCTTTACGACACTTTTCAACTGCACTTTAACTAACGGACAGTGTTTGAGGACACAATTAGATAAACTACTATTCGAAATACATTTAAAATAAAAAATAATATCAAAAAGCATTAACGTTTGTTTTTAAAGAATATAATATCCATTTTAAATTCATATGTACGACAATCTGACTGTATTATAAATATAATTCCATGACTTAGAATCTATAGAATTTAATATTCAAAAGAAATTTATTGTGTCCCAAAACTAAGTGATCATCAAATAAAATCAAAATAATAAAATGTTAGGGAATGACCGAAAAATGATTTTTTTATTCTCATCAGAAAAGTTTTCGTTTAGATATCTAAATACTCCAGATAAGTAGCATATACTTCAAAGCAACTGCCATTCGTCATTGCACATTTCTAATATTGTGAGGCAAGCAAAAGAAACGTAAAATACTCACTAGGAACAAGCAAAACTATTGTCCAATCTTGATTTTCAAAAAACAATATTAATTTTTGTGCTGTTGAAGAGAATGCAAAAACTGTATGCATTAAGTAATAATTTTTATAGTTACTGTTGAATGTTCTTATGTTCCCTATAATCATTTACAAATTTATGATCCTACAGATTTATTTGAGACAGTATTCACCGACAATTGTTATATGTAGGCCTCAGAGTTATATTGAATCAAGAACATGAATATCTGTTTTGAGAGAACTGATCTAAAGTTGAACAACTGCTTTGATCAATCATAGATTTTTGTTTGAATTTCCTGCTTCAATAACGTAAATTTTATACTACTTACTTGATACTCGATTGCACTGTAATATAGGGACTGTTTTTAAATTAAAAATGGACATAACAGTGTAATTTGATTATCATGTTAATATTGCATAAATATAATAATGCTGAAACTGTTACAGAAAAATGTATTTTATGGATTCTTGTAAAACGGAACAATGCTATATTTGAAACATACATAAATATTATTGCTGTGAAATTTAATTAATATGCTTCATAGGAAAATTTTTTTAAAAATTGGGACAGTTTATCATTTTACATGAATGGTTTAACAAGGAAATGAAGACACGGTCTAAATTTTCTTTGACCATAAATCTTTGATAAAGATTAGTTCTTAAGCATGTTTTCTCTTTCATTTAGGAAAGTCTGTAACAATAGAAACGACACTGATCTGAAAATTAGTTTTGTATTTATCACTTTTTTTTTTTTTTTAATTTCCTTTTCGTAATGCCTCGCAATTTTTGTTGCTTTTCAATGTTCTTTCAGAAATGTATAAAAGTAAGAATAAAAAATGTTATGTGGAATTTGAGTAATTTTTCACTACTTTTTCTGGCAACAAGAAAGCGTATATAAGAATACATAATTTTTCAGAAAGCTACACATGTACGCTCACATATAAATTTCAGATGATTAAAATCTGGATTATATATATATATATATATATGTATTAAATAAAAACATTTTTAAACCTGACAACACCAGCACAATTCATCAACCTGAAAGATGAAGAATATAAATGACCGGGGGGAGTTGTGACCCCCAACACTCCGGTTAAACATGTTTTGTACCTAGGTAACACTCCCGGAAGTCATTCTTCATCTGCAACCTGACGTAAAGTCAAAACAAAGCAAGGAGCGATGAAATAAAAAAATAAAGGAAATGTCATCGCTCCTTGCTTTGTTTTGACTTTACGTCAGGTTGCAGATGAAGAATGACTTCCGGGAGTGTTACCTAGGTACAAAACATGTTTAACCGGAGTGTTGGGGGTCACAACTCGACCCGGTCATTTATATTCTTCATCTTTCAGGTTGATGAATTGTGCTGGTGTTGTCAGGTTTAAAAATGTTTTTATTTAATATATAGCAGCTTACGGTTGAGCAGCGTAGCGCCATAGTAAGATTGCCGTTGTTCATTGGTTTGATTTCTGGTTGCACTTTTGTAGACATATATATATATGTATATATAAAGGATAGGTTTAAGCAGAGAATGCTATTTGTTAGCGAACCGTGACTTAACTCACTGATGACTGATCGGATTCTATAAATACTAGGCGATAAACGTCTGTGCTTAGCTTTGACGTCTGTTCTGAATGGAGTAGGGACGTTTCTTGGTTTCTTCGGTTATTTATCGATTAATTTTTACTATTTCCAACGAAGATTTTGAAATTTTAATCAATCCTGTAAATAGATTATTCCTTTATGATAAATCTTATTTTAAATGGTTTCGAAAATTCATGTAGAATGATCAGTGAGCACATCACAAAAGATAAACTGCTGATATTCCTGTAATAAAGGATATATAGGGAGTGTTTTATGGCTTCAAATGTATTATATGTTTAAAGTATATTAACTTTTGGTCTGTCTCATGCCATTTTTCGCTTTAAATTATCTGGTATTTGGCCGTATGAATGTGAAAGTCTTATTCGAAAAAGATTTTCATTGCATGTCGTGTGCCATTGCATGTTGTACCATTGCATGTCAAAATGTTAGAAGCTATGTTATCATCACTCTACAATTCCTGTTATGATTTTGAGCTTTATGGCGGAAGTAATAACTGCGTCATTTGTCCACGAAGCATTCATATTGGTTAAAGAAGAGGTAAGAAAAGTAAAAGAAGACAACCCTCAGAAAATTTGTTCTTCCATGAGATTTCAGCAAATCATTCACGAAGAAGTGTCTGTGACCATTTGGGGAATTGTGAGTCTGAAGAGAAGTCCTGTACTTGTAGCATTAGGAACAATCAATACTTATTGTTTTCTTATTGGATGGCGTGAGAATTCATTAGATTATGGGATTTTCTTCATTTGTATACCTTGGTACATTTATGTAGAAATTTTAGAACCCAGATAAAATGTAATATGTGTCTACAAGAGTGTTAATATTCTTTTGAAATTTGTATGATTAACGAGTATCTCTTACATTTCACACAATATAAATTTCACTGTCATTTTACATCTGCCATGGAATGCCTCAGCAATTTTTGTTGCTTTTCAAAGTACTTTCAGAAATGTATAAAAGTAAGAATAAGAAATGTTAAGTGGAATATGAGTAATTTTTCATTACTTTTTCTGGCAACAAGAAAGCGTATATAAGAATACATAATTTTTCAGAAAGCTACACATGAGCGCTCACAAATAAATATCAGATGATTAAAATCTGGATTACATATATATATATATATATATATATATATATATATATATATATATATATATATATATATAAAGGATAGGTTTAAGCAGAGAATGCTATTTGTTTGCGGACCGTGACTTAACTCACTGATGACTGATTGGCATCTATAAATACTAGGCGATAAACGTCTATGCTTAGCTTTGACGTCTGTTCTGAAAGGAGTAAGGACATTTCTTGGTTTCTTCGGTTATTTATCGATTAGTTTTTTCTATTTCCAACGAAGATTTTGAAATTTTATTCAATCCTGTAAATAGATTATTCCTTTATGAAAAATCTTATTTTAAATGGTTTCGAAAATACTTGTAGAATGATCTATGAGCACAGCACAAAAGAAAAACTGTTGATATTCTTGTAATAAAGGACATATACTGAAAATCCGAGAATTCAGGAAATTGAAGGAGGACTACTGTAAAACCATTTTTTCGTGATACCTGTGACAGAGCATTTGTAACTAAGAATGAGTTAAAAGACTAATCAGTGAAAATTTTTAATGACATGATAGAAGATGCTAAACGGAATAGTCGTAACGCTTTTTACTAATTCATATTGTTTCATACTACTACGCAACTAGACGAGGCATTAGGAACAATCAATACTTATTGTTTTTTTATTGGATGGTGTGAGAATTCATTAGATTATGGGATATTCATTAGATTATGGGATTTTCTTCATTTGTATACCTTGGTTTATTTATGTAGAAATTTTAGAACCCAGATAAAATGTATTATGTGTCTACTAGAGTGTTAATATTCTTTTGAAATTTGTATGATTAACGAGATTTTCTTACATTTCACACAATATAAATTTCACTGTCAGTTTACATCTGCCATGGAATTATCTATAAAAATCTGGGGTACTTTTAGAATGAAAATATACTGCTCTTGTATCGACAATAATAATTCTTAATTAACAACTTCAACTGGTTAATGTAAAATGTGAGAACTCACAGTATATGTTGGGAAGACATCGACATTATGAAAATGAAAAAAATAATAAATGTGTCTTTTTTGGAGTTTGCGTCATTTATGTTGACTTTAATAAAAAAACAACCTAAAACAAATTTTAGTTAGCCTAAAATTTCGGCTTCAGAAAAGAAACCCGCAGATATTACTCGCAGATCTAAAGTTAACAATGAATGATACTGTATTTCATTTAAACAGTATTTTAATTTGTAACATAATGATTCATGACACTGACAAAAATTAGCAATTTTGTAATTTTTAAATATTTATATGTACAAAAATATTTTACGCTAAAAGATAGTGTTTCGAATGAAATAAACGTGATTTTCATAAATGCTAATTTTCTTTTTCTTTTTTCAACTTTTATTAGCAGGAGGAATGACAAATAAAAACATAAAAATATCTGATGTTCAAAAATTTACATACCCAAACTTACCTAATGTATTAAAATTTTTATATTTGATATCCCAATATACGTTACACACATATCAATATAAATTTAATTCGTAATTTTAATTTTAGCGTCCAGCACACTTAAAAAATAGTTAATACTATATTACAAAACTCATTTAATTGCTTTCTGGAGATGTGTTCTTACAAAAAATTATTATTTATTGCAGAAAACCTAATGTTGTTATGTTTAATATTCATATTAATTTGAAATCCTATTTACATACGACCAAAATATCCTGACTTTTGTTAACGAAAGCGCAATAAGTAGTTTAAACATATGATGGTGTTTTCGGATGTTCAAGGATCATTTGTTCATGTTTGTAATTAGTACTCAATACAATCTTTAAGAAACCTCTTATTGAAATTCATTTTATTTGCTGATGACAAATCGAACGATGTTTACGTCTCGGCGGATTCATCCACCAACTATTTAAATACTGATTGCTCAGAGTTATACTGAATCAAGAACATGAAAATCAGTTTTGAGAGAACTGATCTAAAAGTTGAACAACTGCTTTCATCAATCATTGATTTTTGTTTGAATTTCCTGCTTCAATAACGTAAATTTTATACTACGGACTTGATACTCTATTGCACTGTAATATAGGGACTGTTTTTAAATTAAAAGCGGACATAACAGTGTAATTTGATTATCATGTTAATATTGCATAAATATTATAATGCTGAAACTGTTCCAGAAAACTGTATTTTATGGATTCTTGTAAAACGGAACAATGCTATATTTGAAACATACATAAATATTATTGCTGAGAAATTTAATTAATATGCTTCAGAGGAAGAAATAGTAAAAAATTGGGACAGTTTATCATTTTACATGAATGGTTTAACTAGGAAATGAAGACACGCTCTAAATTTTCTTTCGCTGTAAATCTTTGATAAATATTAGTTCTTAAGCATGTTTTCTCTTTAATTTAGGAAAGTTCTGTAACAATAGAAACGGCACTGATCTGAAAATTAGTTTTGGATTTATCACGACTTTTTTTTTTATTTCCAGCTCGTCATGCCTCAGCAATTTTTGTTGCTTTTCAAAGTTCTTTCAGAAATGTATAAAAGTAAGAATAAGAAATGTTAAGTGGAATATGAGTAATTTTTCATTGCTTTTTCTGGCAACAAGAAAGCGTATATAAGAATACATAATTTTTCAGAAAGCTACACATGAGCGCTCACAAATAAATATCAGATGATTAAAATCTGGATTATATATATATATTTATATAAAAGATAGGTTTAAGTAGAGAATGCTATTTGTTTGCGGACTGTGACTTAACTCATTGATGACTGATTGACATCTATAAATACTAGGCGATAAACGTCTATGTTTAGCTTTGACGTCTGTTCTGAAAGGAGTAGGGACATTTCTTGGTTTCTTCGGTTATTTATCGATTAATTTTTTCTATTTCCAAAGAAGATTTTGAAATTTTATTCAATCCTGTAAATAGATTATTCCTTTATGATAAATCTTATTTTGAATGGTTTCGAAAATTCTTGTAGAATGATCAATGAGCACAGCACAAAAGATAAACTGTTGATATTCTTGTAATAAAGGACATATACTGAAAATCCGAGAATTCAGGAAATTGAAGGAGGATACTACTGTAAAACCATTTTTTTTGTGATACCTGTGACAGAGCATTTGTAACTAAGAATGAGTTAAAAGACCAATGAGTGAAAAATTTTAATGACATGATAGAAGATACTAAACGGAATAGTCGTAACGCTTTTTAATAATTCATATTGTTTCATACTACTACGCAACGCAATAAGGGTCTGTTCCCTCATGATTCCTCCATTTTAGTATTTTCCCCAGACAGTTGGGAAAAACACATGAAAATGCATTTCTTTTTGCCAACTTCAATGCCTAACACCTTATCAGAAAATTCTTCATTAATCCCCAAAAGGTGGTTACCAAACGATAGGCTATAAGATTCACCATTTATCCTTTTCCCCTCGTAGAACACACAAAATAATCTTTTGTACTACGGCGTTGGAGGAATTTTGCTGGCGAGCGCTGGGTCGCCAATTTCCAGATGTTTTCCTCTTAACGTCACGAGACGGTGCCAGCACAGGAGCGGATTTTGAATTGCAGAAACAGACCTCGTCTAGACCCTGGTTGAGGAACGATGCCTCCACAATTCCCGCTTCCGGCGCCTTGGCAGAAAGTACTCCGGCAAATATTGGCTATTCGATCCCGGCCTCCTTACCCTCCATAGCCGATAAGATCAATGATGTAACTTTTTGTAAACGGCAATAAACCACCGTCCCTAATCTTCATCTATATTAATTTAAATAAACATGAAGTACTTCGTATTTAAAATCAACTTGTTTCTGTCACCCTTTTCTATTTTTTTTTCAGAATAACATGATTATTCCATCCTTATAAGGCAGCAACTAAGTCAAGAATTATACTTTAATGTGACTACTTCACAATCATCATCTTAGATAGATAGCACAGGAATATTTTAGAGTTACGGGAAAAGAATAGAAAACATTTCAATAAGAATAGAAAGAGATCAAATCTCTATAGGTTAAATGAGCGATTTGATGATGTAAATGTTGGGTGTCATGACGGACCTCACAAAAATTTCAACTGCAGCAGACCATATGAAGTAGTAGTGGTCAGATGATTTAGAATAGTCTATTCCAGAAAACTTTCAGTGTGCTATCCACGAATTGGATATTTTTTTTTCTTTCTTTTTATATTTTTAGGTTCATCGGTTTCAGGTAGCTGAGGAAGTCTGGGTTGCAGGATGCCCGAACTTGTGAGAATTCCACTCTTGTGGCCACACGGATGTTTTAGAGTTAGAGGACACGCACCGCGCCACGAGTTACGGATGACGCGCAGCTTGAGCATACGAGTTGCAACTCAACCACTTTCAATGGAACGCACGTTAATTTTATTTTTGATGGAGGAAAATGGCACGCTGTGTTTTTACTTTTACTGAATGCAGATTGCAGGCTGAATTATATGGCTCTCGCTAGATGAATGTTAATGTCGTGTCAGACGGGCACAGACATTCTGAATTTTCTTTTTGTGATAATCTGTTGTGACCATAAGTTGTAAATGGTTTCTGTTTGAGTAAACGTTAGTTAAGAATACGTGTTATTGCATTTTCATATTTCAACCGTGGGAATAAAGTTCCCATATATATATATATATATATATATATATATATATATATATATATATATATATATATATATATATATATATATATATATATATATATATATATATATACATATGTATATGTATATATATATATATATATATATATATATATATATTTATATATATATATATATATATATATATATGTATATATATATATATATATATATATATATATATATATATATATATATATATGTATATATATATATATATATATATATATGTATATATATGTATATATATATATATATATATATATATATATATATATATATATATATATATATATATATATATATATATATACATACATTAGTATATTAAAAAAAATTCAATTTTATGTCAGAAAATAGATTTCTCACTAGTACATTTTATATACATAGTGAATTACTTTGAATCCTGATATTTTCCCATTATACTTAAAACATAGAAATAAAAGGACATTTTTATTTCATACGTCTTAGTTTCAATAAGATATATTGTATAAGCATTAATAGTACGTATAAAATGATCTGAAATTAAAATGACGGTAAAACTGTCAAAGTAAAACTTTTAACATAATTGTTCTTCCATGAAAAGCGGAATAAAAAAAAAATTTGTTTAAACAGGCATATAAAATTTGTTGAAATAATCTTTCTGGTATTATAAAGGATAAAAAATTAATGAATGTTTTCCATTAGAAGTATTATGCGTTTCTGTCAATGAAGTACGCCAATTGTTATATTCCCTCGCTTTATATTTATACAAGACGAAGCAATATGCGTTCAAAAGATTGTCAAAAAATCCATAATATAATTATCCTTAAAATAAAATTGATTTTAATTCTTACTAATTGAACCAGTCTTGAATTTTCAATCCTCTCATCATATCGATCTCGATGTTTTGACATAGCATAAAATTTTCTGTCCTGATATCCTCAGAAAATAAAATGCATTGCTGATGAGCTATTACATTGTCTGTGCAGATCTATGTATTAATATAAAAATAAATAATTGTTTTAACTCCATACAGTCACATTACGATTTCGTAAATTTACGTTAAAAAACATTTAGAACATTTGCTGTTACTGTAACATCAGAAGAATGGTATATACTTCGATTAAATATGCATATGTTTTTCGTCTATTTTATCTATGTGGCATATTCAAAGGTTTTAGTATAAAATATCGTGGAAATAAGAAGATTGTATCGTATTGTTTGTCGAACATTTGTAATATAGCTTTCAACGTAATTGTTTCAGTTTTTCAGATCACAGCAGCTATCTCGTTTTCAATTTACACAGATGCGAATTTACATAAGTCTGCAGTTCTTTATCTTTTGAGTTCTGTTGTAAGTTTACTTAACCGATGCTATTTAAGTAAAAACATATATTATTTGAGAATACTTACGAATAAAGTACAATACAAACTGCGTAAAGTATACAAAGAAACAGAATCTGCTGGTTGGATAATAATGTGGAGCTACATGATTATTTTTCTAAATATTATAGAATTTGCCGTAAGTTTTATATTCTTTTTACAACATGGAAGAATTTTAATTTTTTTATTTGGATATGAAACAGACAGTAAAATTTTAGCATACGCAGTTTCTTTTTCATACACAGCTGTTACTAGTATATCCATCTATATGCCTGTTACATTTTTTGCTATTTATTACGTTAAAATTTGCTGGGATGTTCAAAATATGGTTCATGGTTATCACGAATTGATCACATGCTACCCTAGAAGAAAATTCTCTGAGCTGTTGAATATTTATTGGGAAATAAGATCCCTAGCTTCTCAGATTGATTTAACAGTCGGGATTCCATTGTTTGTTTCTTCTCTGTTAAGCGGTTACGTAATATACAATGGTCTGACTTACACCTTGCATCCAAGTAAATTCCAAAATGTTTTAAGATATGTTTTCATCACTGTACAATTGATGTTATGTTTTTTTAGCTTTATGGTGGAAATAATATCTGCGTCATTTGTCCACGAAGCATTCATATTGGTTAAAGAAGAGGTAAGAAAAATAAAAGAAGACAACCCTAAGAAAATTTGTTCTTGCATGAGATTTCAACAAATCGTTGACGAAGAAGTGTCTATGACCATTTGGGGAATTGTGAGTATGAAGAGAAGTACTGTACTTGTAGTATTTGGAACAATCATTACTTATTGTATTTTATTGCATGGTGTGAGAATGGATATTAATTAGATTATTGGATTTTCATCATATGTATACCTTGGTACATTAATGTAGAAATTTTGGAACCCAGATAAAATGCAAAATGTGAGTACCAGAGTGTTAAAATTCTTTTGAAATTTGTATGGGTAACGAGCTCCTCTCACATTTCACGCAATATAAATTTCACTGTTAGTTTACATCTTCCATGGAATTATCCATAAAAATCTGGGGTACTTTTAGAATGAAAATATACTGATCTTGAAAATATACAACAACTGGTTAATGTAATATATGAGAATAAACACTATAAAGTACGTTGGTAAGACATCCACATTATGAAATTGAAAAAAAAATATGTCCTTTTTGGAGTTTGCGTCATTTATGTTGACTTTTATAAAAAAACAACCTAAAACAAGTTTTAGTTAGCCTAAAATTTCGGCTTCAGAAGAGAAACCCGTAGATAATACTCAGATTACGCAGATTACTTGATATTAGGCAGATATTAGGCCGATATTACGCAGATATTACGCACATGGAAAGGTAACAATGAATGATACTGTATTTCATTTAAACAGTATTTTAATTTGTATTATAACGTTTAATGAAACTGACAAGAAAGAAGCAATTTTGTATCTTTTGAAATATTTATATGCATAAAAAATATGTTACGCTAAAAGATAGTGTTTCGAACGAAATAAACGCTATTTTCATAAGCGCTAATTTTCTTTTTCTTTTTCTATCTTTTATTAGCATTAGGAATGACCCATAAAAACATAAAATTATCTGATGTTTAAAAATTCACATACCCAATGTATTAAAATTTTATATTTGATATCACAATATACGTTGCACACATATCAATATAAATTTAATTCGTAATTTTAAATTGAGCGTCCAGCAGATTTAAAAATATCGTTAATACTATATTACCAACCTAATGTTATTGCTTTCAGGAAATGTGTTCTTACTAAAAATTGTTATTATTTATTGCAGAAATCCTAATGTTGTTTTTTAAATATTCTTTTCAATTTGAAATGCTATTTACATATGTTCAAAATATTCTGACTTTTTTTCACGAAAGCGCATTAAGTAGTTAAAAATATGATGGTGTTTTCCGATGTTCACGGATCATTTGTTCGTGTTTGTAATTAGCACTCGATGCAATCTTTAAGAAAACTTTTATTGAAATTTATTTTATTTCTTGATCACAAATCAAATGATGGTTACGTAGCGTCAGATTCTTCCACTAACTATTGAAATACTAATTGCTCAAACAATTTTTTTGTGACAAACAAATTTGAAATATTATATTATGGAATAATGTATGATTATGTTTGTGTCTTTGCTTTTTAATGAATTTCATAAATGCGAATTTCTTTACAACACTTTTCAACTGCACATTAACTAACGGACAGTTTTGAGGACACAATTAGATAAACTAATATTCGAAATACATTTAAAATGAAAAAAAAAATTTCAAAAAGCATTAAAGTTTGTTTTTAAAGAATATAATATCCATTTTAAATTCATATGGACGACAAATGTGACTATAATATAAATATAACTCTGGTTTAGAGTCTATAGAATGTAATATTCAAAGAAATTTATTGTATCCCAAAAGTATGTGCTTATGAAATAAAATCAAAATAATAAGATGTTAGGGAACGGCAGATAAATGATTTTTCTATTTTCATGAGAAAAGTTTTCGTTTAGATATCTAAATACTCCAGATAAGTAGCATATACTTCAAAGCAACTACCATTTGTCATTGCACAATTCTAATATTGTGAGGCAAGCAAAAGAAACGTTAAATATTCACTAGGAACAAGCAAAACTATTGTCCAATCTTGATTTTCAAAAAACAATACTAATTTTTGTGCTGTTGAGGAGATTGCAAAAACTGTATGCATTTAGAAATAATTTTTATAGTTCCTGTTGAATGTTCTTATGTTCCCTATAATCATTTACTAATTTATGATCCTACAGATTTATTTGAGACAGTATTCACCGAGAAATGTTATATGTAGGCCTCAGAGTTATATTGAATCAAGAACATGAATATCAGTTTTGAGAGAACTGATCTAAAGTTGAACAACTGCTTTGATCAATCATAGATTTTTGTTTGAATTTCCTGCTTCAATAACGTAAATTTTATACTACGGACTTGATACTCTATTGCACTGTAATATAGGGACTGTTTTTAAATTAAAAGCGGGCATAACATTGTAATTTGATTATCATGTTAATATTGCATAAATATAATAATGCTGAAACTGTTCCAGAAAAATGGATTTTATGGATTTTTGTAAAATGGAACAATGCTTTATTTGAAACATACATAAATATTATTGCTTTGAAATTTAATTAATATGCTTCAGAGGAAAAAGTAGTAAAAAATTGGGACAGTTTATCATTTTACATGAATGGTTTAACAAGGAAATGAAGACGCGCTCTAAATTTTCTTTGGCCGTAAATATTTGATAAAGATTAGTTCTTAAGCGTTTTCTCTTTCATTTAGGAAAGTATGTAACAATAGAAACGACACTGATCTGAAAATTAGTTTTGTATTTATCACGTGTTTTTTTAAACTTCCAGTTCGTAATGCCTCAGCAATTTTTGTTGCTTTTCAATTTTCTTTCAGAAATGTATAAAAGTAAGAATAAAAATGTTATGTGGAATTTGAGTAATTTTTCATTACTTTTTCTGGCAACAAGAAAGCGTATATAAGAATATATAATTTTTCAGAAAGCTACACATGTACGCTCACAAATAAATATCAGATAATTAAAATCTGGATTTTATATATATATATATATATATATATATATATATATATATATATATATATATATATATATATATATATATATATATATATATATATATATATATATATATATAAGATAGGCTTTATATATATATATATATATATATATGTATAAAAATATTATAAATGATAGGTTTAAGCAGAGAATGCTATTTGTTTGCGGACCGTGACTTAACTCACTGATGACTGATCGGCATCTATAAATACTAGGCGATAAACGTCTATGCTTAGCTTTGACGTCTGTTCTGAAAGGAGTAGGGACATTTCTTGGTTTCTTCGGTTATTTATCGATTTATTTTTTCTATTTCCAACGAAGATTTTGAATTTTTATTCAATCCTGTAAATAGATTACTCCTTTATGAGAAATCTTATTTTAAATGGTTTCGAAAATTCATGTAGAATGATCAACGAGCACATCACAAAAGATAAACTGTTAATATTCTTGTAATAAAGGACATATAGGGAGTGTTTTATGGCTTCAAATGTATTATATGCTTAAAGTATATTAACTTTTGGTCTGTCTCATGCCTTTTTTTACTTTAAATTATGTGGTATTAGGCTGTATGAATGGGAAAGCCTTATTCGAAAAAGATTACCATTGCATATCGTCATTAAATACGGGAATTAATAAATTATCATACTAAAATACATAAAAAAATTTTATATTTTACCGCTATTAGTTTTCGTTATTAATTATATGAAAACTGAGGAATAATTATTTAACTTTTCCGAATAGAACAATAAATTTTCAATAAACACTTTCTTATTACAAGATTGATATTATTTTTCCTACTTTCAAAATCGCTAACAAAAGTTTCTCTATCAAAGTTCATTTAAAAAAAATTACACAGCATGAAAGTCCGTGGTACACTTTTATTTTACTTTCCTGATAAAGAATTATAGAGACTTGCTCACTTCTACGCAGACTTGTGTGCATATAATTTGAAGTGGCACTCTAAATGAATTTGATACAAACACAGTTTATACATGAAACAATGTTTATTGAATTCGTTGCACATATAGAATTGGCTTTTACAGCAATAACCATACGTACTACTTGTACGGAATATATATTAGCATTCAATAAAAATACACATTGCAATACTCACAAACCAGCAGAGTCAAACCAGCAGTTCTGCTCCGTGAACTTGGGGCCTCCTAAGCACAAGCGCCGGTTAACACCTGGAACTGCTTACCTCGTAGCTCCCTCTCGCTTATCTATCAACTTCAATAACCCTCCTCACTTAATCAAGCTGTTTGGTATTTATTCCAAGCGCGTATGCCGAAATTAGCATATCTCTAGCAGCTTCTTTAATTCATTCACTCAAAAGTTCGATTCTTGTGAATCGAATCTTATGTATACCTTACACTGGCCTCCCTCGAAAACAAATTAGGGAACTGAGGTCTGAACAGCTTCAGTTAACTAATTTCTGGTCTGATTTTTTACATAATGGGTGGCAAAGCCAAAAAAAACCTTCCACACGTTGTGTGGGGGAAACACGCCACTCCCATTTTACAAAACTAACCCCGAAGGGTCCAGGTGACACCATCAAACAGTGTATTTGCAGAGTTGCGGATACTGGTCTGGCCAACTGAGCCCTAGAAAATCTATTTTAGTTAAAAGTGTCAACACAATTGCACAGCATGGCATTTCTTGACTGTTTGTAGCTGCTCTACCCCCAATTCATAATGCAGATGTGTTATGTTTTGTGAATTTAGAACATTAGTTTGTTAGATGTTATCTGTAGTTAGCATGTATTTTTTCCTATTAATTACATGTTCCCTTCAAAAATTTAAAAAACAGTATGCCGTTTTTTTTCAGTTACTCACCCCTTCCCCTCAAAATGTTTACACAGTATATACAATGGGGAATTTCAATCCAGTTTGGTTCGATTTTATTGAAGGGGGTGGGATAGAATAAGAGAATGTATACAGATTGTTCATGAAAGCAGCAACTTAGTTGCACCATTCTGTCCATTACGTCCAACCTCTCTTGATGGTCGCAGTTCTAGTAAAGGGGTTCGTTGACCGTGTGCGCATCCTTCATGCAGCAGGGCATTGGTCCTGCGGGTCTGATTTGGCTTGACGAGGGACGGGAGGTCTCTTGGGAGGAGGCCAACCATGCTTGGCGGCTGATATCTTCCGCTTCCTGTACTTATGCAAAGGATATTTAGAATTGTAATTCTTCCTTTTGATAACCTTGTGTACCTTATGTGTGCCAAGTTCATCCTTTGATGGAGGTTTTTCAGTACACACTTTAATTTTCTTCGTACTTTTGCTTGTATCGGTATTAGATTTTAATGCAGATTCTATTTTTTCAAACTTACACGCCGCACCTATGTGTTCAGTTACCGGCTTTATCTCGCCATTTATGATACATTTACAATTTAGTTCGCCGCTTGTTTCATGTTTTTCAACAACCTGACTCTATTTTTCGTATTTGTGCTTATACGACTTCTTGTTTACCGCCTTAATTACTTCAGTATTATCCGTTTTAATGCTGGAATCTGAAGGCGCTTTTTCACGTTTTTTATCCCCCTTAACTTTAGTTCTATCCTCTTTTGACGAAAAAGTCTGTTTGAAACTTGCGACATCAGAATCGTTATCAATTAAATTCTTTAATACTGCTTCAGTTTTAGGAAGATTAAGCTTTCTGTATTCGTGCGTTTTAATGCTAACTACTTCTACAACTTCCGAAACATCAGCTGAACAACTTACAGTATAACTCTGTGGCAACTTTTCATCCTGATTCTCAGTCTGGTTTTCATGTACTTTATTTAAGAACATATTATTAACCTGGCCTACATCAATCCCATTCGGTTGGGCACTTGAAATAATATCATCATTACCTAGCGAGTTCCTAATATCGTTTAAAGAATTTTTATTGTCGTCAACTAATAAGTATTTACTAACTTCCGTAACACATACTTCGTTATCTACTAAATTTCCTTCATTAACATATGTGTGAATATCATCTAAAATATCAGGTATAGCATTAATAGAAGTTCCCGATGGTTTTTTTCTAAACCACTAGCATTAGTATCGGCATTGCTTTCAGAATTTTGTACTGGAATCACCGCATTTTTCCAGCTAGGCTCAATTTCATTATAAGCCACAAAAATACCCCGACTTTCACTATTCTCAAAATAATGATTACTGCTCGGACAAGTTAATACATTTGACCACACAGTTTAAACAGGTTGAACCATACCATGTGAAAAAACTTGCCAGTGTACGTAAGGTGCTTCTATATTATTAACTTTAAGTGAATTAATTTCATTGTAACTGCATGAGCTTCTATTATTTCGCCCGCGATACTGGTTTCGCTGTTGGTTTGAAACTCGCGAAAAATTTTGGCGGGGGTGAATACAACTTCTCGTACCTGAGTGAGGGTAAGGGGTAGCGAATAAATGCCTATTATCATGTTTAGCTAAATCTTGAAGGATTGTAACATTGCTTGTAATATTTTGATTGTCCAAAAAATCTTGAACGCTTGGCTTCGAAAGTTGAATAACTATTTTTAAGATTACCGCTTCCGTCATCCCTTTAAATATTCCTCACACTGGGAAATCTGTTTCATAGCAAAATCTAACGCAGACTGACCTTCACGTTGCCTTAACGAATAAATTTCAGCTTCAATTTGACTTTGATTAAAGGTCTTTGAAAAAACGCTAAGAAACTGTTGCTTCAATGACAAATAGTCACAAATCAGATTACTGCTTTGCTTACACGTGTACCACTGATATACACTATCTCTTACGGCGGCTAGAGCAATTTTAAGTTTCTCCCCCTCTGGGGTGCATTGTTGCTGAAAGTAATGCTCAATTTTCTTTAGGAATTGGCTTGAGGGGCCGCCATTGAAGGTGGCTTCGAATGGCGCAAACTGCTGAACCATAATTATCCCAGATAAATTATCAGCAGTGTTTTGTCTTAAATACATTTTCAACTGTAGATAAGTATAATAACAAGATTCTTTCACAATTTAATTTTATCAATATGAGAGTATACCACAGTATAAAGTTCACACTTCAAATATGTTGTTCGTTATAAATGTAACGATAACAACCAGGGTTTATATAAACTTTCGGGCGCCAGTATAGAGAATTGCTCACTTCTACAGAGACTTGCGTGTATATAATTTGAAGTGGCACTCTAAATGAATTTGATACAAACACAGTTTATACATGAAACAATGTTTAATAATTTCGTTGCACATATAGAATTTGCTTTTACATCAATAAGCATACGTACTACTTGTACGGAATATATATTAGCATTCAATAAAAATACATTTTGCAATACTCACAACCTAGCGAGTCAAACCAGCAGTTCTGCTACGTAAACTTTGGGCCCCCTCAGCACAAGTGCCGGTTAACACCTGGAGCTGCTTACCTCGTAGCTCATTCTCGCTTATGTATCAACTTTAACAACCTCCTCAATTAATCAAGCTGCTTGGTATTTATACCAAGCGCGTATGCCGAAATTAGCATATCTCAAGCAGCTTCTTTAATTCATTTACTCAAAAGTTCGAATCTTGTGAATCGAATCTTATGTATACCTTACAGAATGTATATAAAGAGTTTATACAAGATGTCCTGCTTGCCGCCACATTGCCACATTGCATTATTAGAGAGCTAAATTTTTTTAATCATTTAAAGATTTAATAATGAATAATTTCAAATTGATTTTCTATTATATAAAGACTCTGTTCTTAGTAGTTATGTTGGTGGAATTTTCATTTTGTTCTAACTCCTTTGGAATAGTCTTTCGCGTATTATCATTTTGGGATAAAGTTCTTTTGGTTCGTTTTACTGATATTACAGGAAACAAAAATAAGTACTCTGAATGTTTGGTTTTGAGTAGATTACACTTAGATTATTCATGCTTATACGTAGGTTAAATAGATACCTTAAGTTTTCAATAAATGTCAAAAGGGTTAAAAACACTGGTAATCCCTACACTCCCTTGCCCTGGGTATTTTTCGTTGTTCTTCATTCGTATTTATTAAAATTGAGCATTCCGTTTTGAATTGAATAAAATCATAATCACCTATCTATATCTTGTATCTTTTTTTTTGGTATTGCAAATTTACATGGTCTGTGGCTAATGATCCAAGTCTCATACTCGTCCTTTCCTGTTTAGTTGGTGGCCACTTTTCGCCTCCAATGGCAACTTCAGTTCTTTAAACTCAAACAATCAAAAACAGATTCGCTCTCCAGAGAGGACGAATTCCTCGAGGTGTTCTTGAATTTTACGTTCTTAAAAAAGGGCGTTTATTATGAAGTTAAAAGAATAACGTATATTCAATATATCCTTTAAATACTTATAAAGTATCTCTTTTGGATAATAATTGCTGATTAATCGGTAGATTATAATTAAATGGAAATTATTTTTCTCTTGATAGACTTTTTGAACATTTCCTGTCTTAAATCTGAATTCCATGATCATATTGACAGAAACCTTTATTTTAAAGAACCGTTTTAAGACAGATAAAGAGACGGGACCAATCTTCAATAAATGACTATTATCTTTCTTTACGAGGTTATTGGAAATTTTATATAGCCTATTTATTTACGAACCTTTCAATACTTAAAAATATAGTATATGTAAAGTTTCCGGCTTCAAGAGAGACTTTTAACAAGTTAAATGGGACAAAAATATGAAACATTTTGTAATCGTTTTGCTACTTTCCATTTTTAGAAAACATTTCCGGTCACTTTAGTTACACGGAATTGATATCTTAATCATTTAAAATATCGAGGATTAAAAAATATCAAAACAATACTTTCCATAGTTTGAAGTTTGATTATATTAATTTAAGGAAATCCAGAAAACCAAAAACGGTTTTGGGAACAACTATTCTGAGGTTGCTCTTTCAGATTATTTCTGATAGTAAAATAATTAAATTTATAATTTTTTCGACTATGCCTTTTCATATATTTTCAAACTTCTTGTTATACCCCAAAATTATCATTATCTTTTAACATTAAATGCCAAACATTCCTGGTTTCAAAAAAGGTTGCTGCATTTAGAATTTCATGCATACACACACACACACTAAATATATATATATATATATTTATATATATTTATATATATTTATATATATATATATATATATATATATATATATATATATATATATATATATATATATATATATATATATACATACACTGAAGTGCCACTGAATTAGGGATACCTACCTAGTAACGTGTTAGGCCTCCTCTGGCCTTGATAACGGCTGCCACACGACGAGGCATAGATTCAACAAGTTTCTGGAAACGTTCCACGGGAAACTGCTGGTGACGTGAGAGCTGTGTGACGAGAGCTGTGACGTGAGTGCTCTGGTGACGTGAGAGCTGTGTCACACAGCATCATAGGTGCTGTGTGAAGGCCTTTCACGCCTTGTTCCAAAACATCCCATATATGCTCAATAGGATTTAAGTCTGGTCTTCTAGGTGGCCAATTCATGACAGAGAAGTCAGAGGAATGCTCATCCAACCAGCCAGTAGCCAACCGGGACTTGTGAGAGGTACAATTGTCTTGCTGGAAAACTCCATTACCGTGCGGATAACAGAACAGCATAAACGTATGGAGGTGATCACCCAGCAACTCTACGTACAGAATTGCATTGAGGGAGGTTGGTACACGCACCAAAGATCCCAAACTGTACCACGAAAAAACAATCCAGACCATGATTGAGCCACCATGCCCTTGTACAGTTCCAGCCAGGCATGCAGGATCCATGGCTTCATGAGCCTGACGCCATATTCTCAGCCTCCCGTCGGCGTTAAGTAGTCGGAATCGAGACTCATCACTCCATGCTACTCGTGTCCAGTCCTCTACACTCCAGTCTCTGTGCTCTCTTGCCCAGGCAAGACGTGCAGACCGATGGCGTGTATAGAGCAATGGTACTCTCGTAGGTCGACGGCTCCCGAAAGCCATACGGTGAAGCGAGCGTTGCACAGTCCGTTTACTGACTGTACGACTGGCACCGTCATTAAACTGGGTGGTAATTTGAGCTAATGTTTGGCTTCGCTGGCTACGTACAATACGCCTGAGCCGTCTCTCACCACCAACTGTCAAGTCTAATTGTCCTTTGCAGTTTGCCCTATCGCTAGTTTTTTTCCACCATCCATGTGTTCTGGGTATACTCTTGATACTGCCGACCTTGAAAATTCTAGCTGTCTGACGATTTCGGAAATTGAATGGTCCATGCGTCGCGCACCTACGATTTGTCCGCGATCGAAGGCGTGTAAATCAGGCAGTTTACCCATACTGGCGATTCCAACAACTAATTCAGAACAACCACAGTACGCGCTATATATGCAGTTACCACAGCGCCCTCACTTGCGCATACATGATGCGCATCGCTACACAATTTGCATAGGCTTTGCTATCCCTAATTCAGTGTCACTTCAGTGTATATATACCGGGTGGTTATAATTAAACTTCCCCTATAAACGGCATCCTACAGCGCAAACGGGTGAACGGAAAGCAACGAAATTTTGTATATGGGCTATACACGAGATGCGCTCACAGGATTCTGAAAAAAAATTAGTTCCAAAGTGTCCACTAGAGGGCGCCTTTTCGGGAAAAACATGAAATTTAACAAAATAAACGACCAAAATGGAATACATAAACATTTTGAACATTTATTAACTAGTTTTTGATCACTTTGTCATCGAACCTCGAATCTTGTTTGAGAAGAAAAAAAAACAGTTGATTTTGCAGAAACAAGCACAGATTATGACGTAATGTCACAAGAGAAGCTAGTTTTTAATCGTGTCCAGGACAATGTTAGGAAAGGTTAGTGTTTTCCTTACATCACTCTTCATGTGCGAAGCATCACAACTGATCCGTCCCGATCGGCTATTGAACGCACTGTCCATCGCCTTGAAACTTTGCAGGTGACTGACGGTGGTTAGATTGAGCACCTTTCCTCACATCGTCCTGAACACGATTGACAACTGCTCATTTCATCATAATCTGTACCTGTTTCTGCAAACTCAACTGTCTTTTTTCTCAAACACCAAAGGCGTACTGTTATTTATTTCCTTACCTTTATTTAGAGTGGTTCGATGACAAAGTGATCAAAAACTAGTCAATAAATGTTCAAATTGTTTATGTATTCCATTTTGGTCGTTTATTTTGTTAAATTTCATGTTTTTCCCGAAAAGGCGCCCTCTGGTGGACATTTTGGAACTAATTTTTTTTTTCGAAATTCTGTGAGCGCATCTCGTGTATAGCCCATATTCAAAACTTCGTTGCATTCCGTTCACCCGTTTGGGCTGTAGGATGCCGTTTATAGGGGAAGTTTAATTATAACCACCCGGTATATATATATATATATATATATATATATATATATATATATATATATATATATAGTGTGTTAAGAAAAACTGCAATTTTATGTCAGAAAATAGATTCTTCACTAGTACATTTTAAGTACATAGTGAATTGCTTTGAATCTTGATATTTACCCATTATAATTAAAATAAGCAAAAAAAGGAAATTTTTATTTCTTACGGCTTAATTTCTATAAGATATTTTGTAAAAGCATTAATAGTAGGTAAAAAATGATCGGAAATTAAAATGACTGTAAAACTTTCCAAGAAAAACTCTTAACATAATTGTTCTGCAATGAAAAGCGGTTTAAAAAGGAATTTGTTGAAACAGGCATATAAAATAATATTAAATAAATTTATTTGTTATTATACAACCTTTCAAAATAAATGAATATTTTCCACCACAAGTATTGTGCTTTGCTATCAATAAAGTACACGAATTGTTATATTCCCCCGCTTTATATTTGTACGAGACGAACAAATATGCTTAAAAATATTTGTCAAAAAATGAATAATATAATTATCCTAGAATTAAAATTGATTTTGTATCTTAGTGATTGAAAAAGTTTTGAATTTTCATTCCTTTCACATAATCATATCGACCTCGATGTTGTCACATAGCATGAAATTTTCTCCATCCTAATGTTCTCAGAAGATGAGATACCTTGCTGATGTGAAATAACTTTGTCTGTGCAGATCGATGTTTTAATGTAAAAATTAATAATTATTTTAACTCTATAAAATCACATTACGATTTAGAAAATTTACGCATAAAAACTTTTAGAACATTTGCCGTTACTGTAACATAAGAATGGTATATACTTCGATTAAATATAGATATGCTTTTCACCTTTTTTATCTATGTGGCATATTCAAAGGTTTTAGTATAAAATATCGTGGAAATAAGAAGATTGTATCGTATTGTTTGTCATTGTTTGTCGAACATTTGTAATATAGCTTTCAACGTAATTGTTTCAGTTTTTCAGATCACATTAGCTATCTCCTTTTTAATTTACGCAGATGTGAATTACAATAAGCCTGCAGTTCTTTATATTTTGACTTCTGTTGTAAGTTAACTTAACCGATGCTATTTAAGTAAAAACATAAATGATTTGAGACTACTTACCAATAAAGTACAATACAAACTGTGTAAATTATACAAAGAAACAGAATCTTCTGGTTGGATAATAATATGGAGCTATATGATTATTGTTTTAAATATTATGGAATTTGTCGTAAATTTTATAATTCATTTACATCCTGGAAGAATTTAAATTTTTTTATTTGGATATGAAACAGACAATAAAATTTTTCGATACGCATTTTCTTTTTCATACTCAGCTGTTACTAGTATTTCCCTCTTTATGCCTGTTGCATTTTTTTCTATTTACTACGTTAAAATTTGCTGGGATGTTCAAAATACGATTCATGGTTATCAAGAATTGATGACATGCTACCCTAGAAGGAAATTATCTGACCTGATGAACAGTTATTGGGAAATAAGATCCCTAGCTTCTCTAATTGATTCAACATTCGGGATTCCATTGTTTATTTCATCACTGTTAAGCGGATTCGTAATATACAAAGGTCTGACTTACATTTTGCATCGTTATCGTCATTATACGATTCCTGTTATGTTTTTTGAGCTTTATGGCGGAAGTAATAACAGCGCCATTTGTCCACGAAGCATTCATGTTGGTTAAAGAAGATGTAAGAAAAATAAAAGATGTCAACCCTAAGAAAATTTGTTCTTGCATGAGATTTCAACAAATCGGTGACGAAGAAGTGTCTATGACCATTTGAGGAATTGTGAGTATGAAGAGGAGTACTGTACTTGTAGCATTATGATCAATGATTACTTATTGTCTCTTATTGGATAGTTTGAGAATGGATATTAATTAGATTATTGGATTTTCCGTCTCATGCAAATTTCGAGAACCCAGATAAAATATAAAATGTGTCTACAAGAGTGTTAATTTTCTGTTGTAATCTGTATGTGGAACGATTTACTCTCACAGACTGCACAATTTAAATTTTTGTGTCTATATGCATCTGTCACGGAATTATCCATAAAAATCTGGAGTACTCTTTGAGGAAAAATATACTGCTCTAGTAACGAAAATAATAATAATTACTTAATAACTTCAAGTGGTTCGTATAAAATTTGATGATACACAGTATACGTCAGGAAGACACACTTTTAAGAAAATATAAATAATTAAACCTGTCCTTTTTAGAGTTTGCGTCCTTACAGCAAACCTGTAAAAAATCTAGTACGCTTTAGAATTCGGCTTTCGGACAGAATCCCACAGATCTTACTCGCAGATGGATAAGTAATAATGACTGATACTGCATTCAATTTAAATAATCTTTAATGTGTATCATGTGTATTATGTGTTTATTGAAATATGCAGAAAGGATCAATTTTGTACCTTTTCAAATACTTATAAACACAAAAATATGTTACGCTAAAAAATAACGTTTGCAACGAGATAAACGTGATTTTCACAAAGGCTAAGTTTGTTTTATTTTTTTTTAAACTTTTGTTAGGAAGACACAGGACAATAATTCCAGCAAAAATTCCAGAACAAAAAATCCAGATACCTAATGTATTAAAAGCTTTATCTTTGAATTCACAATATACTTTAAACTCATTATTAATAAAAATTTAATTCACAATTTTAAATTGAGATTACAACAAAGCTAAAAGTATCATTACTATATTATCGACATAATATTATGAATTTCAGTAAATGTGTACTTACTAAAAATCAATCATTATTTCAAAAAACCTAATGTTGTTATGTTAAATATTGCTTTCAACTTTAAATGCTATTTACATATGCAAAAAATATAACGACTTTTGTTCAGGAAACTGCAATGAGTAGTTATGAAATATTACGGATATTTTCATATGTTTTAAACGATCATTTGTTCATGTTTGTAATTAGTACTCTATACATGTAGTAAAAAACTCTAATAAACCTTTTATTGGCATTCATTTTATTTCCTGGTCACAAATTAAACGACGTTTATGTCGATTGATCCACTACCTATTGAATTTCTGATTGCTCAAACAGTGTTTTGTAATAAAGAAAATTCAAATATTCTATTATTGAGTAATGAATGATTATTTTTCCGTCTTTGCATATTAAAGAATTTGATAAAGGTGAATTTTTTAGTGACGTTATCAATTATTTTAAAGTAAAGTTAGCTTAAAAATAGCTACTCACAGTATAACAACTTAAAAAAAACGCTTTTCAACTGGAATTTAACTAACTGAAAGTTTTCGAGGTCACACTTAGATAAACTAATATTCGAAATACATTTAAAAAATATATCTCAAAGAATTGTCGTTTATTATTAACGAATATAACATCGATTTTAAATTCATATAGACAGTAATCAGACAAATTTGTAAATTGGCTGGCTTATAGCACAGGCCAACGAAAAATGACTTTTTGAAAACTTTTTAACGTTAATAGCTGATTCTTATGTAATTTTTCGTGCTGAATCCGTATCTGACCTCAGTTTTTTATATCACCGACAGTTTCGTCACAATGTGACTTCCTTGGAAACTACAAAATTAGCCGAACATACCATAGAAAATAAAAATAAATAAATGTTACAATATGAACAAACTTTTATTCAAGTATAAACAGGAAAATACCTTTTTATTACATAGATTTTATGTGTGCTTTGACTTATATTCCCTTTCCCTTTTCTCCTTAAAGCTCCTGATTTTGATTTTTCGCCTGTGAATCACTTGCTCAACTTCTCGGTGAAGTGACCAACAGTAGTCTCCCATCATATTGGTATTCCAGCCTCCCTGATACCATCTTTCCATCAACTTAATATCTTGATAAAACCGCAAACCCTGTTCCTCACTGACATCCCCCAAATTACCTGGGAAAAAATCAATGTGACTGTTCAAAATGTGAATCTTGATCCTCAAACAGCGTAACTTTTTTAACTTTTCCAGCATGTTCACTACAGTAGAAATTTAATGTGGTTCCTTTTTGGTTCCAAAAACTTTGCCACAGTCTGTTTGGATGATACCCAAGCCCCCCTCTCTTTTAGAGTCATTTTTGATTCAAAGTTGTGATCGAACATCATTTTTCGGTTATCAGGCCCAACAAACACTCATTCTTCCTATTTGCGTCTGATAGATGAGATGACTTCTCGCAGAGATATTTGAAACAGTCTCCATCTTTTAGTAAGGCTTTCCCAAACTGTTTAATTAGGCCAAATTATATGTGTTGAGGTGGCAGCAAAATGTTTTCCGAGTCCACGAGGTTCTTGCGCAGAATCTTCTTCTCTCCAGGCTTTTTCTTACAAGCCAGATTTTTCTGGACCAATGTTGATCCCTTGCCCTACCGTCCCATTCGCGTAAGAAACATGGGAATTTGGTAGAATCACATTGCTGGCGGTTAGCTTATGGAGTTGAATTCGCTAAAAATGTCATTTTTTAAAATATTGAGTGTTGAAATGTGAAAAAATGGTGGGTGATTCGGCCTTTATATTGTCATATTCAGTTTCAGCACATTAAAAACCATAAGAATAAGGGAAATTTATTCAAAAAGTCATCGTTGGCCAGTGTAGTCTGTAGAAATTATTTTTTGCAAACAAATTTATTGTGTGCCAAAACTGTGTGCTCATCAAATAAAATGAAAATAATATAATATTAGGGAACAGCAGAAAGTTTGTTATTCTGTTTTTATCACACACAGAGTTCCACAGGGATCGTCTCTGGGGCCCATTCTTTGGCTTATTATAGCGAACGAAATATTAAATGTAGAAAAGTATAGAGATTATTTTTACATTCAGGCTTTTGCTGATGATTTGGTTATAATTGTAAGCAGTACAGTAGTATATAAATTTGAAGAACTGGTTAAAGAACCTTAGAAGATTTGTTATGAGTGGGCTTAAAAAAATGAACTCAGTTATAGCATAGATAAATGTGGATACACAATTGTAATGAGCAAAGGTAGAATTTCAAGAAAACCAACAATAATAGTTGGAGAAGAAAAGATGAAGTATTGTGAAGTAATAAAATGTCTAGAGGTTAAAATAGATAATAAGTTGAGTTTTTATTAGCATTTGGATTTGGGCAAGGAAAAGGCTATTAAATTTATACATAAACTAGCGAGAATAAGTAAAAAAACCTGGGGGATCTCATCTAATATTATAAAAGAAATATACAGTACAGTGATAGAAAAAATACTGTTCTATGCGTTTGAAATATGGTATAGGGATAATGTAACATTTAATGCAAAACTGACACAGGTTCAAAGACCATTTCTATTAAATATTACTAAGTGCTATCAATATTACTGTGTCAACCGATGCGCTAAATGTTCTGGCTGGGTGCGTACCCTTAACCATAAAGGCAAAAGTCAATAGTGTAATATATAAAATATATGATGAGGAAACAGAAATGGAAATAGACGGTGAAATATAATAAAGAAAATTGTAAAACTAAACAAGTTAGAATCATTAATTTAGGAAACCTCATAAGTCCTGATTGGACAATAGACAGTAATCCCAGAACGAAAGTAAAAATTTATACCGATGGCTCAAAGAAGGAAGATAGAACAGTCGCCGGGGTGGTTATCCTAAAAGAAGCTCGAAAAAATTGTATTAATAAAGAAAGGATAGATGGGGGGGGGGGTTCCTATGAGGTGGAACTTAGAGCCTTGCAATTAGCCATAGAGAGAATGAGAGAAAAGAATATCAAGGAATTTGATGTATATACGGATTCTAAGAATGCTTCAGAATAGCTAAGATCAATTAAATTTAAAGAAAAGATAGTAGAAGAAATTATGGAGATTATAATAAAGGAAAATATGAAGGTTCACCTACATTGGGTTCAGGGGCGTGTAGGAATTGCGGGAAATAAAGAGGCAGATGAGACAGCAAAAGCTGCTACTAAGTTAAGTGAGATAGGTATAAGATATAATCAGACAAAGAAGAAGATCAAAGCAAAAATGAAGAAAAAATGGAAAAAAGTTAGGGCAAGAAGAGTGGGAGAGGGGTATTAAAGGAAGAAAGGTATATGAAATATATAATGACGTTAAAGAAGGGTGTTTAAGTAGAGATTTTAAGATAAACCAACTTATAACAGGTCATGGTTGTATAGGGGAATACCAGCACCGTTTCCATCAAAAAAGTGATCTATGTAATTGTGGGGAACAGCAAACTGTGGACCATTGTCTATTCAGGTGTCAACAGTTCCAGGAGCTTAGAAAAGACTTACCAGTGGACGTAGAGACATGGTCGAAAAGTAGATTCTTCGGGGATTTTTACTGTAATCTTTTCGTAAAAAAAGTAGTTAGTATCCTTATGGATGTCCATATTCCTTATTTTCACACTGACTAGGTTATGTCAGTGTTTATTTTGTTCTCAACTTTCGTTTCATTTTGTACTTTGTAACAAATATTTATATGCAAGTATTGTATTACTGAAGTCTGTGAAATTAAACTTAAAATTTAAATTGCATATGAGTGTATAGCGTGTAAACAATGAAAGTAAATAATCAAAATTAATTAATGTTAACAATCAAAGTAATAGTGTTAGTTTGTGTTACACAATATAGAATTGTAAAAATTTTTAAGTATTGAGAAATGTGTTAATTGTAAAATGGTGGTGTTAAAATATTGACAGAGCAATTGTTAATTGAAATGTAATGCAATGTGTTAAATTATTGTGAAATGTAATAACAGAGTAAATTGTTAATTATAAAGTAAGAGTAATTGTAATTGCAAAGCAATGAAATGCGTTAGAATTACTGAGAAATGTGATACTCGTGTAGTAAGGTGATAATTATAAAATAAGATGTTAATGAGTTAATAGTAAAGAAATATATCAATAGTAAATAAATGTAAGGTGCTAATTTTTAGTGTAAGTAAAAAGAAAATAATTCTATGTAAAGTTATTGCACTCACCAAATATCATGTATATTGTGAATTATATACAACCTCTGACAATAAAGTTCGGTGAATGAAGTCAGAACGGCCGATCTGGCAACACTGGCGAAACAAAACGCTGCACCTGCGTAGCGGTAGGTGTTGACCATCTGCCTCTACCGTTAAGTTCAGCGTCGTTTGTGTTCCGTGTAAGACTTGTCTTACAAAGTGCTTGTTTAGTGCGTTTGTTCCGTGCGACAAATCGTTACCCACAATTTAGGGATGAGAAAAACGTGTTGTCTTGTGCCACATCACTTGGATGACGATCACAAGCAGGCACATTTAGAGGCTTCACAGTATTTTGTCGAAACGGTGGATGCGACACCAAACTTCTTGAACTGTATTGTCACTGATGATGAGTCCTGATGTATCAGGTACGACCCTGAAACGAAACGGCAAAGCATGGAATGGCGTTCTCCTGCATCACCTCGTCGGAAAAAGGTCAGAGCAGAAAAATCACGCATCAAAACGATGGTCATCACCTTTTTTGATAGTCAAGGCATTATCCACAAGGAATTTATACTTGAGGGAACGACGATGAATGCTGAAGGGTACATTGAAATTTTTACCCGTTTCATAAAACGTCTACGCAGGGTACGACCCCAGTACGCATAGCAAGGTTCATGGCTTTTTGTTCACGACAATGCTCGCCCTCACACAGCCAATATCGTCAAACAGTTCCTGGCAAAAAGGGGGGGGGGTGCAAATTGAACATCCACCATACTCGCCAGATCTCAATCCTCCAGATTTCTTCCTATTCCCACAACTCAAAATCGCTTTGAAAGGAAAGAGATTTGACGATATTCCTGACATCCAACGAAACGTGACGAGGCTTTTGAACTCCATCCCAAAAGAAGACTTCTTGCAAAGTTTCCAGAGCATGTATAGCAGATGTAAGCAGTGCATAGTTATGGGAGATGACTATTTCGAAGGACAGTAAGGTAATTTTCTTTAATATTTCATCTACGGTAATGTTACAGGACTATTCACCGAACTTTATCGTCAGACCTTGCATTATACCTAAAGGCAGTATATGTTATGCATTTTATGTATTAGATGCATTTGTATTGTTATGTTTTGATTATTATGCACTGTTTATTGTATACCAATTTTATTTATTGGTGGGGTTTAATTTGACCCACCTAAATGTAGATAATTTTTTTTTGTACGGTTTGCTAAGTGATCAGTCCTTGTTTTAAAATTTAAGTTAAAATTTGATGAATAAGAAATGTGTAATCGAATTTAAATAAGATATAATAAGGTCAAATGGTCCTGTAATATAAGTCCAGTTTTAAACACGGTAAAACAGAAATTAGTTTTGAAGCTGTCGATAGAATTGACGGTTTACGAAATTTAAGAATTTTTTATGTTTTAGAATCTAATTAATAAATTAATTAACAAATTAAGGAATTAAAAGTATTGCCCCTGAAATAGATTTAAAAAACAAAAAAAGGATTTGATATTAAGAACTAAAATTTTTAAGATACAGGTCGTCGCTTTTTGCGCGGAGGATGCTTTTATGTAAACGCCGTTTAAGATCACGCTGTGGTCGGCAGAACATCTCGAATAGTCTGTTTTTATCAGAAAATTTACTTTTTAGATTTCTAAACACTCTAGATATGTAGCAGATACCGCAAAGCCACTGCCATTCTTCATCGCATAACTCTAATATTGTGAGGCAATGAAGAAAAACGTTAAATATTCACTATAAACAAGCAAAAGAAATGTCGAATCGTGAGTTTCAAAAGACAGTACCACTCTTTTCGTGGTGTTGGCGAAGAGATCGCATACACCGTATGCATTTAATTATATTCTTTTTATAGTTACTGTTGAACGTTTTTATGTTCAGTATCATAATTTATTAATTATGTTCCTTTAGTTGTTTATACATTATTCACCGACCATTGTTATATTGAGGACTCGGAGTTACAGTGAATCAAGTACATGAAAATCAGTTTTAAGGGAACTGATCTTTAAGTTGAACAACTGTTTTGATCAATCATTGATTTTTGTTTGAATTTCCTGCTTCAATAACGTAAATTTTATACTACGGACTTGATACTCTATTGCACTGTTAGGGGATACTCTATAGGGACTGTTTTTAAATTTAAAATGGTCATAACAGTGTAATTTGATTATCCTGTTAATATTAAGTAAATATAATAATGTTGAACCTGTTCCAGAGAAATGCATTTTAAGGTCTCTTGTAAAATGCAACCTTGGCATATTTGATCCATGCTTAAATCTTATTGCTGTAAAATTTAATTAATATGCTTCAGAGAAAAAAAATTAAAAAATTGAGACACTCTATCTTTATATAAGAATGGTTTTCACAAGGATATGAAGACACGCTTTAGAGTTTATTTGGCTGTAAATCTTTATTAAAGATTAGTTCTTAAGCATGTTTTTTTGTTTTTCATTTAGAGAAGTTCTGTAACTATCGGAACGACACTTACCTAAAAACTAATTTTGGATTTATCACTTCTTTTTTTTTCTTTTGTTTTTTGCTTTCCAGTCCTTTATGCCTCAGTGTTTTTCAAAGATTTTTCAAGAATGTATAAAAGTAAGAAGGTAAGTTTATTACGGGGGCGCCATATAGGTGGACCAGCATTGCCCCCTATGAAGGGACGACACAAGCAGAGGCATTTTAGTGGCGCTTCACCAGGATTCAATCCAAGCACCCTCAGCACCGAAAACCAGCGCGCTGTAGCGTAGGGCCGCCACGGCCCCAGAAAGTATATACAAAAATACATAATTATCTAGAAATTTATACCTGTACGCTCACAAATATAAATATATATATATATATATACACTGCTGAAAATAATTAGGGGAGCAATCAAAGAAGTTAAGAAAATCGTGCGAGACAGCCACGTGTTGGCATAAAATGGATAGTACACCCGTATCAATGCGCAATACAGAAAAAAGACGTAAAAAAATTTATAATTAAGCTTAAATTCTTTCAAAATATGGAAAATCATGAAAAGATGATTTAGGGCAACAATTTGGTGACATGTAAACTTAAAAAAAAAGTATTGCTTAGAAATGATGCGAGGTTTTTAATATGGCGTGTGATCTCCTCGAACAGCTAAGACTGCTGCACATATGTTTTCTATGAATGCGATGATGTTATCGATAAGACTTTGGGGAATGCTGTTCCACTCCTCAAGAAGTGCAATCTCCAAGTCTCGGAGAGTAAAAGGAGACCTTGGTCTCGCAGCAATGCGTCGTCCGAGCATGTCCCAAACATGCTCGATTGGATTCAGGTCAGGAGAGCACACTGGCCATTCCATACGCTGTATTGTTTCAGCTTCAAGCATGTTGTCCACAAGACGATCTGTATGCCGTCTGGCATTATCATACTGGAAAACAAAGGAATCTCCAATGGCTGCAGCGTAAGGTATGACATGAGGTCTCAGTAACTCGTCTGCATACCTTCGGGCCGTCAAAGTACCACTCCAAATGATATGCAGGTCCGTACGTCCACCTATGATTATTCCACCCCATACGATAAAACCAGCTCGTCTGTATTGTGACCTTTTACGAACGAATGTGGGGTTATTTCGAGTGCCCCTTTCCCTCCATACCAACACACGTCGGGTATCACACTCCAGACTGAATCGGGACTCGTCTGTAAACAGCACTTGGCTTTAATCATGTTGCTCCCAATCTCGATGTTCAGCACCCCTATTTCTTCGGGCCGCACGGTGGCGTGAGGTCAACAGAATGCAGACCATTGGCCTACGTGCATAGAGACCTCCCTGATGAAGCCTATTACGTAATGTTTGGCTGGACACCCTTCGTCCTGTTGCCAATAGCAACTGTCTTTGCAGCCGAGTAGCATTGTCTGTTCTGTTTCGACGAGCTGTCAACAGTATATACCCGTCATCAGTTGCTGTAGTGGCGTGTGGCCGACCTTGCCCTGGTCGACGTCTAACATTCCCTGTTTCTTGGAATCGATTCCACAGCCTTGCAACGACACTTCTGTGGACTCCAACAGCGTCCGCGACACTACGTTGTGTTTTCCCGGATTCAAATCTGCCTATAATATGCCATGCATGGATTCCGGTAAATCACGTTGTTGAGACATTTTCAAGTCACCTTTTCTCAAAAAGAATAACTGAGCAATCGAATTTCACAGTTAAGGCAGTGAAACAGACGTTTCTGCAACATCCCGATTTCCGCCCTTATGTTCTTTTTTTTTTTTGGTTTTTGACGTCATGAACTTTGATTTGCATATGAAGTTTTCTTCTTCTGTTTCCTGCAAGGCTTTAAATTATGGATGATTTATTTTTTGTTACTTATCGGTGTAAGTATTTGCGGAATTCCGTTAAAACCATGTGCTCCCCTAATTGTTTTGAGCAGTGTATATATATATACATACTAGCGGCCCGTCCCGACTTTGTCCGGGTTGAACAAAATATTATACCAATAAATTTCCAGTTGATAGCCAATAAATTGTAAATCTTTTTTTACCTTAAAAGTCCAATAAAAAGTGTACTTCCAAATGTAGTTTTCTTCAATAAACCCTTTAACGTTGCCAGTTTCAAATATCCTTTTTGTATTTATCAATACCTCCTCTACTTGAATCTTTAAAATATTAAACCTTTTCCTTACGGGGTGGGATAGCATATATCCGAAGCACATACTCTCGAAAAATACGGTGTGATGTCGGCAGAGATATAGTCTAGAATTCCACTTCGTTGTGACTTTCCTAACGTCTTTAACCTTTAGCTTACGGGGACCATTTATATATATATATATATATATATATATATATATATATATATATATATATATATATATAATATATATATATTATATATATTTATTTATATATATATTTATATATATATATACATATTTATATATATATATATATATATATATATATATATATATATATATATATATATATATATATATATATATATATATATATATATATATATATATATTTATATATATATACATATTTATGTATATGTATACACACACACACACATATATATATATATATACATATATATACACACATACATATACATACATACATATATAAAGATATATATATATATATACATACATATACATACATATATATATATACATATATACATATATATATATATATGTGTGTGTGTGTGTATATATACATACACGCACACACACACTCACACACACACACACACATATATATATATTCATTCTTGGACCCGTATTCTTGGGATACATGCAATCCCAACCCCGTAAGGAAAAGGTTAACCCCAAAGAACAATTGGGTGACATTCTGGGAACGGAGGGTGAATCTTGCCGAAAAGGACTGAATAATAATCTTTTGTCGTTCTAGCTAGAGGCTATTTCTTTTCAGGCGAGAGACATCAGAAGGGCGGTTCACCCGCGGTTCATCCAATTTTCAGCCTTTTGAGAGATGAAAGAGGCACGGAGTGCCGATGAACTACTATTGAAATTCTTCTTTAATAGTAAGAAAGCAATAAGAAAGCAATTAACCACTCTTTCCCCTGACCCCCCACGCTGAATGTCCCCCACGTAAAATGGGGATAGGAAGTAGATAACATTTTCCCGTTGTAAAGATCCATTTCGAAAAAACGGACCTCGTAAGCTAAAGGGTGTTGCTATGGTTACTGGACTGCGGTTGACAAAGGAAAATATGTAAGGTACATTTTAATGTACAAAAGTTGTACATTACCCTCCACATACAAAATCTGCTCTCTCTCTCTTTATATATTATTATAGAAGTATAGATACACATTGGTATCCCAAAATTAGACTAAGAGATGAAATAAAAATACAAAAATAAAAAATAATTTTAAGTAAAGAATATTTTTTAAATTATTTTAAGCACCTAAAATAATATTCAAAGTAATATTACGTTATTTATTAATTAAAGTTAATTTTTTAAAAGAAAGAGGTGTGCTTGTGATCGTAGTTTTATTCAAAAATATAAAAAGGATTTTAAGTAACGAATGTTTTTTTAATTATTTTAAGCACCTAAAATAGTATTCAAATTAATATTACGTTAGTTATTAATTAAAAGTTGTTAATTTTTTAAAAGAAACTTTATTTCTACTGATCAGATATACATAATATATAGCCTATGACCATCTGGAATAATGTACCTTTCAAACAGTGAAAGAATTTTTCAAATAGGTGCAGTGGTTCTGGAGATTACTCTCCACGTACAAAATCGCTCTCTCTTTATATATAAGTACAGATATAGAAGAAGCCCACCGCGATAGCAACACGCGAAGGATCGTTGAAGTCTTCGGCACTAAAAGCGGTAGCGGACAGTAGCGGTAACAATGGAAATTTTTAGGATTAAGCTCCTAACTTTATTTCTACTGATCAGATATACATAATATATAACCTATGTCCATCTGGAATAATGTACCTTTCAAACAGTGAAAGAATTTTTCAAATAGGTGCAGTGGTTCGGGAGATTACCCTCCACGTACAAAATCGCTCTCCTCTTTATATATAAGTATAGATTTATATATAGATATATATATATTATATATATTATATATATATATATATATATATTATATATATATATATTATATATATATATATATATATATATAATATATTATATAATATGATTTTCCAAAGAAAATGCTGTTTTGTAGTGGTAGTGGTGTGCATTAGGGCGTAAAAATCGGAACGATTATTTACATATCCTTTAACGTTGACTTGACAAGTTTACTTCTTCCTACCAAATATATTACACATAAATTGTGCAAAGACTGAGTAATTTGTGATTAAATTCTTAATTTTATTGTTTGTCTTCAATGTACCGAACAAGAATTTAATTCTTAGTCGGATAGCAGGTATTTAATAAAATATTTCCAGAAAGAGATGAGAAGTGATTTAATAAAATGTTTCTTTTGGATATATAGTTTATAGGTTTATGGTATATTTTAATAATTTGCGCATTAAACTTGTAAGGAATGCCTGGAATTGAAATACATTCCCACGACTGTGAAAAAACTGGAATAAAGTTTGAAGGCGGGTTTCACAATTTCATTCATGACTGAATCTACAGGTATACAAGCTTAAATTAAGGTATTATTGATTCGTTGACTGGTTCGGTATGCCACTGTCATATTTTTCCCCATGAGGGAAATTGGATTACGCCCGAAGTGTACGCCCGACGTTTTGTTGGACCCTGCACTGCTGTCGGTGATATATTTATAAAATTATAAGTAGCAATGAAGGTTTAAATACTTTTTATATTCTGCTGCCTGAAAAACACTGTAAGTGTGCTGACGTCTCAAAGTTTTTCGAAAAAATAAACATATTCTTCAACGTGACGGACCATGTGACATATCGATATTTTGTGAATTTTGTATAATAGCTTTAAACGAAGTGGAATAAAACAAACAATTTACTGAGAACCTGCGATTTAAAGCCAATTTGTTTACTACCTAATATCGTGCAGATTTAGTATTATCTAGGAATGCTACAAAGTCCATTATTCTATGGTATGCAGAATGGTGAAATGATCAGAGGGGCGTCAGGGGCTCGAGTGACATTTTTTTTCAAGATTTTAGAAAATATTTACAATATATCGCGTGCTTTAGAAGAGAAAGTGGATTAAAACAGAATGAAAGCAAAACAACTTTTATAAACTGCTTATTGTAGCCAATATTTGCTTCTACAGTAGTTTCTAAAAGTATAAACATCATAAAAAAAACGGTGATATATTTATCTATTGAAATTCGCTTTTATCTCATTTTCTAAATTCTTTGATTATTGGCATTTCACACTTTAAAGATTGTTAAGCATTCCGACAATTTCTGTGAATGTCGGTATTGCATGTCAATTTTACAATTAGCATAATTTCTATATGTGCTTTTTTAAAATTTCTCTACGAATTCAAGCGTTCATAGTTCCGGTTCCAATGCTATATCCCGCTTTAAATATGTTATCTAAAACAGTGGATTGATATAAGTTTTTACTGACTGTGACGTCTAATAAGTTACAAAATGCATCGTAATATTGATTATTTTGAAAATGGAATTTCAATTTTTATTCCATCTTTTTAATATTCCGATTGAAAACGTTCGTTTTCACGACATTGATCATTCTTCTGAATTCGTGATAGGACATAATAAAGGTTTCTCCTGATTATAAATTGGAGATATGAGTTTTAGGCAAAAACATTTTTAAGGCATCAAAAAATAATAAAATATTTATTCCTTTATTAAAAATATTAAATATTACTTAAATAAAAATAAAAGCTTAAATTTTTCATAAATTTTATTTAATTATCTTTGATATAATTAAGTGATGTAATTGATTACAACTATTCCGCTTTTCACTTCATCAAAAGTAGAAATTATTCAAACCATTTGTAGAACATCTTTAAGAGATTCTCTAATGACAATAGCTATAATTTGACAAAGATAAATATGCTTATAACTGCAAGACAATGTCTCATTTACCTCAAGATTTTTTTCAATATTTAGCGAAATATTATGACTATCAGTGTTTGCTTGCGATCAGAACCTTGAACGACTAATAGTCAAAATTCATATAAAATAATACTAGACGTTTATTTAAATTTTAAATTTTAATAATTGTACAATCATATTTTAATGTACTAAGTAAAGTGTTAGAACTCGCCTTGTGGTAAATGGAAGGATTAGACATAAATATAAATAAAAATTCTACTACTTGAACACCTATTTTGTAACAGCATGATTTCATTCTTGCGTTATCATAAAAGAAAGAAGTTTGAGGTTTAAAAAAATGTTTATAAGAGTTTTGGGAAAAAAATTTTAATCTTAGTATTTATTAAAAATCTTATGATTTTAAACGCGATGTTCGTATTTTTTATAATAGCATACAGCATATGAAAATTTTATGTTTGTGCAAGTGATATAAAAAACAGGATATAGAGATACAGATTTATATAAACTCTTATATCCGAGAGTTAATAAGAACTTTGACCAAATATATTCATACTTGTGTACATTAAAGAAAAACGGAATAAGAAAACACACAACGAAGCGCACATACATAATATATACATATATATTTTTATGCAAATGTATTTAGGGATGTTTATGTTTGTGTAAATGATATAAAAATCAGGATATAGAGACACATATTTATACAAACTCTTATATTCGAGAGTTAATAAGAACTTTGACCAAATATATTTATTCTTGTGTATATTAACATACAACTGAAAAATCCTATTTTTCTGGCATAGTAAATATTAAAAATTTCTTTTGAAGTTATGAGACAAACCTTGTAAATTTAAAAAAAAGAAAGCAGAAATACAGCCAAAATTCATTTTTAGATTCGGGAAATATCGGGGATTCTATCTCTACGGATCTATATCATTCCGAGTCATAAAAAAATATTAATAAATAATTTTAGCCAATTTGCGGTGAAAATAAATTCAATACTCGCCTTAATTTTCCTCATAAAATCGTCCTCGTTTAAAAAGGGGGTGTACTTTTTCCTTTATCTCTATAACATTAAAACCATAGAAAAAAAAGTTGAAATAAGATTATAGGGCCTTCAACGAATCAAGATATGTTTCGCGTGAGACCGTAATAGTCATAGAGAGAAAATCTTGGTTGCATTGGATTTATGAAAATTTTAAACAACTGTTTATGTTATATCCTCTTCATTCATGCGTACTTAAGCTAGTTTCATTGAGACTATACCGCAAATATAGGGAATGTACATTGTACTTTGAGAATTTAAAAAAAAATATCGAGCAAAACAGGGAAAATGATAAGTTTCCATTGCCTGTAAAAGTACCAGGTAAATTTTAAAATAATTAAGAATATGTTAATATTTACTTATTAACTTAATGCAATATTTTAGATTAATAAAATGTTTATCCAATTTTACATCAATACAAATGCCTAAGTTTTGTTAATTTTTTTTTCTATGCAATAAAAATCTACTAAATGTGTAATTTGTATGTTGAGTATTGTGGGAAATTAACAGAAAATAAAATACAGAATCTGTATAGTGGCACTTTAAAAATTATTAATTGGAGAAAATACATTTTGACACATGTCCTGAGATAACTTAAAAAAACCCCTCAAATTTAATAGATAATAATTAACATTTTATTTCTCTTCTTATTTAAAATTAATATAATCGTTAGTTAGAATTTGAACAGAAACAATATAATAAGGATTTACATATATTAAAAAAATATTTGAATACTTATTAAGACCTAGCTACATATATATTGAATATCCTGAGCTCTCCCCTGATTATATATAATACAAATTATTTTTTCTTACCACCACCCTCAATTTAGACTGATAATCTGGTCGCTTGATCCAATGCAGACCAGAGACTTGGGAGACCTCGCCATAAAAAAAAGAAGTTGCGGGTCGAAGAGAGCAAAACCTCGAGATACTTCACTGTCTCCGTTTTTTCTTCACTGACAAAAAGCGTTAAATTTCCCAGCACCAAAAATTCAGGGGTCAGAAAAATTTTCTAGAACATTAACACCTTGAAAACCCTGATTGGGTCAAAGACGGTGTTCTGGTCGTTGCTATGGAAGAACCGTGTCCCTTAATGACCGTGGGGGTGGCAAGTAATTCCCCCATCCTATGCAATTGGCCTTGTGTACTATTCGTAATGCTACAGGTCATACTCAATTGCATGTGGGAAGCACATTCCTTTCATCCAGGAAACCTTGTATGAAAACCACAGCGAAGATATTTTCAGACACACAGACAAAATTTAAGATTTTATAAATTAAAATAATATATACAATATAAAATATGCATGGAATATATTTATTGTTATTTACAAATTATGAATAAGAAAACAGTTTTTTAGAGTTAAATAGTATGATAATTAAAATAATTACAAAAGTTCAGTTCCATGTCACAAGTATCTATCATGTCACAAGTATAGAAAAATCATTTATTGGATAGTGGTTTATATTTTTTTAAAGTACGTTTGAGGTGAGTTACTAAATTATAGAAATAAAATCTGAGTAAGTACAGATTAAATAGCTGTAGTGATTAAGGACATGTTAGTGAAACAAAACATATAGCATAGTATAGGGTAATTCAGTCGAAAGATGCCTCAGATATTCTGTAATATTCCTCGCTAGGATGAACCAATATATATTGCTCAAATACGCTGCACACTTTGAAATATGTCCAGTCGATTGAATTTACATATGTTGTTGGAAATAATCTTCATTTTCTGCGAGACCCATTTTGACGTCGCGCTCCATGTTCCTAAACGTCTGGTGGTATCAAATCCTGTGACCGTGTGGCCAAAGACCTTTTGAAATTATCATATTATTGATGAAGGATTCAATTTATGCTATGGTCGTTTGGCCGCGACTCGTTGTTCATCTTGCTAGAAGGAACTTTCCGTTAAGTCACGATCATCCAGTTTATGCAAGACTGTATCAGTGCCTCGCCGAAAAAGCATATTTCAGAGTATAAAGAGGTCTTGAAATAGGATCGAAAAAATTGGGTTGGGCAAATGAAAGAAATGCTCGACAGCTGGGTTAAAGTGATGCAGCGATTAGACGATGCTTGCAAGAGTGGGTCAACAACGGCAGAGTTTAGCGTCAGATGGCAGCGGTCGACCTAAGGCCACAACAGAACAGGATAACAGAGCTATTGTCAGATCAGCTGTCACAGCTACGAATTTGTCATCAACCATCCTACGTGTGAACCATACACAAGTGTCCAACATGACCATTGACTGACGACTGAGACAGCGGAATATACGCTCGTATCGACCGTTACGCCGCTTACCCCACACACTTGTACACAGCCAAGTCCGATTACAGTGGTGCTTAACTGGATCAAGTTGGAACTGCGCTGACTGGGGACATATAGTCTTTAGTGAAGGTTCCCGTTTCCAGCTGTGTCATGACGACCACCGAAGATGTGTCTGGAGACGTCCAGGACAGTGTGGAGATCCTGCCCTTACTATCGAAAGCCACAAATTCCCACACCAGGGCGTTATGGTCTGGGGTGCCATTTTCTTTGATAATCGGCCCATTTTGTTAGTCATTAGTGACAAACTTAAAGCAGAGCAGTACGTAGACGACATTCTGCGACCCTTTTGTTGCTGTGAGCCACTGCAAAATTACTTTTCAGCAACATAATGCCATACCGCATACAGTACGTTTTGCTATGAATTGTCTTCAAGCTTGCCGAATACTTCTTCAGCCACTTAGGTCACCTCATCTTACCCCTATGGAGCACATTTGAAACGTATCTGAAGAAGATTGCAATTATCCCGAAATGTTGCCAATTTAGCTCGATCGTTGGAGACAATTTGGCAAGAAATCCCGCAGAAGACTATTTGAAAATGTATCAGTCTATGCTATGTCGGGTGACAGCTTTCATCGAGCCTAGAGGTGGACCAACGCCGTATTGACTTGCTCACTTTGTAATGATTTAAACACTTCAATTGTTCTGAAATTTTAACCAGTTTTCTTTCTGTGCATGATCTTCACATCCAGCATTTTTTTCGCAATCGGACAACTTCTTCTTGGTGCGTCGCTTTTTTTTGGTGTTATAGAGCTTAGTTTATAGTACGAGTAAATAGTGGCATACACGTATAAGGTATTTAAAAGCAAAGATAATGACTTTCAAAAAAACGGAGGACAATAAAAGTAACTAAAATCCATTGAACATTTACCTTCAACTCCTCTTTAAATACTTGAAAAAATCTATATTTAATGTCTAGATACTACTACTTTTGATACCTGAAGTCAGTATCTTGAAAAAGGGAATCTATTGAATAAGTTATCAGCTAGGGGTTTATTTTACCCATATTCGTCAAAAACCACTTAAATTAGTTGAATGTTGAATTGATGAATGAAATCAGACTCTGAAACAACATATTGATATTTCCTTCTTCATAATTTATAAAAGTGTTCCTATATTTATATTAAAAATAAAAAAAATTACACAGAATTTTGTTGAAAAAATTGGCTGAATTTAAATCTGCACATCTAAAAATTCCTGCTTTCATTAGAGAAGCTCTATCATTTAAAGTACTGCAAGTTTAGATATTTTTGTGTATATTAGTGATTGATAAATGTTTATCTCCACTAGGATGCTAAGATATGCTGGCAGACAGTAAAAGACGTTTTAATATTCTAGAAATAGAACATACATATGCATACATATTTCATCCCTTTTACGTATGTGGGATATTTAAAGGTTATATCGCTACAATACCGTGGAAATTTAAAAATCGCAATGTACTGTCTACCGAATATAGTGCCATCTATCCTAAATCTAATAGTATCAAGTTGCACATGGTGGCATCCTCATTGTACAAGACTCATTCGAATAATAGTCAGATTAGAACAAAGTTTGTATATATTGTATGTATCTAGTATATTTTCTGAACCGCATTTATTTATGTAATTACGTAAGAAGATTTGAAATTGCTGCTCAAATGTACAGAATATGTTGTGTATCATGTTTAAAAACACATTGGTATACCACTGTGGGTATAATTGGAGTTGTATGGTTGAGTGCGTGAATATCCCCGTACTTATCCTTACATGTATTAGTTTGATTGAAAATGATGAAATTTTGCATTCCTTTACATTTGGCTACAATATACAAGTAAAGTTTTCAGATATACATTTGCTTTTTATTATCAACTAGCTGAAAACCCGCGCTTCGCTACGGATACATTCAAATTAAATACAAACGGTAAATGTATGCAATTAATGCCAAAAAAAAATAAATATATATATTTATAATAAATGAGACAATCAATATATACAATTGATGTAAAAAAATATTTATATATATAATATATATATATTTATAAAAAAATCATAAGGAATATTTATTTTTTTGGATAATACCCAATCGTCTGCTGCATTAGAAAGAAAAAATGTTTTTTTTGTCTATTTAGTTGTTACGCACGTGACGATAAATTTATTGAAAGTACCAGAAAAATAAATCACGTGATCGGCATTTAATAAATTAAATTCTAAAAATTAATCTTTACAAATTCACCAAAAATCAGGAGATGGAGGTAAAAATTCGAGAAAAATTTCATTTTGAAGGAAGTTTTATGATCTTTCTCGTGATATAAATTTTATAACCCTCAATGTATTATTTTAAATGCAAACGTAAAAAAAAGTTTGAAAAACAGCTTAAAAATTAATTTTAAAAAATCTAAGAAGAATTTTGAAAATCTTTCTTAGTGCACCCCTACACTATTAGAAGAAATCGCCATGCAAAATTCAGCCCTTTAGGTCCAGCGGTTTGGTCTGTGCGTTGTATGTCAGTCAGTCAGTGAATGAATGAATGAACTCAGTTTACGGGACTGTTATATATATATACTAGCTGAAAACCCGCGCTTCACTACGGAGTACATTCAAATTAAATACAACGGTCAATGTATCAATTAATGCGAATATATATATATATATAGATATATATATATATATATATAATAAATGCGACGATCAATGTGTACAATTGATGTAAAAAAAAATATATATATATATATATATATATTTATAAAAAATTCGTAAGGGATATTTATTTTTTTTGGATAATATCCAATCGTCTGCTGCATTAGAAAGAAAAGAATATCATTTTTGTCTATTTAGTTGTTATGCACGTGACGATAAATTTATTTAAAGTACCAGAAAAGAAATCACGTGATCAACATTTAATAAATTAAATTCTAGAAATTAATCTTTAAAATTCACCAAAAATCAGAAAATCAAAGTAAAGGTTCAAAAAGATTTATTTTGAAGGAATTTTATGATCTTTCTCGTGAATATAAATTTATAATCCGCAATGTATTATTTTAAATGCAAACGTAAAAAAAGTTTAAAAACAGCTTAAAAATTTTATTTAAAAAAATCTAAGAAGAGTTTAGAAAAATCTTTCTTAGTGCACCCCTACACTATTAGAAGAATCGCCATGCAAAATTTCAGCCCTTTAGGTCCAGCGGTTTGGTCTGTGCGTTGTATGTCAGTCAGTCAGTGAATGAATGAATGAGTCAGTTACGGAACTGTTTTATATATATAGATATAGATAACTAATTCCGTATTTATTTTTATGCCTCTCCACGTCTTTTCTTTTTATTATTTTGAAATTTGCTGGTATATTCAGAATTCAATTCATAGGTTTTTACGAGTGGTAAAGAGCAACTCGATGAGAAGCTATGAGGGAGTGTTGGATATTTATTGTGAAATAAGATTCATCGTAACGACATTGATATAAAAGCTTGAATTTCCGTCTTTTTTTTCCTCTGTATTTAACGCTTTTATGATGTCCCTTCGTTTGACAAGCTTCTTGCATCCAAATCAAATGTCTGTTACTAGTAACTACGGCGTCACTTGCGATAAGCTTCCTGCTTAGTTCCACGAATTTCATGGCAGGGACTCTAACTGCCTCACTTGTTCCTAAATCTTCCTCGAAAACTACAGTAGAAGCGAGAGAAATGGACAGCAAGGGAATCCGAAAATCATGTGTTCTACTGTCCGACCACGGAAGCAAGGTCCCTGGAAGCTGTTACGCATGCGCGAGAAAAGCTAGTCTACTTAGAAAATAGAGAAAACGTTATATTTTCGGATGTGTTTGTTTATGAATACGGAATGTATTCCAGACTGCTTTTTGCCCCGCAATTTAAAGTTATTTTTTAAAACTTTATTTTTGATCGAATATGTGATAATAATTTCAAAATATAAAAAAAGAAAGAAGCAATCTATTTAAAAAATAGGAGTTTATAGGAGTGGATATTTTCAGATTACATCACAATCAAAATTATCTAAAGCTACTTTTCGGTGGTTCTTTTTTTTCTGACGTTTCCTCGGAGATTCAAATTTGGAGTTTTCTTACCCTTTGCTTCTCTGCGTATTCTTTTTACACTGGACATTGATATCTCGGTCATTTCACTAGCTCTCTTTAGGGATTTCAAAAGTGGAACAATAACATTACCATCTAGTGCTTCTTATCACACATTAATTACATTGTGTATTATACGTTTACAATCACTACGGAACGGCTTATTCGCAGCAGTTGGTGTTGGGTAAAGGATCCATTAATTTTAATATAATAATCAAATAGCAGACGAGGAAAAAGCAAGCAAGCGCAGTTAGTAACCGATTCTGAAGAATGTCGAGAGAATACAAGACTTTTCCCCCTCCTTCCTCAGCAGCCTTACCTAAAGCGTGAATAGAATCGTCTTGGCATTCATGCCAACCGTGGTTCTTCCGTACGGTGGGGTCGGACAGTGCACGATATTTCTTCAAGTTATGCAAGAATGATATCGCTATGACGGTGTGGGGAATGGTTAGAATAAAAAGAAATACCGTTACTCGGAACCCTGGAAACACTTTTCACTTATTCACTTATATTCGATGGTGAAAATCAGACAATATGTAGTTAGGTAGACATTTGGGGGATCTTATTTTATTCGTTGATAAAATAGGATTTATATATCCGTTAATACAGTTTTTAAATTCTTTGAAATAAGTTACAAAACGTTAGAATGAAAAAAAAATATGTTGTCGTGTGCATCACTCACCAGTATATTACGTGATAAGAACTTCTATCAGTGTTTAATGTGAGCTGAAATTTCAGCCTCATTTTTGTTGAAAAGTCACCATATATGTCGTTTAATTTCATAATGTCAAAATGTTCATAATGTCCCACAATGTGTCAAATTTCATAATGGTCCCACATGAATAAAATTAACTTTTTTTTATCTCTTAATTTATAATATGATACTGTTTATTAATACCAGTTTTAAGAAAATGAACTGAAAACTCAAAATATCCAGCTACTTCCATGATAGAGATCCTTTATGTGTTCTTGGTGTAATGTGTAAATTCTAAGAAAATTTACCTGTATTATTTTTTCGCCAAAATGTATGTATTTCATTTTTATTTACTATGTACTTACTATTGTATCTACTTCTATTGTAAATATAATTATTAACATTAAGCATATTTTCCAGAGAATTTTGTCTAGCGTTTAAATGATTTTTAATATATTTTAGTTACTTTATTTCACTGTATTTTGTATTTAAAAAACCATGAAATATGTTATAGTCTGTTTCAGCATTCGGTTACAGAAGCCTATAGATCTTACTCGCAGATGGAAAAAGGTAATATTATCAATACTCTATTTAATTCAAACAATCTTTTATTTTGTAACCATAAAGTTTAATGAAAATACAGAGGATAGAGCAATTTTGTACATTTCACCATTATATGTATTTGCGTCATTTGTCCCCGAACTATTCTTATTATTTGAAAAGAGGTAAAGAACATAAAAGAAGACAACCTTATGAGTATTTGTCTTGCATGAGATTTCAACACGAATCATTGACGAAGAAATCTCTATAAGTGTTATCATTTTATGACTGTTGTCTATAACTGGTTGTCTATGACTGTCTCTATAACTGTTGTCTTTTATTATATAGTTTGGAGAATGTATATTAATTTGTTATTGTGTTTCTTTCTCCTGTATATTTTGGTCTAGGTAGTGTAGAAATTTTGGAACCCTGATTATAATATAAACTGTGCAAGAGACTTAATATTATTTTGTAATGTGTATGGAGAGCTAATAACTTGCTTAAAAGTATGCGTCAGTGCAGCTAAAATATTATTTATGAATATGTAAACGACAAATATTATCGGTGTCAGGAAATGTGTACTTAAGAAAACTTTTTCATTATCGTTGAAAGCTAATTTTTTTTATGTTACATATTGCTCATTATTTTATATGCTATTTACATATGATGGAACTGTACTGACTTTGTTAAAGAAACTACAATGAGCAGTTATTAAATATTTTGGTTGTTTTCTAATAGTTTAACTGAGTATATGCTTATGTATGTAGTTAGTAACTTTCTCTATACATTAAAAAAATCTCTGAGGATCTTTTTATGAAATTCATTTTATTACTGGTCAGAATCAAGCATTGACTACAGAAGCTATATAAAGAATAAAACTTTAAAAAAACACTTTTTCAACTAAATTTAAATAACTGGAAGATTTTGAGGTACGTTATTTTTTTAGATAGATTGCATCATAATATAAAAGATGTCGACTAAAAGGTTAATTCTCAGGTCTAGCCACAGTGTTTATAATTTGCTTTTTTTGCACTTTTGGTTATTTCTTTGCTAACAACATAACACACGAGACAAATTGCAGCAATTAAATATGTCGAGGGAACTTTTTTGTGTTTTTATACTTATAATTGTTTCGCATACATGTTACATGCATGTTCTCTTGAACCTGAACATTTGAAAAAAAGAGGATGGTAGCACAATACACTGTCTGTAACACAACTTGTTTCATATCTTCATAAATCCCAATATTGCTAATGTAAACTCATACTAAATCATACAGACCCGTAGTGAAAATGGGGCGTGCCTTCAGAATATAATGCTATAGCAATACACTAATCAGATAGGCGTAAATCCTTTTAGCAATATAATCATAAATATCATGAGGTTTTTGTTATATATGAAGACCCTGTTAAATAGTGGACCAAATCCATTTTTTTTAAATGGAGTTAGTCTTACTTTCATGTTCATGCAAGTCATTTCTATCTTATTTTATAACTGGTACACCTCCAGCTTATTTCTGCTGCCAACAGAGAGCACCAGAAATAAACTTCAGCAGTCATTTTTCACCACTCATTAGACTTTAAAAGCTCTGTATCTCAAAATGAACAAATGGAGTTGGCCCACTATTCAAATAAGACCTTCATATACAATGTTACCATTTAAATTCATGTCACGTTTTCTCTTGACTGCATAAACTGAGGATTTATCATATTTCAATATCTTTTGCAATACCGGATAGTGCTTCTACTCCCTGATTCTGTTTTACTGTAAATAGTTTAATAGTTAAATTATCTTTTCTTGAAATTATCATAATTAAAAAACTTCAGAAATTTTATTTTATTTAAAGAATTTTTATTAATTTTTTTCGTGCATGTAATACGAAAAATTTCAGCCAAACAGAGGCAGTTATCAGCAAAATTGCATTAAAATTGTAACAAGTGGTAATAATATAGTATTCCTAGTGAATTTTAAAACACCCCAAACATAGGCAATATTGGTAAAAAAATAGAGGTTGCTGTTCAATGTCCTTATTTGACAGGATATATCTTTGAATTTTAAGGAAAATTTAAATACGTGTATATTTAATAATGTAGGGCCACTGTAAAATTCTATTTATTATTTATTTTTTAGGTAGTAATAACCACAAAATGGACCTTCGTTACTGTTTAATTAGTTTAGGGTTCGGCTTCAGGGCATACAGGCTATATTACTCTTTCGGGCATGTAAAGATTTCTAGCCCAGGCATATTATCCATATGTTCCTAGTTAAAGATTCCTTTGATAAACTTATATCTGAAATACATTTAAAATTTAAAAAAACAATATGATAACGCATTATCAATTGTTATAATTAAATATAGCATCGATTTTAAATTCATACAGCTGACAAGTACATGCGCGATTTGAGTTCATATCTTCATAGATTATTACTCGGACCATCTTGTATTCACATTGAGTATTGTTGGATAGTTTTAAAATAAAATCACTGGTATATCGCGAACAGTATTTAATTGAGATAAAATATTTTGAGAGAAATTATTTGACATAAGTGTCGCATATTTTATTGACGTTTAGAAATGATATTGTGAAAGTTTCTACAAAATGTCGCGCACAATACTTTTCCTTTCGCCGGCCCATATATTATTGTACAATCATTCACAGATGATCAATATTTTCTATTACAATATTCGTATTTTGAGTACGAACAAGGGCATTACAATGTCAGAAGCTTTGTCTCCGGATTACCAATATTTACCAACTGATCAATACAGTGAACAAAAAGATTGACACTAAAGAAATAAACAAAGAGATTCTATGAAATTTTATAAATGGATGAGGAAGTTATTTTTATTATGTCCATAGTAACATTCATATATCCACAACATTAGATGAGCTGATGAACCAGAGATTTTGCTTTTCAGGATAGACGTTTTAGAAATGGACCTGGGGGAAAAATAGGCAGAAACACTTGAAAAAATAGAAATTCCTTTGCCACATAAAGATCTTTACGCAGTGGTATTAAGTATTGGAAAACGAATTAAATATATGAAGTTATTTATATTTTAAATAGCAATATCAGTAATAGTAATAAATGTTCACACTGTAGCTTGTTTACAATGAAAAGAACTGTGGATTTTAATGGACTCTTTGAGCGTGTCAGGAAAATAAATGCCTATACCTTTATATTTTATCTCTTTTATATAAGTGGAATATTTAAAGGTGTCAAGATAGAGTATGAGGGAAATTCGAAGGTAGTGTCATATTGCTTGTCAAATATTTGCAACATAACATTTTCCTTCATATGCTGTTTTTTCATAATCGTGATAAATATATCACATCTCTTTTATACTAAAAGCTACAGAATATATGTGGCTGTATATAATTGTATTTCTGTCGTGTATCTCTTCAATCGCATTTATATTTGTAAAAATTTAAACCTGTTTTTGAATCTGGCAAATAAATTGCGCAATATTTTGCGCATTGTGTCCAAACAAATTAAAACTTCTCCATGGATTATAATTTGGTGTTGCTTTATCTTATGTGCGAATATCGCTATAATTCTACTGGTATTCGAAGCGACTGCAACGTCGGATTTTATACAAGCAGGCTTGTTTGGTTACAAGTCAAATAACAAAATTCTCCGATATGCTTTTTCTTTTTACTTCACTACAACTACATGCTTATGTCTTTACATGCCTATAAATATTTTTGCTGTATACTACGTTAAAATCTGTTGCGACATTCGAAATGTCATTCAAGGTTTACATCGCATGATAAAGATCTACCCTAAGGAGAATTACAATCAATTGTCGGACATTTACTGTGGTATAAGATCCATTGTAAATGCCGTCGATTCTAATGTGGGTGTTCTGATATTTATTTCATTTTTATTCAACGCTTTCATGATGTACATCGGTCTGGTGAATGTCATGTATCCGTTAGAAATTCAGACCTATGGAGGCTCCTGGTGTATTATACTAAGCTGCCTGCTTAGTTTCTTGAATTTCACGGCAGAGGTACTAACAGCGTCATCCGTATCTGAGGCATTCGCTGCATTTAAATCAGAAGTAAGGAAGATTGAAGTGGAAAATCCTAAAGACAAGTGCTCTTACTACAGGCTTCTTCGAATCACAGAAGAGGAAACCTACTTGACGGTATGGGGTATCGTAAGAATGAAGAGAAGCACTCTACTTGGCACGGTGGGAACAATACTCACATATTCCATTTTATTAGAGAGTGTCAAATAGGCGAGTAAATAGTAAATTGAATCTTATTCAGAAAAAAATTCAAATGAAGTTTTGGAAACTTTATTAAATATGTTAAATTACGTATGTGAGAATGAAAGAATGTTTCTTGGTGTTTAGTATGAATTGCCATTATAAAAATCTACTACAAATAATTTTCAGTTTCTATCTGGGCTTAATTAAGGAGTCAGTAAAATTTTTTATTATTTTACGCTCATGTTAAACAGGCAATATTAGCAAATGCAATTGATTGTTCTGAAGAATGCTTTGCAAATTTTCTATTTTAATTTGCATGCATATTTTGAGTAGTTCAGAGATAGAAAATAGCACTAAATTTAAGCCATATTACTGTTTAAATGAATGGTAATTCCAAAACATTATTTCTCTGTAACTTAATATTCTCATTTTAGACACAAAAAATTGTAGAAATATAATAGTTACTGTATATAATAAAAATGTACCCTTCAGAAACTTAAAACTTTAGATATTATAATTAGTTTTCTTTTTTGATTCTTCTGTCTTTTGATCTTTCGTTACATATTTTCACTGGTATAATGTGACTGATTAATTCAGTTACGTTCGCAATGGGCATTCTAAAGAAGTGATCTATTGTAAAGCTTGTGGCTCATCCACTCCCACACTGACACACACAAACACACACACATGATATAACCTTATATATATATATATGTATACTAATGCATCTAGAGATGTTTATGTTTCTGTGAGCGATACAAAAAAAAAACAGGATATAGAGATACATATGCTTAAAAACTCGTCTATCTGAGAGGCAATGAGAACTTTTGCCAATAAATTTGTGTATATTAACAAAAAACTGGATAAAAATAATCCTAATTTACTGTCGTAGTATATATTTAAAGATTTCTTTTGAAATAATCATGTAGAGTGTGAAGTAAAAAAAAAAAAAAACATAAATACAGATAAAATTCATTTTCAGATTCTGGAAATATCGGTGATTATGAACTTCACGGATCTATAACATTCCAAGTCACAAGAAGAAAATTTATGAATAGCTAGTTTTAGCGAAATTTACGGTGAAAAGAAATTTAATACACGTCTTAATTTTCCAAATTAAATAAATCTGGTGTAATAAGGGGTTATATTTCTTTCCTTTATCTCTAAAATTTTAAATCATGGAATCAATATTTCAAACAACATATATAACTTTCAACGTATCAAGATACGTTGTGCGGGAGACAGTACTAGGCATAAGAGACAAAAGATTGTTTCCATTGGATTTATGAGAATATTAATAACTGTTTATATTATATCCTCTTCATGCATGCTTACTTTAAACTTTAAACTATTTCTTAGACACTATATTGTATCAGTAGGTAATGTTACGCTAGTACTATATATTCTGTGTTTGCTGTGTATAGGGTGTCAAGTCCAAAATCGTAGTTTTTAGAAAAACGGTATTGAAAACTAACATATTTGTGTTTTTTTCATATATCACAAATTTTCACTGATGAATAAAAACATTTAGGAGTGTATTTGAACTTAGCTTTCTGTACTCCGCAGTAGGTCTTGATTTTTCAAACATGCCTGGTTTGAAAACTCATTTTTCCCCATTTTGGTCTTAACAACATTTAAGTAGCAACTACAGATTTTTGCAATGCCTTAACCGGATAATCCTTGAAGTTGAGACTTAACAGCAGTTAAAGTTTTCTTCTTAAATGGAACCAAATGATTTCCTTTAACAATTTCTTTTAATTTGTTTTCGTGTTTATGAAAGTGATTGTGATTAATTTCATTTAAAAAAAAATACCACATATTTTTGCAATTGAAAAATATGTTTTACAACAGAAAAAAAGTAAAAAAAAAATATGTATATTTGAATCAATTGAACTTTTATCGTAAAATAAAAGAAAGATAAATTCAAAGAATCAGAATTTCTTAGTAAAAGAGAAAAGTTCCTTGGAATAATCTGGAAATTTCGGAAAATACATTTTGTAAATTTACACTCAACACCTATTATAGAAATCAAAGAACATCTGCCCTGTTTAGATGACGCCATATTCTCGCGGTGACATTTTCCTAAGCCTAAGGCCGTCTGCACACGGAGCAACTCAAAAGAAACTGATAAATGACTCCAGTCACAAACCAGTCCGTGATGGTTACAAACTCGTCCGACGAGTTTGTAACCAGTTGCGCCGTGTGTTTCTTTTGAGTTGCTCCGTTGAGTTGATCAGTTTCTTTTGAGTTGCTCCGTGTGCAGACGGCCTTAGAGTATAGTTGATACTTAATTATCAGCTATACTCTGAGTGAAGAGACAATAACTTTTGCGAAATTTTCGGGAACTTCCACATTCAGAAATTTTATCTCTCCAAGGTATTTTCTGGTTATGTAGCACTGAGGGGACCATAAATCAGGTTATTCCTAAGACCATAGCTGCTACGGAGCCTCATTATGAAGCATGCATTTTCCGGATTCAATTTGACCATCTTTTGTTTTTCGATTGTAGTAATTTCGGGAAACTTGGAAAGCGGCAAAGCTGTAGCAAATGCAGCGTGAACCAGGATGAACCACAAGGAGGCCTGCTACACTACAACTCCCTGTTCCAGCTATGTGGAAAACGGCCATAATTGTACCTATTCCAAAGAAAGATAACCCCGTTGATTCTTTTGGGAGTTATAGGCCATGACTGTCGCGGAGCTCAACTTCTCCGGATTGGTCTAGCTGACTCGCCCGACTGCGCCTCGTGCCATTCAAACCAATCTTTTACTGCTTTACATCATGACGTATGTTTGTTTGTTTGTTGTCGTGTCTGCGGATAGATAGCCTTATCCGCAGAATAGGGGGTGTCATTGTCTTAAGAGAGTCTGGACTTCTATACGTCACACCCCAGTCCGGTGTACATATGAATACAATAAAATAGAACATAAATCACACAAATACAGAAGAATTTTTTTTTAACAAACGATGACTGGGGTGATGGACGATACGTTGCATCTCCCCTTTCTAGACGGGACTCCTTTGCAGCGGAAGACTGACGGGTTCCCCAGAATACAACCAAGTCTTGTGCGGGAATCGAACTTGCGCCCCACATCAGGCTGATACCTTAACCACTTAGCCACTTGGGGGACATCTTGACGTATGCACTGCGCTTTTGAATTTTAAGTCCCTTGTCTTTAAGTATTGCAGAGCCCGTGCTCTAGGGGCCAAATGACCGGCATTTATAAAAAAAATACATAAACAAAATTTCGAATGTGGCAATTTATGTGCTACAAAAATAACCTATGCTGATAAATAATCTATTCTATAGTGTTTCGAAGTCATCATTTAAGATTTCCTTTAGAGGTGAAACCGTTACATAAATAGACGTATGTGCATGTTTTTTTTAATAATCTTCATTAGTTTAGTTTAAATTAATCATGCATTTTATCATATTCTTTATACATGAACACAAAAATAAGGATTCTTTAAATGATACTTATAGTTATTTACACTAAAGACACATACAACACCCTAATTGTACTTTAACAACATTACAAGTAGATTAATAGAATTTTAACAATAAATATTGCAATATCTTTTATTACATATCCCTTGTCATATTACGAAGATTAAATCATAAAAGCTAAATAAATAAATTAATTAAATAAGTTATAAATTATGCAATCTTCTGCTATTACTTTACCTTGGCAACAATCCTCCTATTTTATTACACAGCGTTCAAAGTGTTCTAAAATGGAAGGCAACAATGGCAGCTTTACCGTGCCATGTTCTTTAAAGGTAATCAACAAACAACGAACGATCTAACCTATTACCGTAATCCGCAGCAGCGTATGATCTGCAATCATAAATTTCGCAAAGTAAAAAAGTTCTCTTATAATCCGCAGAGAATTGAGCTTCTTTTATGAACACATTCTATTCTGCAGTAAGTTAAGGCGCTATTCGTGATGATGCCACTGATGAATTAAGATTTCGTACCGAGCAAAGCCTGTTATAACTAACTAGATATTTAATTTAATCTGACGCGTATCTGTTGTAGCATGGAAATTAGAAAAAAAGTAAATTTAGTCTTTGGACAACAGGAGGCTATGATTTATTAAATTGAGATCAATTAAAACTGAATTTATCTACTTTCAAAAAGGAATTAAATATTTTTGAAGTTTAGTCGAATTGAAGAAGCAATATCCAATAGATTACTTAGCAACAAAATTAATTATTTAATGTAAAGTCTATAAAGTTTCACATAAAGTCTTTTTTGTCCCCAAAAATAAGTATTTTTGCCCAGAAAGTCGAGGCTTACTTCATATTTATGAATTATTGGACATATTTGTATCAGTCCTGTAACCATAGAAAAAATAAGGTCAAAATAAGGAAAAAATAAGGGAAAATCGCGAAAGTCGAGTTCGAATTTTAACTACTTTTTTACAGTCGAAAGAATACAGTTCGTAACACTTGGACGAACAATTCCTTTTATTCAATGCGAAAACATCATTTTAATCTTGCTGACTTTAAACTGGAAAAACATTATTTGTTTTTGTGACCGTTAGCCTGATATTCATCGAGGGCACGGATTCTTCCACTGATCATTCTGGTTGTGAAATGATGAAAAAACACATTTGGATCAACCGAGTGACTGGAGAAAAAACTTATTAAAATTATGTTTTTAAACCTAAAAATTGTAAAGTGGTTTGTTAATAATTACACAGTCCAGTCATATTAATGTGACCACATTCCAAAAGTCAGAATAACCACCTTTCGCAGCACGGACCGCTGCGAAACAGCCAGGAAGAGAGTCAATGATGTTTTGGAAGATACTCACAGGGATGTGGAGCCATACCGACTCCAGTTCCGTGGTCAGCTGCTCTAGGTTGCGAGGTTGAGGTTCCATGACTTTAAGTGGTGGTCCCACAGATTTTTGATTGGACTTAAGTCGAGGGAATTTGGTGGCCAGTGGAGTACGGTAAGACGTACTCCTGAACTGCAGAACGGTAAGAACTGTACTCCTGAACCGAACTGCCAGCGTACACTGGCAGAACGTACACTGCCAGCTGTATGCCACTTCACATTGTCCTGCTGGAAGATGTCATCGTGTTGAGGAAAAAGAAACCGCATGTAGGGATGGACATGGTCCGCAAGGACACATGCATACTTCCGTTGATGCATCGTGCCTTCCCCATTGATGAGTGCACCTAGGGAATGCCACGAAAACATTCCTCAGATCAAAACGGTGCCTCCTCCAGCTTGGACCCTTCCGGCAATTTATGGAGGATGTTTGTTTTCTGACGTTTCACGCCTCTTCCCACGTTATCCAATGTGTTTGGTGCAGGCCCGGACTGGTTAGGTCGACTGGTCAGCGATCGCCGAGGGCCCCCGACCCAAGGGGGCCCCGAAGGGACCTAAAAAATGTGGTCTATACTTGGGACCCAAAAGGAGCCCCAAAATAAATGGTTTGTATTTTTTATTTCTTGGGTACTTTTTTAACTACACTACTTTATAATTAGTTGCCCTAGAGTCATTTTACGATTTTTCAGGAAGTGTATAATCAATTTTAAGCTGTTGTTAAAATGCCAGTCTATGTTTCTCTTAGCACACCAGTAATGCAGAACAGTAAGTCTGCATACGTACGAGTATAGCCACCAGTATGTGGGACGTATCGCTGGTGAAGGGAAGCGACTGACGTATCGTCGTTTTTACAAAATCCAAATGAACTGTTTGTTGGATTGTAACAACAGTTTGGAAAAACTGCTGAAAAAAATTCAGGTAGTCTCTTTTAACGACAGTTCCGCGGGTTATTAACGTAGGATTACTTATCGTTGCTTACCTCTTTTGTATGCATATACAGTATGCCCACTAAAGTCCCTTCCCACCCTCTTAACTTTGGAACGGCTGCAGCTATATGCATAAAAGTGGTGTCTAGGTATAGTAAAGTAGCCATGCGCTACTGAATTAAACCACCTACCGCGCCACCTGGTGGAAAACTGCGGAGTTAGCATTCTTATCTCGAAAACGGAACGATATAGGGAAAAAAAGTGATTTACAAAGTTGTAGAAAATTATCGATTTGGTACGAAAAGATACCTTGTGGACATTAATGAGAAGACTACAACGGTTCAAACGCACATTTGTTTTTTAGTGATTTCCTACACTGTGACGTTACAAAAGGGTCCGAGAAAGAAAAAACAACTAATTTTAACAATATACTATTTGAGATGATCAAACTTCTCACCGTCAGCTGCAATACACATTTCGATCCTCGTTTGAATCTCACGTTGCACACGTTGGAGCATAGAGCGAGACACGTTGGCACAAGCATTCGTAATGCGTCGTTTAAGGTCCTGCAATGTTTGTGGAGGGGTCGCATACACCTGTTGTTTCAGGTATCCCCACAGGAAAAAGTCCAGTGGAGTCAGATCAGGAGAACGTGGTAGCCACTCTTCGAAACCGCCATACCCAATTATTTGGTCTCCGAATTCCTTTACGAGGTACTGCTTCACTGGAGATCTCAGCTTTGGAGAACTCAGCCATGACCACGAGCATCAACATACTACAACCCCAAGAAGATGTGTCTCTTTTATAGCTGTCTCAGGTGAACAGGCATGACGTTTCTTACGGATTTGCTTACTGCATAAATTTCGAAAACCAAGCGCAATTTGCGTTGAGTTGATGCGACACTGTTTTACACGATCTACGTATTGTCTACTCTGTTTATAAAGACAATCAGTACAAGGATGAAACCCTCGAGGTTTGAACCGCGGTCCTTTTGATTGGGGATCAAAAGCGATATACCACTGTGCATATTGCGGTGTCGTGTTTTTCCCGAAAGATAATCATTTCTTCTTTCGTTCAAGTTTCGTGACGTCACAGTGTAGGAAATCATGAAAAAACAAATGCACGTTTTAACCGTTCTATTCTTTGCATTACTGTCCACAAGGTATATTTTCGTACTAAATCGATGATTTTCTACAACTTTGTAAATCACTTTTTTTCCTATTTCGTTCCGTTTTCGAGATAGGAATGCTAAATCCGCAGATTTCCACTAGGTGACGCTGTAGGTGGTTTCTTTCAGTAGCGCATGGCTACTTTACTATACCTAGACACCACTTTTATGAATATAACAGCAGCCGTTCCGAAGTTAAGAGGGTGGGAAGGGACTTTAGTGGGCATACTGTATGTATGTATGTGTTGTGTATATATGTATCATATATATATATATATATATATATATATATATATATATATATATATATATATAGTATATACATATATGTATGTCAAAAATTTTTACGGATTTTGGTACTTTTCTGTTTAAATATTTACTGCTTGTCCAAGCGATACTGACTGGGTTTGGGGCGTTACCAAAATTATAACTCGCGAGGTACGGACGAATGATTTTAGAGTCTGAAATTTTGCTTTCCGGAGGACCGTTATGGAGGAACGAATTCTTACGTTAAAAAGGTTGACGAACAGAAGAAACTGGAAGTCCAGACTCAGTATCCCTTGTTTTCCGTTCTGTTGCAACAGAAACGCAAACAAATATGTTAATTTTATTGTACAGTAGATGCCATTTTTAATCTCGGAACGGAAAAATGACAATTAAAAAATACATTTATAACAAATTAATATTTTTTAACGTTTTAACACTAGAACAACCGACATTTTGATTTACCTAGAACGACCATAGTGGTTATTTTGACCGCTATAGGAAATAATTAATGCATTTTTATTTTTAATCAATAAATCATAATATGAAGCACAACAAAAAGTTAAAATACTTATATTTTGAAATATTTTATTTCATAAAATAACATACCTTTTTTCTTATTGAACATTTGTTTTCCCATTATAACTGTTGACACATGATTTGCAATAAATGTTCTTGATGCATCGTTCTTGACACTTTCCACAAGTGGGTTTGATACAAAAAGAACAGCATTCTTTTGTTTTATTTCGGAAGAACGAGCATTGTCGACGTTTATTACTCGTAATTGCACTAGAGCTAGGAAGGCATTCAGGTATGTTCTTTGACGAACAGTATGGCAATCTCAGTTCATTGATAAGGTTTAAATGAAGGATCGTCGAGAAATTTGCGAAGAATTACATGCTCTAAATAAAATACAGGAATTTATAGCTCCAATATCTAGAACGTTATAAAAAGGCCGATCGTGTTGTATACAATCGACTCATTTGATCGAGTACATCCACACCACACTTGCTGGAATTGTAAAAATGTACTGTTTCTGGAATCATTTTGGGGTTATCAAATATTTTGACGCTTCTGTGTAAAGTGCTCAAGACATTTTTGTTTGGTTTACACCGGTATACAGTTAGAGTTTTTTTTCCCGTTCACTAAATTTTTTGACGTAAAGCGTTCGGGAGTGGTATCCTTGCATATCGGTGGGAGTTCTCGTCGATTTAGCCGTATTGTACCGACAATAAATTGAAGTTTTTTGGCTAATAATGATCTGCAAGTGCTTGGGATGATGTAAAAAAATTGTCTGTAGTGACATTTCTTCCCTTAGAAAGAAACGGATTCATTAGTTTCATTACAACATATTCACCAAGTTGCAAACTTCTGTCCCTCTCTTCATCTTTCCCAAGATACATGAAACCATTCAAGAAATATTTGGTGTTGACGTCTACAGCCATCCAGAATTTCAATTCAAATTTATCAGGCTTATTTGCCATATACTGTATGGATTTACAACTTTCTTTACATGGCAACAACTGTTCATCGACTGTTATGTTTTCACCTGCTATCAAACACATCTGAGAGTTTTCCACAAACGGTGACCATAACTCTCTTGCAAGGGCGAATTTATCGTTTTTGAGTCGCGTTGAACGAGTTGATTTATCATCAAAACGCAAGAATCTCAGAATTTCTTTGAAGCTGTTTCGCGACATAGTTTCACCGAATATCGGGGAACCCCACTGCTTTGACCACAAGTCGCTCAAGTCTAACGAAGAACAACACTTTGCACTTCTTGCATATACTAAAGCAATAAACGCATCAATTTCTTCCAAGGAAATGTCCCAATCTGATTTTGATTGGCGGCGAGCTTCTTTGATAGTGCATTTTTGAATATGTTTTACTATGGATTCGGAAAATAACAAACGCCAAGATGAAGCTTCATTCTCTCCAATATTTCTTTAAGCATACGGAGTAGGTCCCGTCTTTTCCTTCAAGACGTTTGACGAGGCATATCTTCCAGAAATAGATAAACTTTCATTCATTATCTGCCATTGAGTTCCATCCGAAGCCTGAAGATTAGCTGATACTCCAACATTTGGTTGAGCAGAATTTTCATTGAATGCACTATCGCTATCAGATGAGTCTGAACTTTCTTCTAGTATTTCGCTTTCAGCTGGAATTGGAAAATCTGGATCACAATTTTCACTACCATCGCTACAATCCTCATCCAGTTGATGCAAAAGGGCTAAACACTCATCAATACTCAGTCCCTTTGAACGAAACATTATAAAAATAATTTTCAAACACGTGCAATTATTCTTACTTGAAAGTCGATGTTACTAACACATTTTACTTGGTCTTCTGATGAAAGAGCGCAGAAAGCAACCTTGAATGACATAGTTACGCGCATGAAATAGAAGCGCCACCAAGGAAGGAAATACGAAAAGGAGTATTTTCTCTCGTTTCCTTCCCCCCCCCCCCCTATGTTTTTTTTTTACTCTTACTTCTCCAGCTTTGCTAACTCTGATCGTAGCAGTTTCGACAATTCTTCCTTTTCTTTTTGTTGAGTCAACGGGTGTGTTTCTATAGCGGTCATTCTGACCACATTGGTCGTTCTAGGTAGAATGTTCATTTATACGATTATTAAAAAAGATTAAAACAAAATTTTATAATGAGTTTAATAACTATAAAAATGTAGGAAAAGTCATGGAATTTCAGTGAGCTGACATAAAAATTCTAAGAATAATCGCCTTTGAAAGTAGGTTTACGGTCAAAATGACCGCTCCAGTCGTTCTTGTGTTAATTCGGAAATAAAAATTGTGTTATATACAGGGTTCTCACCTATATCTGTAACACTCCTCTTAACTTCTAAACGGTGACAGCTTAGGCCATAAAGTTGGTGTCTAGGTATAATAAAAAAGCTATGCGCTACTCGATGAGATAACTTACAACGTCATCTATCGGAAAATTTCGGAATTATCGTTTTTATCTCAAAAACGGTACGAGATACGGAAAAATGTCAATTACAAAGTTGTTCAGCATCATCTATTGAGTAAGAAATTACACTTTGCGCACATTAATACTTAAAACAGAATGTAGAAAATTAACATTTGTTTGGTCACGATTTCGAAAATTATCATGTCATAAAGATTGTAAGAAAGAAACTGAGATACTTCCCTATCTTCGGGATTATTAATTTATGTTGCTGTAAACGCTCTCCATTAGCCACTATACACATTTGCACTCTGGACTGGATTTGTCGCTGTACATTGGTGCAACGACGCCAAATTGTTAAAAATCACGCCCAATCAAATGTTCATTTTTTACATTCTGTTTTGAGTATTAATATGAGCAAGGTACCTTTTCTTACTATGAGGGCCAGTCAAAAAGTTAGTTGCCACTCGTTGGAAAAACAAATCCGGGTTGAAATTTTAGAACAAAGATTTACTGACATAAAAGTACAATGCATAATCTATTTGTCGACCGAAGACTTCGAAGTCACATGGCGCGCGATTCCACCCTTTTCCACTTAAACTTTTTCAAAAGATCCCTTGTTAGAGTCGCCGCATGCGGTCTCGCATTGCCATGCAAGAGCAAAATGCCTTTTGAAAGTTTACCTGGTCGTCGATTTTTCAGCGACTTTCGCAACCACTTTAGGGTTTCACAATATAAACGCTGCATTAATTGTGGCACCCTTCGGCAAGAATTCGGTATGCACTACACCTTTCTCTATCGAAAAACAGCTCCAGAACCCCCTTCCCTGTGGCATGGAAATGTTCCGCATTTCTTGCGAGAAAGATGCGTTTCATTTCAGGTGAGAAGTGATCAACCCTAGTCTCGTCACCGGTCCGGATTTAATCCAAAAAACATTTCTTTCCTGGTCTTAAAGTTCCAAAAATGCAAATCGTTGCACTTTGATTTTGTCTGTCAATAGACGAGACGATCTCGTCTGCTGTGGCACATCTGTTTTGAAGAATGAGTTCATTCACGCGTGCAACGTTCTCATCTGTCGTCGAAGTTGAAGAAACTTATCCCCGATATCTGTACAGCCATTCTCGAATGAAAGGTACCACTTGGCGATAGCTTGGCGCGATGTTGCGATATTACCATACACTTCATGCAACTGCAAATAAATGTCAGTGTAGTCACAACCTTTTGCCCACAGGAAGCGCATTAATGCACGCACTTCAAATATGGAAGCAACTGGCAGCTGCCAAAACATATTCACGACTGATCAGCAAGAGAACTAAAACTACCACGTAGAAGTCGCTACTGCATCTACCGCAGCACCTGATGTTCTGTGTTGCCACAAAATTTCAACGAAATGTTTCTATTAAAGATATTTTTACGGAGATGTGCAACTAACTTATTGACTGACCAATGTAAATTACTGATGCTGATCAACTCTGTAATTGATTTTTTCCCGTATCTCATATCGTTTTTGAGATAAAAACGCTAATTCCAAAATTTGCCGATAGATGGCATTGCAAGTTGTCTCATCGAGTAGCGCATAGCCTTTTTACTATACCTAGACACCGACTTTATGGCCTAAGCTGTCACCGTTTAGGAGTTAAGGGGGGGTCACGGATATAGGAGGGAACCCTTTATATTGTATTGAAGCGGAAAACGTTTTTTTCTTGAAGTGTTTTACCTGGATTCCAGATACATTATACAAATATTTAAAAGCTTCCATATTTTAAAAATATGTTAAATTACTTGAATTCTTATTTGCATATAAAATCAGTCCTAATTGAAATAAATGAATAATTTTAGTGAGAAGAGAAGAAAGTCGGTCGCTTTGTCGTGAACAGTTGTTTCCGTTCAAGGACGAGAAGAGTCGATAGCGTTCTTGAGTCCGGATCGAGTAGGGAAGAAAAACTAAAAAATAGTTATAACATTACCAGTTTACATTTATTCTTTTTATATTAAGTTCTGTTGTGACCTTAGAACAGTTGAGATTAGAGAACAGGAACTCTGGTCCCCAGATCAAGCAGTTCCAAGTGTCTGGGCCGGTTCAGAAAAACAGTTTGCTCGTTGCTTAGTGAAAAAGAATTGTTTCAAACTGTTTGGAGGTTTTCATCCTACCACTACACTTCTCAGTCATTGCATGTTGTTGTTAGTGCACTAGTCAATTGTGTCAACATGAAATGTGTATATCAAAGTGGGGCTTTGAAAATCTCATTGACACCTCGGCCCCCTCCGCTTTCGCGTATCGGCCCGTGTATCACTGAAGACCAGCCGCTACGTAGCAAAACCTTAATACGCAGTCGAGGGTTAATTTCCCAGGTTCGGTGACATTTTTCATTGCTGTGGAGCTCGAGGATGCCGGATATACAGTACAGATCTGCAATCCACTCAAAGCACCCCAAGCCCCCTTGGCGCTAAGAAAAGAAGAAAAAATCTCTAGACGTTGAAAAAAGTTCCAAAAGTTTAAATACTTGGTTAACTAGTTCGACTTCTCAGTCGCAAAGAGCCTTTGGGTCACAATGATACATTTATTTATTTATTACAAATTTCCCGGAAGATTGGATATGAAGCCATTTGTTCTCAGTAAAGGGCGAGACTGCTGGCCATTCATTTAACGGGGCACCGAATGGGTGGCCAGCACGACTCCCTACAAACCGGTCCCATAATTTAGAACCGAGTCAAGTGACGAGAGCGGAACACTTGACCCCGCACCTCCAGAGGTAAATTTGAGAACTTGGAGGATATTGCAGCGGCAACGGCCACAATCAGTGAACATGGTGGTGGATTTTATCAGCGACCGGCTTTGAATCCGCAACCCTCAGATCACTGGCTCGACGCCTTTGCCAATCGGGCCACACAATGATACATCAAATACAGGTAAGAAAGTTGGAATTAGTTTATTAGCTCATAAGTTCAGTAGAGTCCCCCTAACCCAGACCCCGGTTGCCCGGACATCCGGTTAATCCGGACGGGTTTAAAAAAATACTAATTAAAATTTGGTAAATTAAATTTAACGTGTGGTAGATACGACTGACTCCACGATATAACATGGCAGCTCATCTCAGGAGAGTTGATTCGGTTGGGACCGTTCTAAATAAGTTAGTTATTGACTCATAACTTCCTAACCAAACATCCTAGCTCTTTTATTGGAACATATTTTTAGCACATCAAATCTAATCTAATCAGAACTAATTCAAGCTCTGACACAGAAAATGATGATGACGAAATTCACCAAAAGACACCTGATGCGGTTACCCAACAGTTTGGATGTTTCATCTGCCCCAACGAAAATGACCCTATCGGAATTAAAAACGCTTTTATGGAGAGGCACCCAATTCAAGTTAGTCAAGGAAAAGAAACTAATCTGCCATTCGACTCTTCAAAACTTTATTACCGACTTTGGCTGAATGGTGAAAAAGTTCATAGAAAATTGTTATCATATTTGATTCGGCTTAACAAAGTGTACTGCTCCTGCTGTACGGCCTTTGGAGGAAAATATAATAGACATTTCTCATTTAATATCGGGCGTGACGTTTCTCCTAAGCATATTCTGCACGTCAGAAGTAAACGATCATAAGTGAATTTTCTTCAGTGAATTTGTCCATTTTTTTCAGGAGAAATTTGTGATGGTTTACCTCTTATCAGGACTTGCGTATGCGATAGTTTATAGGTCTATATTTCACCCTGCATCTTGTTTTGCATATAGAAAATTTTTCCTGAAAGAAGCTACATCCAAAACGAGTCACTTACAATAAAAATATCAAAAATGAGGAAATTCACTTATGATGGTTTAACTCTGACGTACATATTTATAAATCCGTTGAAATTCATCAAGATTCTCGTTATTAGGAACTCGCGGCTAAGGCAGCTTTTCAAATCCAAAAAGGTCATGGTATTTCAACTCTTCTGACTGGTACCCAAAACAAACAGCCAGAAAGAGAATTTCACGCAAGAAGATTGGTTGTTCAACGTTTAATTGATATAGTTTTGTTTATTGAGGGGCAAGACATTGCATACAGAGGCGATAAAGCAGAAGAGGCTTATACACTGGACTCTAGAGAAAATCATGGTAATTTTCAAGAACTGGTCCTGTTGATTGCAAATTATAATGTGACTTTACAAAATCATATCAGAAAGTGTACTGAAGACAGCAAAAAGTACAGAGTGGAAATAATGAACAAAAGAAAAACTAGAGGAACGTTAACTAAAGGACCGATTGGACGACGCTCTCTGTTGACATTTTTATCAAAATTTCTTATTAACAAGCTAAACAATGTAATTTGTTTCATGGGCCGTAATATTATTTCGAAAGACCTTAACACTATCATAATATACGGCGTGATGGTATATAGTACCCAAGATGCAGCTATTACGGTCCCACTGGCAATTTGCCCCCGCTGTGTCGTTAAAGGAAAGACTTAAGAAAGACTTTTAAAAGTAACACTAGTTGGTGATTCAAGTCGACTTGCTTTGTACGAACTTATAGAATCAAAATTCCTACACTATAGTATTTTTTCTACACTGAATCTGAATCTGAAGAATTCCTACACTGAATCTGAATCTGAAGAATATTTTTATGGATGCTGCTCTGACAAGAAACAATGTTTCCAGTGTCTGTCGTGTGACTTTTCTGATGTTTTCCGACTTTCACAGTCTAGACAATTTACCAACCAGTATATAGCTTACAAATTTGTTCGAACTATACTTTGTACACAAGTCACCTGTGAAAGAGCATTTTCTAAATTTAAAATCGTTAAAAATTAAATTTAGTCTACTTTAAGCTAAAACGTTATGTCTAAGCTCCTATTTATTAATGTAGATAGGGAATTTTTTTATAATTTAGATAAAAATTTTATTATAAATGAAATAGCTAGGATTAATGAAGAACTGTCAAAAAGATCTTAGGTTAGGTTACTTCTTAATTTAAATTGTAAATAATTCATTTGTATCCTCTATCCTTTATTCTTTTGATTTTAAAAAAGTAATCGTAGTGAAATACAACTTTTTTCTTTACATATGCTTGTCTTACTCATTAGTGTTTTCCCTAATTTTTTACATCTTTTTATTGAGGTATTGCAGTAGGATTTAGATGATGGTTTTAGCCCAGGTTAAGTTGCCTAAACCTAAAAATATTTCTCACTCTCATTTTCAAGTAACAAACCACTTGTAATTGATTACTATTTTTTCTCGTATGTAATATGATTAGATATAATAAAAATAATATAAAAATGTATTGCAAACGTGAGTAAACTACAAAAGAATAGCTTAACTTTGATAAAGAACCTGTCTTTGCTCAAATACTTTCAAAGTGCCAAAATAGCGAAAAATGTGGTTTTCAAAAATTGTTCCGGGGAGGACCCCCGGACTTACCGCTTCGCAAGGGGGTCCCTTCCAGGGGCGGCTCCAGTCCATAGTTTTTTTTTTTTTGGGGGGGGGAAGAACGTCGGCTCTTAGGGTTATATATATAAGATATATATATATAAGAAATAAACATCGTCTAATTTTAAATTTGAACTCATTTAGTATTAGATCTACGATTATATAATTTTAGGATATGAAAAAAAAATACACCGGTCTTTTTTTGGGGTGGGTGGGGGATAATTGCCCCTATTTACCCCCCCCCCCTCCCCTGGAGCCGACATTTGCTCCTCCTCAGTCTCTAGCCGAGGGACCCCCAAAGGAGCCAGTCAGGGCCTGATTTGGTGTCTCTAAGAGCAGCTCCTGGGGGAAGGGGGGGGATTTTTACGCAAAATGCTAGAATATCATAGAATAGACTTCAAAAATTGATATTTCTCTAATAGTTTTAATCACAAAACTCTATTTATACTGAAGTCACCTTTGAAGTCGGAATATGGTGATATCTTTTTTCTTTAAAAGGCTCCAAATTCTCACCGTTTGAAGGCATAAAATAACACCAAGTTTGATGGATCTGCAACATTCTTACGGATTCTATTTGAATTGAATTTTTCTTAATTTACTGGATTCAATTTATATCATTTTAACACTTCTAGTAAGTTTTTATTGTGACTTAATGGTTTTCGTCTCACATATATGTAAGGATGTTTGTTATCCTAAAGGAGCTACTGAGTTTCAGAAGCAATGAAAATAACACCGCTTGTGTTTAACGTTTTGTTTTAAATACCCTGTAGAGGCATAGTACTTAAATAACTTATGTATAAATAGTATGGAAGTAAACTGGAGTGAAATAAAAAGGCGATTTTAGATTAATTCTGAAGACAGGGCAAAAATGTATTTTAAACATTTACGTTCTGTAAAATTTACCATTTGTTTGGTTTTTTAACTAGTATAAAAAAAACGAACTAAGCCTATATGAATTCTTAATTTCAATTTCTTCAATGTTTTGAATATTTTTGTCGTAATATATACTGATTTCTTTTTTTCTTCATTTCTGTCATTTCAGTTTTGCCTATGAAAAATCACAGTGAAAAACAGTCGGGAAATTTCCACCTCACAGTTCAGCTGCCGTAATACAAAAGATGACAGCAGAGCACAAAACCACCATTTGTACCTTACCATAAATTTACTTTGATACTTTTATTCTTTTAAAGAAGTTAAAAAATTTTCTCTATCTCAAAACAGAAGCTTCTTTTCTAATTGTGTAAGTATTTATAAATAAACTTATATCTAATCGGAACTATTTTTAAATCAAAAACGCTCATAACAATGCAATTTGATGAATTATTTTAATTTTAAATAAATATCGTGAAGAACCATGAAGTACCATGAAGTACCATGAATATCGTGAAGAATATGATGAACCATGATTTTATTTAAAATTAACATAATTCATCAACCTGTTCCACAGAATCGTATTTTAAAGTTCCTTGTAAAATTTTAAAATACTATAATTGAACCATAAATTAAACTTATTTCTGTAAATTTTAATTAATATGCTTGGGAGAAAAAAAAGTAAAAAATTGGAGCACTTCATCCTTTTAAAAGAATGGTTTTCACAAGGAAATGAAGACACGCTCTAAAGTTTCTTTGGCCGTAAATCTTAGTTAAAGATTAGTTCTTAAGCATGTTTTCTTTTTCATTCAGGGAAGTTCTGTAACGATCGGAACGACACTGACCTGAAAATTAATTTTGGATTTATCACGTCTTTTTTTTTCAATTTCCAGTTCTTCATGCCTCAGTGTTTTTGTTGCTTTTCAAAGTTCTTTGAAAACTGTATACAACTAAGAAATAAAAAGGCGAAGTGAAAATTGAGTAATTTTTGATTACTTATCTTGGCAACAAGAAAGAATATGTATGAATGCATACTTTTCTAGAAAGTGGTATATGTAAACTAACAAATACATATCAGATGATTAAAATCTGAAGTTTAGAATTACATATAAACTAGGTGAATACCCATGCTTCGCTACGGAATGCATTAAAATTAAATACAACGGTCAATGTATGTAATTAATGCCAAAAATTCAAGAAAAATATATTTACAAAAAATCGTAAGGGATATTTTTATAGACAAAATAATGTAGAATAAAATATTCAAATTAAATCTAATAGAACATACTAAGGACTATAGTACAGTTAATACAGTACAATTTGAAGAACATTTCTTTTACTGTATTTTAATATTTTTTTTAGATAATATTCAATCGTCTACCGCATTAGAAAGAAGATAAAGAATGTTTTTTGTCAATTTATTTCGTTGTTATGCACGTGATGCAAAATTAATTTAAAATATCACAAAAAGAAAAGAAACCACGTGATATCAGCATTTAATAAATGAAATTCTAAACGTTTGGTAAATGTTAAAAATTTACCAAAAATCAGAAAATTGAGGTAAAGTTTCGAAAAAGATTTCATTTTAAAAGAACTTTTATGATCTTTCCCGTCATGTAAATTTTATAACCCTAGGATTTTTATTTTAAATGCAAACTTTAAAGAATGTAAGAAAAACCGCTTAAAAATTTTATTTAAAAAAATCTAAGATGCATTTCTCAAAAATCTTTCTTAGTGCACCCCTACACTATAAGAAGAATCGCCATGCAAAAAGTCAACCCTTTAGGTCCAGCGGTTTGGTCTATACTTTATCTGTCAGTCAGTCAGTTACGGAATTGCTTTATATATATAAATGATCTTCCACATGAAAATACTGTTATGGTGTGGGAGTTGTGTCACTTGGACGTTAAATCTGAAAACATCCATTTTCATATCATTTTAAGTTGATTTTATTAATGTAATTCTTGCTATTAAATACATTTGAGGGCTCTAGGTAGTCTTGTTTTCTTAATTGTAGACCTTCCTTGTGGACTTAAAAGAATAAATTTATTCAAAAAGGGAAATCGTTGTCCTGTGTCGCATTTGAGTATTTTCGTGTGTAAGTGAATTTCTGCTTTATATTGCGTCAAAAACAAAATGCAGAATCACTCTGAACGTCACTTCAGATATTACAATTCATTTGTTAACTATTAAAGTAGGGCCCCAGGTGGCCAAGTGGTAGCGCATCGGCTTTCGATACTGAGGGTGCTCAGATCGAATTCTGACACGCACCATTAAATACCTCCTTGTGTAGGCCGGATATGGGGAAGTTAAATCCATAGACCGGAAAGTCTCTCTATGCGGGTGGGAGAGGGTACGATCCCGCCAGATGTCACCTTTAGGGGGTGCTCGGTCAATTAGATAAGACAGTCTCCAACCCTTGTAGTGCTATACACAAACCGGAGCTGCAGATTTCAGCCCGAAGTGTATATGGACTTGGTCTGGGACTTCCAGCCAGGAAGCATTAGAAACAACAACAAGTGTATTTGCACATAATTTACAAAAGACTGAATAACTGTGATTAACATGTGTAGTGTTTTTGTTTGTCTTAAATGTATTAGAACAAGACTTTTAATTTTTAGGTGGATGGCAGATAAGTAATATAAATATTTCCAGAAAGTGACGAAGAAGAGATTTTGTTTAAAATATTACTTTAAAAACATGATTTAAAGGTTTACGATATTTCTTAATAATCTGAGCATCAAACTCGTAAGGAATGCACAGAATTGAAATGCATATCCACGACAGAGAAAAAGTTCGAATCCATTTCTTAGGCGGGTTTCACAATTTCACTCATTAACGAATCTACAGGGACAAAAGCTCAATCGAAGGGGAGATTGATTGGTTGACTAGTTGGGTGTGTCACTGTCATATTTTGCACAATGAGGGAATTGGGATTCTAGGTTTGTGTCCTGCAGGTGTGTTCCGGAAGTTCTGTGGGACCCTGCACTGATGTCGGTGATAAGTTTAAAAATAATAAGTAGCGATAAAGGTTTTAATACTTTTAATTTACTTCTCCCGGACAAACTCCTCAAATGTAATAACGTCTCCAAGTTTTCCGAAGAGATAAACATATATTCCAACGTATCGAACCGTGAGACGTATCGGCATTGATAAAATAATGAATTTTATATAATAGTTTTAAAGAAAGATGATAAAATAAACAATTTTGTAAGAATCAGCGATTTAAAACCGATTTGATTACTACTAAATTTCGTTCAAATTCAATCTAAACTAGGAACGCTACTATGTCCAATTATTATATGGTACGAAATGATTGGACATTAAGGGACAATAAGGGCCAATGATTGGCAATAAGGGCCAATGTCCAGAAGGGCCTCGGGGACTTCGTGACTTATTATGTAGTAAGTTAGAAGATTTTAGAATGTATTACTTGATTTTGGAGAGAGAGGGAATTAAAACAAAAGAAAAACAACATTTATAGACACGTTATTGAATGGAATATTTCCTTCTCTAGTACTTTTGAAAAATATAAACATTATAAAAAGCTGCACTGATATTCATGATGGTGTAATGATATATTCATGAATTTGAAACTAGAATTTATATCATTTTCTGGATTCTTCGATCATTATAAATATCCTAACTATAATGATTGTCAAACATCCGGAATATTTACCTGAATCTCATGACACATGTCAGTTTTATCGTTTGCTTAATATCTACTATTTGTACTTTTTAAAATTTCTCTCCACAAGGCTAAACGGTCACAACTCCCTTTCGAGTGTTCTATAGTACTCTAAATATATCCACTAAAACAGTACATTAATTCACTTTTTAAGACTTTGGAAACTAATAAGTTAAAATTGCGTTGTAATATTCTTAATTTTAGAATTGAATTTTCATTTCTTCGGTTTAATACCCCGATTGAAAGCGCACGTATTTTCGACACCATCCTTACCTTTGAATACGCGTAAGGGTTTCTCCTGGTTATAAACTGGCAATATGAGTTTGAAAGAAAAATATCCTCCAGACAACAATAATTATCTTCATTTCTTTAGTTAAAAATATTAAATATTTCTCTAATAAAAGTAAAAACTCAAATCTGTCATAAAATTTTATTTAACTGTCTTTTATGTAGCTGTGTGATTACTGAACAACTATTCCAATTTCTACTTCATCAAAATGAGAAGATATTCAAAATTTAGTAGAAAATTCCGTAAGAGTATCACTTATAAAAACACCTATAAATTTGTATCTTATCTCTTTTACGTATGGGCCATATTTAAAGGTTTTGAGGTAAAATTTCCTGGAAAGATCAAGATTGCATCATATTTTATTTCGAATATTTGTATCATAACTTTCAATATTATACTTTCTATTATTACTTCTTGTTATGTTATCCGTACATGTACAATCCGGTAGAAGGAAGAATATCATCGAATGCTCCATATATCGTCTATTGCATTGTACATTTTCTGAATCGGAGTTATTTATGCATATACATATAGGAATTTGCTGCGGGAATAAAGTACAGTGCAATATGCGTCATATTCTCAAACCAACTGCAACGGCCCTATGGATAAAATTGTGGAGTTGTGTGACCATAAGTATACATATTGATATATTTCTACAGGCGTCCAACAAATTTTCACTACAAGATCGTAAGTATTTACTTATTTTTGTGTTCGATGTAAAACGCGACATTGTCAAAAATGCCATTTTTGTAATATACTCGTTTATTGCTTTTATACTCCTGCTTAGGCCAATAAATGAAGGCCTTATTTGAATAGTGATCTAACTCCACTTTAAAAAAATGGAGTTAGACTCGCTTTCATGTTCATACAAGTCATTTCTATCTTATTTTTAAACTGCTACACCTCCAGATTATTTCTTCTGCCAACAGAGGGCATTGCGATTCGGACTTCAGTCATTTCTCAGCACGCCTTAGACTTTAAGGCTCTGTATCTCAAAATGAACAAGAAAGGAGTTGGACCACTATTCAAAAAAGGCCTTCAAATAGAGTGTCCATTTATTATGCTAAAACTTGTTGGGACATTCAACACGTGTGTCACAGTTTCTGCGAGTTCATAAAACGCCACTCATCGGGAGGATACTACAATCAGCTGACGGATATTTCTGTGAATTGAAATCTTTCATGAAATTTGATGATTATAAATGGGCATTCCTGCATTTCTTTCATTTGTATTCAAAGATATAATAAGGCACATCGGCATGGCAAGCATCTTGCATCTTGCAAAGACGTATAATACGTTCGTTAGCTTAGTTTATTTTTCCTTAGTTTCTTCAATTACATGGCAGAGGTAATGACCGAATCCTCCGTACATGATGCACAGTCAGCACTTAGGCCGAAGTGGTGAAGATGAAGGAAGACGACCCTAAACGCGTGTGCAGATATCTCCAAGTCATCGAAGATGAAATCTCTATGACGGTGTGGGGGACCATGGGCCTGAAAAGAAAAAGAAAATATTCGGAATCTTGGATTTGCAATTTTTACATGCATACTTTTATTCGTTGGCATAAAATCAGACAGTTAATGTTATACTAAATATTTTTAGGAACTTTTCTCTGTTACAAGAAGACAAGTAAAGCACAAGATATTTTAGATAGACTCGTATTTACTTAAACATTTTATAAATATTTCGTGGATATCAGTGTTATTTTGAGACCAAAAGCATGAATGAGTGACTGGGAAAATGCGTTTTGCTAATACTATAAGTTCATACACATTTCAAATACAAGTGTATCAAAAACGTTTTATCAGTCACTTGGGTGAAAGAAAAAGAATATAACAACTATGTTTTTTAAAAAATTATTGCGAATTCAAAAAAGTTTAAATATTTATAAGAATATTAGGACATTAATGTGAAATCATGTAATTTCAAACTGATATATTGTATTATTTATAGCACGAGATGGTATGTGAAAATTATATTTTAGAACACCAATAAATAATCCAAAACCTTCATACAAATCACTCTTTTCTCAAGAGATTTTATCCCCAATTTATATATTGAATGAATTATTATTATCTGAAATAACGTTTCAGAGCGTATGCACCTGAAAATCCCATATATTTATATATATATTCTAAGGCATCCCGATGGTATAAACAGTCATCCCTTTTATAAAATTCCGAGCTTTTGATGAACTCATCTAGGAAGGTACATTTTTTCCGTCCAGGGTTTTTTCGTCCTGAAAACATTCGTCCGTCCTCTTTGCAATTTTTTAGGCAAGTTAATTACGGCAATCCAAAGGAGTTAAACCAACTATTCTCTGAATGAGCTGACAACACAGAAATATCCATTCCTGCCGACATTCGATCCCCCACCCCACCCCTCTCCTCTCCCTCCATGGTGGAAGGTTATGACACCAAACACTTTACGATGAAACTGGCAGGTTCCAAATGTTGGATATTAAATTTTAACTATTTTAGTATTAGTTTTTTTACGGTGACATGTTTGTTATGTATGCTTTGTTCTGCATTCAGGTTTCATAGCTTAGAAACCTGGAAATCCCATACATATCTATATTCTAAGACGTCATGGTACCACTAACAGTCATTACTTTTATATAGTTAAGCACTTTCCATGAACTCATCCAGAAAAGGTTCAATTTTTCATTTCCGTTAAGACCGTCCTTAAGACCGTCCTTAAGACCGTCCTTAAGAGCATCTTTCCATTTTGTTGCCGACTTTATGTCCCACTTAGTTCAATCTTGCATCAGAAACCAAGTCCCTCTTTGGAAACTCGCCATGCTAACCACTATACGATGAGGCAGGAAGGGTGGAAATGTTGGATATTATATTTTTATAATTATAAAATAAATTATGTCAGTAAATTATTTCTTATGTATGCTCAGTTTAAACTGCCTCGTGTTTAAGATTTTTAAATCAATTAACTTAATTAAAAAAACCCACTAAATTATAGCAGCCACTAAATGCAATTTCCTGCAACTTTAACCAGTGTTTCATTGTGTTAGGGGATTATAATTACTGTTTCTTGGTTTTAGCTTAGTGGCATACTTCTTTTCAGTCAAATGCATTTATTCTTACATTTTAAGTTTTGAGCATCATTTTGTTTATTTTCACTCACAAACTGCGTGTAATTAGATCAGATATAAAAATGTCATTTTTGAATGAAACTTTTTATATTTAGTCACCATTTTTAAAGAAATATTCTATGTCAATGAATACAATTTAAACAATACTGATATCTTTATCTCTCTCTTTAAATATATAATTTTAGCATGTGCGTTGACAACAAAATATACACCTATGAATAATTCAACCATTTTCAATAAATATAAATCCGTTTTACATTCAAGTTTTAAGAGTTCCAAAATATTCTAAAAAGTTTGCTATTTGAAACCATAGTTGACAAGGAAGGTTTTTTTTTTAAATTAGAGACCGTGGCGTTTTCCATTTAGAGGATAATTATAAAGTTATCTTAAAAATAGTTCAGAAAAAGTTTAACGATCACTATTAGTAATTTGAGTTCTTGATTCATGTAATATATACGTACGTTTGAGATTTTTTTGGGTTAATTTGTTATTTAAATCTATATGATTTTTTATAATAATAAATACTTTACTCTTTTTTTATGTGTTACTGGAAGCAATATATATTTTTACGTTATATATCTTCAACTTGCCTGCAGTTAAAGTTTTATTCTTCAATGGAACCAAATACTTGCACTTAAAAAAATATTTTTTGTCCGAGTTTATGAAAGTGATAGTGATTAATCTCAGTTTTTTTTCTTAATTTCTCCAAAGGTTTTTGCAGCTAAAACGCATATTTATTTAAAGCAGAAAGAAAATAATTAATTTATACATATTTGGGTCAATTGATTTTTACCGGATAATTCAAGAAAGAAAAATTCGAAGATTTAAAATTACTTAATAAAAGTTAAACATCCTTTGAAATATTGGGGTAATTTTGGAAATATTCTTCTAAATTCACACCGAGCAATTATTATAGAAATCAAAGAACATCGGTGCCGGTTAGAGGATGTCACGTTCACATAGTGAAGTTTTCCTAAGCCTAAGAGTATTACAAGTAGCGAGGCTCTTAGTATCATTACTAAGGGCCTTTTTACGAAATGGGGTCCTTAGTACTGATAGTAAGGGTCTCATTTCGTAAGGGCCTTAGTAAGAAATTTTCACCGAACAGAAATAGACGTCATCATGACGTTTCCATGTAAAATCTACTAATGGACATTGTTGTTGATTTAGAATATGAGTCCCGAAAAGGAAATTTTTCACGTGAAATACTCGTATGCCATAAGATTAAGTTCCTACGGCATAATTTTTCTTTTTAGCATTCAAAATGAAAGTAGGTGTAACTTATTATCAAAAATCCTGTATAAATTGAAAATCAATTTTAAACAAGAGACTATAAAGGTATTTTTCTCTTTAAGATTATACTTAATTGACTGTTGTATTATTCACTGACACTTTATAATAACTGAAATTCGAGTAGAGACAGCTATGCTGGTTAACAAATGTTCTAGATTTAAAAATTTTGCGTGTTATATCTAAAGATAAATACATTATTCATTCGATATCTTGCGAGGGAATTTTGCGTATGTAACAAATACTCAATTTTCCTCACGAGCGATAGGTTATTCACATTATGATTAGATGTAACACTAAGAAATTATTTTCCATTTCACAGAGTTTGATCATAATAACGTGAATGACTCAAGAAAAACGAAAACAAAATTTCTAAAAGACTAGTGATTTTACCTTGAAGTAATTTGTTATCGTTGAAAACCTGAAATGTGCTTACTTTTCCTGTAAAGTAGTTTTCTTTTTTTTCTGGAAAGAAACGAATTTTTTATCCGTTTAGTACTCCATGACTGATATTTCAGCATTGATTTTGAAATCCCGTAATGAAAGTTTTTGATTAAAGGACAAACCTTCATAATCTTATTAGTGGAAGAAAACGCATAAATATCAGCTCTCGTTTTCTTTCTGTTTTAACCTTGTATGACTTTATTTTTCTCAAGGCAGTATTTTGTCTCTGTTGCAGTAAATCATTTTTATGGAAGCTTCATGTAAAATGAAATCTTTTCTACCATTCTGAAATATTTCCAATGTGGTGAATAAAATGTAATGTCAGTCTATTATTATTTATAAAATTTTTACTGATACATTCCAGGAGTGAGTAAGAAATCTTATTGATAGGGTTGCATTGAAACACTAAAAATGTGTTACGAGGATCAGTATTTGTGTGTTAATCAAGTTTTATAACATTTATTACAACTTTCCAGGTATCGGTAAAAAGTAGGGAGGCGAAATGTCGTGCTTTGTAAAGTGGACAGTAGATCAGTGGAAAAGGGTACTCTGGAGAGACGAATCAAGGTTCACCTTCTGCCATTCGGATGGAAGGGTCTGGCGTCTGTCTGGAGAACGCCTCCAGCAAGAATGAGTTATGCACGCAGTTAGGAGGTGTTGGTTAAGTTCGACGGAGTTGTAATTGGGTTTGGGGGAGTTTCTCTTGTTATGGACTACTGCACTATTTTGGATGACACTATTTTGGATCCAACATTGTGGCAGTTTTACGGGTTGGACCTATAAGGCAGCTGTCATGTTGCGGTGTCCCCCATAGATTGATATGGGGACAATTGGGTTAACAGAATGGACTGACATGCCCAGAGCTCTGACCTGAGCCCTATAGAGATACACATCCTCTGGGATGTGTTGGACCGCCGAATTAACCCGGGGAGTAGTCGCGTGTCGGTCTTTTTGCAGCCAAAATCAGTAATCTTCCTCTAACCCCACTTTCCTTAAAGTTACAATCGAGAAATTCTGTGTAGCTGACCTTGACTGTTCGCCCTTTTGTGTAGTAAAATTGCAAGTCACTCCTATGTTTTCTCAAAATTTTATTGTATTCTAAAGCTACAATCGGTCTGAACGACCGCTGTGAGATCACTTGCGTTTTGTCATTCCCCCCCCCCCCCCCACAATCCCAGTCCTCTTTCTAGTTTCCGCAAATTTCTCGGCAGGGAAGTTTCTTGGAATTTTGAGAGGAACCACCCAAAAAAAGTTGTTTGATTTCCAAAAACTGAAAGGTGCATTTTTTGCGCAACAAAGCAAAATCGAAAAACAAGACAATTTTGTCAACAATCCAGTTTGTACAGAACATGCGTATAATATGTGTGTAGATTGTGGTAAACAACGCCAAATTTTTAATGTAGATTAAAAGTTATGTAAATAAAAATCGTTTATTTTGGATAATACAGCTAACGTTTATGCTATAATAAAAAGTAATTGGGAAAGTATTTTTCTAAATTTTATCTACTGTTAAAATCTTTACTTTAAATGAAAATACATATTTTTTTTAACAGTGCCACAGAAACTATTTTTTTTCAATTTAAATGATTGCCTGGTGCAAGAATTTAACAAAATTAACTTTGCTGGTGTTCAGTTGTACAAAATATTTTTCCTGAATAATGTATTTCAATATAGTAGTGAAAATGTATTTAAATTGATCTATTGCTGCATATTTATAATTTGAGAGAAATTTTTTTTCCTGTTTTTATTATTTTAATAAATATTGTTAGATAAACATTAACTGAAATATTAATATCAAACTTTGAAACATACAACGGAATATTTATCTTAATTAAATAAATGAATGATGTAAACCGTATCTTTTCAACTTCAATTGGTTCCTAGTGTATGCCGGAGCACCGTGAAAATCAACCTTACTGTGGTTCTGTCCTTCAAAATAATTTGTTCCAGCACGATTTAAAATTTATAATTGAAAATTTATTCTAATTAGTAATTCACAGTTATCTTCACAAATTCAGGCAAATTATTTATTAATTTTTATATTTTTAATATATTTTGAAATATAAGAGTTATTAAAGGCATTAATGTAAATGTCAACAGATAATATACTTAAATTAAATAAATAACAATTGCTGTAAAATGTGTATTTTCAAATTCAATCAATATATTTTTGCCCATATTCTCCGTTTTCGATCGTCTAGTAACACCGACAAATTTCCTCTCTGTTTTGGACCAAATGGTAACGGCGGTAAATGGACCGAACGCGACTACTTGCGTTCTAAAAAAAGACGCGACTACTCCCGGGTAAAGGGATACAACAACCGTCCAAAATCGGTGAAGGAACTTACATGTCTTCTCAAAGCGGAATAAAATACCACTATACTTGGGGCATACCTAATCTGAATACATCCAAGGCGCTAGAGCAGTATGATTCGCTCGATTGCGATATAGTTCTCACTTTTTCCTATTAACAGAGTTGATAAAAGGTACATTTCAGAAATAAATCATTAAAATAAGGATTTAACTAATAAAACGTAGACATATTTGGGCAACAAAAATGTGGTGTTTCATGTATTTAGTAAATAATGCGCAACACAGCATGCGAGAGAGAATGTAACATCATAAAATAATCTGACCATTCACAAGGCTTTGTTTCCTTGCCGGGAACATCTGGCGTTCAATGTGGAAGTGGAATTTTGGTAACCCCAGAATACACATCTGCAGTTATCAATTAAAATGAAATATTCAACATTATACGTATTGGAATATTAACTGCCGTGATTTGCTGTATAAACTTAAATGTTTAAACGCTGATTTCATATGTCTATTTTCCAAGTTATAAACTTGCAACTATGCAAAACATCTTTCACGTTTTCATTTAATTTTTAGACTCGGCAAAATATGGCTAACAGAAACTAAGCTATGAGGAGATATTTTACAGAGGATAAAAGAGTCTGATGAAATATTCCCCTAGTTAAATTGTGGAAAATGGGAAAATTTTATAAATTCTTGAAAAAATTAAATGCATGTCATTTTTCATTAGAAGAGGTCATTAGTGTAGTCATCACAGCACTTCAAAGGGTAGGACCGGCTTTAAGCCGATTTGACGTATTAGATTAGGAAAATTTAAAAAATGTCTAAAAGAAAATTGAGTTAAGAGATGTACAAATTATTCAGAATAACGATCAAACGAAGTGTGTAAAACATGTACATGCAAATATCGATATGCTGGTTGAAGAAATGGAAGCATTAAAACATTTTCCCATCTTAATATTTCTGAAACCCATAAAAATTCAAAAATTCCTCGCTACGAATGTTCGCGCTGCTGGCTTTCCAAATAGGGACCGGGAGCAGAAGCTTTTCTGGATTAAAATTAATTAAAATATACCTGAGATCAACAATATCGCAGTAGAGACTAAACAGTGTTGCAATACTTTCTGTAGAGCATGAGGATATTAAAATTTGATCAAATCATAAATGATTTTGCTGATAAAAAAATCTAGAAATATTCATTTATATATACTTTTGTTCTGTAAATTAAATCTGGCTTAAATACTGTTTCCGTAACTTAAGGTCTTATATAATCATTTTATGTTTAATCCCTTATTTCTAGAACCGATCACTTATATGGCCTCCCCCCCCCCCAAAAAAAAAAAAAAAAAAAAAAAAAGAAAAATGAAATTCTGTGAAAAATGGGATATGTAAGAAATGCCTCACATAAATCGAAAAACTGAATTTGCTAAGACTCTGATAATATTCAACTCTGTACAAGAAATACATTCAATGAAAAAAAATCTATAATTAAAAACCACACTTCAGTAGAGTTATTTTTATCATTTATTCGTGCTGTCATCGGTTTCTGAAAGTCCATTTGTTTTATATTTGCAGCAAATATTAATATAACTGGGCACACATTTTATTTTAAATGAAAATAAAATTACCGAAACAGATCGCGTCTCCTACAGGGAAAGAAAAAACTAACAATTGCAAAATCCCAAATATCCAGAAATCTGCATCTTTAATAATGCATTTTTGTATGATCCCGTATTTATAAAAGTAAACATAACTGAACATTTTGTTGAGGATTTTTGAAACTCCCTCACATTATTTCGGGAAAAAAGTAGATAGTATGTAACTCCCGGAAATTGTAAATAACCCCCCCCCCTCTCTCTTTCCTTTTGACATATTTCGGAGAGTAAAAAAAAAATGGCAAGGTTATTTATAAGAAGCGTGGTTTCTATGAGAGTCACATACTATTTGAAATCATAAAATGAACCAGAAACAATTTTTATAGGAATTAAGACAATTCGGAAATCTATGTTGGTGTACTTAAACATGAGAAAATTAGTTAAAAATGTGATGTGAAAAGAAAACTCTCTCTCCCTTTGCTGGAAAGCAACCGATGGAAAATCAATCCTCAATAGGCGATAAAAGGCCAAATATGGCAATCCGCATTTTGTAGCGGCTGCGAGTTACTTCCGTTTCGGGTGTAAGGGCCTGTTCACATGGGAGTCCGTTGCGGAGCGTTAAAGTATTGAAATATATTTAACCAATGACAAACCTCCAAACGATTAGCAACGAAATTTTTAACGCCTATGATTGGTTTATTTCCGTCTCAACGTCATCTTTCCCTTAACGCTACGCAACGGACTCCTATGTGAACAGGCCCTAAGTCGTTCGCTGTAGTAGAATCAGCACTGTCAGATTAGGTTTGCTCCGAGTATAGCTGTCATAAAAGGACTTGTGAAAAGCATGCCCCGGAGGGTTGAGAGTCTAATTGTTCCTCCAGGAGGCTCAACCAACTGCTGAATATCAATAAATGGTGTTTTTTTTTCTATCACAGGTGTACAAACACATATTGGTATATAGTTTGTTTATATATATATATATATATATATATATATATATATATATATATATATATATATATGTATATAGTGAAATAAATTGAAATGAAATTGTTCTCATATAATGTACCTTTTATAGCCATCTTTGTCGATCTCAAATCAATGATAGTTTCTTAAAAGTTGTTCAGTTCCCCTATTTCCCTTCGTCTGTGTATGTGCTTACACACACACACACACACACACACACACACACACATATATATATATATATATATATATATATATATATATAAAAGAAGATATGATGTAAATTGATAAAAGAAATTCGTATACGTGAATAAATAAACTTGTGTAAAGGTATACATTTTAGTATGTATTTCCTTATACCCTGGCACATAATCAAAATTTTCACATACTTCTCTCTCCTTTCATGTTAGTATACATTCGAAACGACTTTTAAAAGACTACAAAAACATTCAGGCATGAAGAGCGTGGAGTAAAAAAGACGTGATAAATTCAAAATTAATTTTCAGGTTCGTGAAGTCTTGGTCGTTATGATGCATGTGGATCCATAACTGCATCCAAACGTCAAGAAAGGAAAAGCATAAGAACTAATCTTACAGAAATTTATGGCCCAAGAAAACTTGGAGCGTGTCTTCATTTTCTTGGTAAAATCATTCCCGCAAGAGGATAAGTTGCTTCATTTTTTCCCCTTTATTTCGGATAGCTAAAAGAAGCAAATTATAAGTTGGAAATTATAAGGGTAGCTGTAATAGAAGGAAGGAGTAAAAACAAATCTGAGTGTATTTTTTGAGAAAAATTAGGATTACCATACCATTTTATTTTTTTATTATTAAGATTCATTTTTATATGTGTGTTTTAAAACACTACAAGAAATATTGGGTATCAGGAAAAACTAAAAACTTTTAGTCAAATTTATAATTTAGACTATAGTGTGCTTGTGATCATATACATAAAATATTAATGGTTTTAAGGGATTTTTTCACAGTTTGCAAAAGTAATTTTTTAAAATCGGATAGCAAATATAATTGAAAGAAATGTACAATGTGTATAACACTAATAACTTGAAAAATATCAGGAATGGAGTTAGATGTAGATTTTTTTTTTCTGATATAAACTTGTTTTGATGCTTGTAATTCGACAATGGCTTTGATTTTTGATTGTCGCATTTATTTTTCAGAATTCACTCGACTTTTATACACTTAAACAAGTTTCTGTGCTGTCTTTTATGTGCAATGTTTTTTTGCTATTGTTGTTGTCTTAATTTTTTTCTGTGGTATATATAAAAAAAATTGTCCATAAAATATATAATATTAATAAAAAGTAAAGAAAAGGTAATAAATTAACTAAATGAGATTTCATGTTATTTTAAGCGATTTTTTGTGGATTTTTTTTTGTTTTTGTGTGTGCGGTCTTTATCCAGTGCACAAAAACAGGTTTGTGTGCATTTATTAATTTTCGTCCCATTTTATTGAAATTATACCGTAACTGTTAGCAAACGAAACAAATTAATATTAAGTGCTATTGAAATAAACACTATTGGGACAAATGTTTCCTATTCCTAATTATCCTTAAAAATGATAAAAATAAGAGCGTAAAATGTAAAATAAAGGCCTTATTTGAATAGTGGTCTAACTCCACTTTAAAAAAAAGAGTTAGCCGCCTCACTTTCATATTCATACAAGTCATTTTTATCTTATTTTTAAACTGGTACACCTCCAGCTTATTTCTGCTGCCAACAGAGTTCATTACAAATAAGATTTCAGCAGTCATTTCTCAGCACTTATTAGACTTTAAGGCTCTGTATCTCAAAATGAACAAGAATAGAGTTGGACCACTATTAAAATAAGGCCTTCAAATGTAGTACATAAAAGAAGCACAAATCCTTAACGTTAAAAATTTCAAAAGATCACTTAACATAATGAAAATTTTCCATTCAGAACATTTTTGCTAATTTGAAAGCCCCTGTCAATGCACGATCATCGTAACTTCTATAACTGTTTGCTGATTAATATTGTGTTCAAATAATTTGTCAGAAAGGGAATAATAAGCATCGTAGAATTTATATTTTCAATTTATTATGATAATGCACCTTAATTTTCCCTTCCATTTATTGTTGGTAAGGTTTTTTATTATTAATATTATTGCATCTTTCATTATAAATGAAGTAAATCGAAGCTCTAGCAAAAAAAAGTATTTTAAATGACAAAGTCAACAAAACAATAAAAAATCTTCGATGGAAAAAAAATGGAATTGTGAGAGTGTATAAACATAACTATTTTTGTCATCAGTAAATGGAAATGCAAAAAAATAATATTAGTTTTCCCTTTACCTTTAGACAGTATACAAAGATAAAAATTAAGGTGCCCCGTTTCTTTTTTTATATCCATTATTTAGCTCTATAGTTATTTTTGCACCTCTCTGTATAATTGGTATTTATGATGTTGAGATGCAGAAAATTGTAATTAATTGCTTTTCAACCCTTGATAAAAGGCTATTCCAGACTTAGTTAGGATCAGCTGTCAGACATTTATTGTCTGATACGTTCCTAATCTTGTATATTCAAAAGTGGGATTTAGCATATGTGTTTCATTTTTACTCGTATACTACGCTTTTCTGATATATTGTATTTTTCTGGAAAGTAATTGAAAGCTTTAGAAGATATCTATCTATCTATCTATCTATCTATCTATCTATCTATCTATCTATCTATATATATATATATATATATATATATATATATATATATATATATATATATATATATATATATATATATATATATATATATATATGTATGTATATATATATATATATATATATATATATATATATATATATATATGTACTAATATATATGTATGTATATATATGTATGTATGTATATATATGTATGTATATATATATATATATATATATATATATATATATATATATATACATACATACATACATACATACATATACATACATACATACATACATACATACATACATATATATATATATATATATATATATATATATATATATATATATATATATATATATATATATATATATATATATATATATATATATATATATATATACATACATACATATATATACATACATACATATATATATACATACATACATACATACATACATACATATATATATATATATATATATATATATATATATATATATATATATATATATATATATATATCGATATATCGTCATAGTATGGTTCGCACTTTATGGAAACGACTTTGATAGTTAAGTTTTATGTATAAATCCAGTATTTTATGTGGTTACTTGCTTCTGACTGATAGCCTTGGTTCTTGACAATAGCTCTAGCTCGAATTTTCCATTAAAGTAAATTTTTGCTTAGTACTGTCATGTCAGTTTTACCTCATTCCTCTTGGACCCCAAAAGTCCGTTCAGTGTTCTCATATGCCGTTTTCCTAAGGCTCGTATTAAAAAACCGAAGTCGCAAAAGTCCATTGGAGAAGAGTCAGGTAATTTTACAGGTATTTCATTAAATGGGATACATTTTATTCCTGTTTCTGATTCTTTCTTTGCTAAATAAGCGGCAATTGATTTAGACGTATGACTAGAGGTTTTGTCCATAAGAAGCTTATCTTTATCAATGTCCTTTCCATATAAGGCTGGAATTTTTTCTTCAAAAATTAGTTCTAAAATATTCTCCTGATAGTAGAGTGAATTAATTTTGATTTTACTTGAGACTTTTTTTATTTTTAATTTGTCGTTGTAACAAAATCCTCCTATCATGAACTCCTTTGAGAACTTTTCTGTACACAGACGTAACCATTCCGTACGGTCATTCCCGTCAGTTGAGCAATAGAAAATTGATCTTTCTTTACTACAGTCACTTAAATACACCCATGCCCCATCGAGTGTTACCACAAATTTTCATTTTTCAGCAGCTAGGTGTTTTTCATATAATTTTCTACAATTTGTTTTTCTTTCAGCAATAGGCTTTGGTAAATGCAGATGAACTTTAGGTGTAAACATCTTTTTTAACTTCAAATCTTCATGAATGATTTTGCTTACAGTGCCAGTAGACATTCCTAGTTTCAATGCAATGGATCTTTGAGCCGGCGTATTTTCTTTTAGGATCAGCGACTTCACTTTCTTGATATTTACAAGCGTTCGAATAGTCTTAGGGTGAGGTTTAGTGGTGATATTTTCCTTTTTACTTTCAGTTAGACGTTTTTTCCCTTTAAATTTAATATATTATAAATACCTATATTTGAAATGCCATAACCGAAATTTTTACACCGCTTTATAATTTGTTGATACGAATATTTCTCCCCGGAAAGTGCAGTTGCGTAACTTTCGAGCCATCTATCAATTTTAGTAACCATTTTCAAAACAAATCTTTTATTTTGCATTCCAATCAAAGGAAAACAATAGCAGACGATTATTCTGAAGTTGCCAAATATTTATCTCAAAATGCAAACACCAAAAACAAATTACAATATCGTTTCCATAAAGTGCGAACGACCTTCTGTATTGAGAGTTTGATCTAATTCTAGACATGTACAAAATATTTGTAATTTGTATATTATAGCATGGCTGCTATTGAAGCAGATATAACAATAATGAAAGAAAATGAACCAAATTATATATTTTCTTACAATATAATGCCTAATTTAGTAGCTATGATACCTATGTGGCTGCATAAAAATTAAAGAAGATAATCATAGTAATTTCGTTATGGATTTTTAATCACAATAGTCGTAGAAATACGATACGTAGAGATCACGGGACTTACAAGTGGTTGGCTCATTGGCATGGCTTGCCACACTTTAGTCGGTTCGAATCCCCCCAAGATCCATTCTCGTGTCTAAGCCGGTTATGGGTACGTTAAATCTGTATGCTGGAATATCCCTCCATAATGATTGTAGTTGACGGACTAGGGTACTAGTCAATCAGAACACAACCAGAGCAACAAAAAGATGGCGTCCAACTCTTGGCCCTAAAGCCTTGAACCGGACGGAAATGGCCTCTGTTCGTCCTACTGCCGCATATAGATCTAGTTATGATTTGTCCCTCAAGGGAGTATAAGAAACAACGACATAACTTAGGATTTTGAGTACAAGATTCTGTAAATGGTTTGCTTAAAATTAGATTGCAGTTAATTAAATACTGTAAACAGAACTATTTTATCGAATGTTAGGACTTCTAATTTAATCAAAAACTAGTTGGTGCCCGTGAAAACATGACGGGTGGTTAGTAGAGAAATGTATTCTGTATTCCGTATTATAAATAAAGTGTGAAACAGTGCGGGATAAACAATTTCCGTCGGGTTTAATTGTACATCTAACTAACATAATTTAAAATAAAAATGGCAGAGAGAGATCTAGAGAGATTCCTCAGAAAAAATATATTAAAGTGTTTATGCAGCCTCGTGCTAAGTAAGTATCTAAAGCTAAATTTAAACATATCACTGAGCATGCGAAAAAAACAATTTTTTTATTGTAAATTATCGTTAAGTAATAGAAATTGCTCTTACAAAAACCAAATGTGACACATGTATAAATTAAAATCTTTCGTTTAAGGCCAAAACGAAGTAAATTGATGCAGTAGTTTTAACTCACGGACTGCCCAAAGAATCGACTCAGCAACTAAAATATATAGATTACTTGATTTTTTTAAAACAAGTTATGTGCTAGTTCAAGTTTTGAAATCGTTAAGTTTTGCGACTGCTAGTTCAAGTTTGACATTGTTCCAAGTTCTCAAATATTTTTAAGGTGTAACTAAGTTTTTGTATATAAATATGTGTTGAGATCTATAAACATAGTTGGGATATATATCAACGCATCTCAGAGAAAATAAAACAAATATATAGCATTATTATGCAAAATATTTCTTAATTAAACTAGAAGTTAACGAGGTATAGTGTTTATAATAATTCCGTCCAAACAGTATATTATTCAGTTAGAGCAAGATACAGCGAAAATGCATATAAAATAATATTCAAGGCTTAAAAAAAGAAAAAAAATAGTCATCTGTCATGTATTTACTATAAAAAAGACACCGTATCGTATTATATATTTCTTTTTTTAGCAACGACTATTCAATAAAACTCCCCGATAAGTACAGCAATATGTATCCCTTGATGCCTAACAAAACAGATGGTATAGAATTTTGTGCAATACGGTTGGATACATCTCTTATAAGGTTAAACGCAGCATGAAGGTACTATGGAGAATATTTTTGAATTTTGAAGCTTATAAAATAAGACGGTAAAAAGGACTGTGAAGTTACAAGCATCTATTTTCTTTTTCGTTGTCGAATGCCAGGTACACATTAATTTTACTGAGGAAATTGTTTATATTTATTTTGCTCATATTAAAAGTTGAAATGGGAATAGTTATACATTTATATTTATATATTTACTCATATGATTTCTTTTGTTTCGTCTTAGCGGTTATGGGATAATTATTTCAATTCTGGTAAAAGGAAAATTATGTTGAAAATTTTGCAAGAAATTCAAACCGGTGATTATGATCATTGCGAGGGTAGTGACAAAATTTATAATATTTAATTTCTTACCTGGAGTTTTGAATTTACAAGAATATATATATATATATATATATATATATATATATATATAATAATAATAAGTATATATATACTTATTTATATACACTTATTTATTTATTTATTTATTTAAGAGCATGTATGTGTTTTGGTGTCTGTGATTTAAAAATTAAAATGTCATAAAATCATACAAATAATGATACCTAATCGACCTTAAACATATTATTACTTAAATTACTTTACTTTAAGTTTTAAACTACTTCCCAATCTTATTTCTTATTGTGAATTTCCAGCTGTGTATTTCTGCTATGAGTGTTTCACAGGTTTCAAGTAAATAAGAATCATTCATTTATCGGCAGAATCCCTGAGTAAAATATGATTTACGGAAATGTCTACAAATAATCTGATCACACGCTTTTCTATCCTGTATAGACAGTTGGGATTTTGGGGATACTGAAGTTAGTAACAGAGCTCAGATGTGGCGACATATTTTTTTATTTACATGTTCGTAAAGTATCCAATTTTAAGAAAAGATGAAAAGATATACCTCTCTTCTAGCAAGAATTGAAAATGTATCTCGTACTTATTCTTTGGTGACTTCATCCAAATATTATGACCTCCAGACAGTGTCATTACTTTTTGTGCGATGAAATGACAAAGAATCATTTCTAGCAAAGTGCTGAAGATTTTATCGAATTCCCAAGGGATATATGTTAGAGTTAAGATGAAGTAGACAAATATTTCTTAAACAGGACTATATAGGGAATACAGTTCATGGCAGACATAATATAATTTGACAGTTAAAAGGTTAAAGATTAGGAAAGAGTCTTAGATTATTTGTTGACATTTCTTCTATTAGGTTCATGATTTTTTTATCCAATGCGGAAGCACTTGTCTTGAAGACATTCGCCTATAATACATCGCAGTTTTGTTGGCCATTTTATTATGGGGACACCATATAGGAAGACTAGCATTACCCCCCTATGCAGGGACGACACAAATGAAGGCATTGTACTTTGCTAGCCATATTTTTGGTCAGTTTAAAAGTTAATAGAACGGGAAAGATGTTTTTCTTGGTTGCAAATTTATACCTTGGAAAATAGACTTCAGAAATCAGCATTTAAACATTTCAGATTATACAGCACATCGCGGCAATTAATATTCCAAAAGGTATAATAGTTCCAATAGGTAATATAGAGTTTAAAATTTCATTTCAATTGTAACTGCAGATGTGTATTTCTCCCCATCTGTTTCTTGTAAACACTGCCTTTTCTTAGAGTAAAAAATTGCCCATTGGCAGAAACACACCTGTTCGACTCTTCCTTGGGGAAATGCCGATATTTGGCGATAAATGCCGATGTTTGGTGACAATCTATTCCTCTCTAGTTGACCTTCGCTTTAACGTTCCACTCCTCATCAAAAAAGAACTCTCCACGAGTGACCAGTTTGTCGTTAATCTTCTCTTCGGAGGTAACCAGTACGTAGTTACGCGACGCTGAGATTCGATCCGAGCATCCTCAGCTCTGAAAGCCAGCGAGCTGTACCACAAGGGCCACACACAGGTTTCATAAATGTTTAATTATTTGTTTAGATTTAACTATCCTGATATGTTCACGGGTGTTAAAACATGCAGATTCAGTATTATCTATCGATATTTTTGTCTACATTTGTAGATTGCCAGATTTTAAGAAACAAGAGTTAGAAAAAAAAATATCTAGACTTCTTTTAAGTACTGAGAATGTATTGTAGGTTGATTTGTAACTTTGTATCAACATACTGTGACACTTATCCAAAGGCATTGTTGTCCAATAATGCGTAAAAAAGTATAACAAAATGAAGAAATTTGATTCCCTATGGTTTACACGATGATTTTACACAAAAATACATGAAATACAGATATGGGAAATAACTGGTGAATATTCTTGAAAGTAAGTTATGTATATATACAATGTAACAAATAAGATACCATTTTATTTTTAATTATATATATATATATATAATTTAATATAATTAAAATATATAATTATATATAATTTAATATATTTAAAATATAATTTTTTGTGTCTTCATAAGATTTTCAGTGGCAAATATTATATCAAATATGGCAGTGTAACGATCAATGTATCCGTTTTCAGTAATTGATAAGATAATGAAAGGTATAACTTTAATATAACTGAGAAATTTATCACTAAAAATTCTGCGAAATTATATAACAACATCATGTTGTTTACGACGAAAATGAAACAACACTTATGGAGGTCAGTCCGTTAATATTATCCATAATCTCTTTAGAATGAGATATTTTGCTGGCATTTACACTACAATGTTAAGGAACCGCAAGAGATCTCCACAAAATATCCTCACAAGCAAAACATAACATCTCTAATTACATATCTCTCGCTTATTGCACAATTCTATATAGATATATCCCAATTATGGTAGATATTATTGATATCAACAGGGTGGACATATTTCCTAAAAATTCCTATATTTAGTAAAGGAACATATTCTGACTATACTCGTTTATTGCATTTAGAATTTTTTTTTAATTTTGGCTCAGTTGAAGCATTAGATAAACGAACTGATCTGAGTTACTGTAAAACTACAATAAATTGCTACTTGAAGTATATTTCTGTAGAAAACTAGTAAAATTTATGGAAATGCAAAGTACTTTTCCAGCTAAACCTTCCTAAATATATTTTCATTTGCTTTCTTATATCTTTCAGTATATGCCAAGATTTGTGAATTCTATCTAGATTTTAAATATATTGTTTCTCCTTTATAAAAAATCATGCATTTGATGTTTAGTTGCAAAACTTGGTTTGATGCTTTGCAAACAGATTAAAAGGTTTTTTCGAAAATTTTCAAATTATATTCCTACATATATTGTGTTTTGGAGATATTTAACTATTCATTAAGAATTTAAAGTATTTTAATTAGGAAAATTGCCGATTTTTTTCTTTTTTCTTTACCATTCAACATTTTAGAATATGAAGAAGTATAAATATTTAAATGGTATGTAATTACCGAAACTTAGTACTTTACTCTTCCGTTCCCTTTATTGAGTTTTAACCAAATCCACAAAACTTCGTTTTAATTAAAAATCAAAAGGGAAGAGAAAACACATCTCTCTTAACAAGTACTAGGTATTCAAATTTTAGTAATGAGTAATATTTTGAAAAAAAATGCATTTTTTTACTAGTTAAAATGAAACTAGATCGTACAATTCGTTCTAGTGTTACATCTTTTTTTGTATGTGTGAGAATCATCATATATATATATATATATATATATATATATATATATATATATATATATATATATATATATATATATATATATACATATATATATACATATATATATACATATATATATATATATATATATATATATATATATATATATATATATATATATATATATATATATATATATATATATATATATATAAGAGCTTGTCTGTTTGTTTGTCCGCTATAGAATCATAGACTGTTTCACTTACAGGGACCAAATTCGGAACAGTTGATGTTTAGGACCCGAGAAACTTAAATCAGCAAAAACGAAGTTTGGGTCTCAATTAGTTTTTTTTAATTAATTTTTTAATGTTTTTTTGTGCCCGTAAGAGGTGCGAGGTACCCCCTGTGGATACAAACCGTTTAGTGAAATCCGAACCTACCCTCTTCCCCCGCGCGGGAGAAGAGGGGTGGGCGGAAAGGGGGAGAGCTTCATGGTAATAACCTTTGGCCTAACTGAATGAGTCCAAACCGTTGGACATAAAGAGCTGAAATTTTGCATCGTGATTCTTCTATAGTGGAGTTTATAGTGGAGAGGTGAACTGAGAAAGATTTTTGAAAAATTCTTCTTCGATTTTTTAAAATTAAATTTTTAAGCTGTTTTTCCAATTTTTTTAAGTTTGCATTTAAAATCATAATCCGAGGGTTATAAAATTTATATCACGAGAAATATCATAAAAATTCCTTTAAAACGAAATTTTTTTCGAATCTTTACCTACCTCCCTTTTCTGATTTTTGGTGAATTTTTAAAGATTAATTTTTAGAATGTAATTTATGAAATGCTGATCGCGTGGTTTCTTTTCTTTTTGTGATACTTTAAATTAATTTTGCGTTACGTGCATAACAACGAAATAAATTGACAAAAGAAATATTAAAATAAGGTAAAAGATAAAATTTAACTACTAGACTAACTGAGATGGGAGTTTTTTAAGAATGCAGTTCAAATTAGTATGTTTTAACACAACTTTCCCGGCTCTGCTTTTTGTCTTTGGTTATTTGCAGTTTTTCTCATCGCTTGAACCGATTTAGAATTTGCTTTTTCTACGGTGTTTGGCCTTAGGAAAATTAAAAATCGAATTACAATTCGCCTTTTCAACGGTTTTTGGCCTTGGGAAAATTAAAAACCGATACGGTTTTTGGCCAGTCGACAATAAAAAACCGAATCATCAAAGTAAGGAAAATAGGCTTCATGTGAAATCGCGCCTTACTTTGAATAAATAAAGGGGATAATGCATCTTGCACTTTACCTCTTGGGTGATGTGGAAAAAAGTGCGTCTCTTGGATTTTGTGGAACAAACTGAGCTTTTAAGGAAAAAATAAATAATAAAGCCAAATGTAAATTACAAAACTTATTTCTAATTAAACAGTGGATCAAACAAATCTAAATCTAATTAAACAGTATCTAACAAATAAAATTAAGCAGTAAACTTATTCAATCCAAACGTGCGAATCACGCAACACTGTGTAATTAATTCTCAATAAAATCAGACGTATAATCAGACGAAGGTCCGCAAGCTCAAAGTTTCTTTCTTTTTTATTGTTTGTATATCATTTCAGTAGAAACGCGCTAAGCGCAATTTGTCTAGCCAGATGAACATGAAGAGCGGGGGGTGCAGCCCAGTATTTTTTTGATGGAATGCATCAAAATTTTTATATCTATATATCTACCCGGGCATCGCCGGGCAATAATGCTAGTATATATATATATATATTTATATATATATATATATATATATATATATATATATATATATATATATATATATATATATATATATATATATATATATATATATATATATATATATATATATATATATATATATATATATATATATATATATATATATATATATATATATATATATATATATATATATATATATAAATATATATATACTTACAAGCTATATCCGGCCACGCGTTGCTGTGGCTCCGTCTGGTTAAATGGAAAAGAAATAAAAGTGAAATCATGTTTCTAATATGTTTAATTTATAAAGGCTGCAAAGCTGTTACTCATTTAGCACTACCCAGGGGGAACGTGTAGCTTAAAGTATGCTACGGACGCGAGTAACGTTACCCACCAACATATTTTATAGTTCAGTTTTTAGTACTTGCTTGTTTTATGTAATATCTTGGCGAAAGAATTGTGTTCCCCTTCGCCCGCTGCATTGGAAATAAAAAAAAACTTTAAAATATGTTTAAGTTTACAATACTTGTGGGTATACAATATTTTTTGTTGTTCCATTGTCTGTGCAGATATATAGATTGTCTTGTTTTCCGGCTCTAGAACACGCAATATATACTTGTCCATGTGAGAAACAATCCATGTCTAAATCTAAACCGCACAATTGTAAAGATTGGCACTGGTCTTTATTGATGGTGATTGCAAACGCTAATCGAATTGGGAATTGCAATCTCTTAAATTTAAATGGCATATTCGTTGGAATCATGGGAATGCGAGGAATGAGGACATCTTCACCTTTGAATGGTCGTGGTTTGAATATTGGGAAATACTTTTTCAACAAATTCTTCTTTTGACGATACTAAATTGCAGAAGTTATGACGCAATGAAATTCGTCCTGATGTCAGATCAACCGGCACCTTTCCGTTCCCAATTTCCAGCAATTGATGTGAGAATAACTCAGCTCATCGATCGTTTTGCAGATGGACACGCATATTTGTAGATAATTTCAACGTCTTTACGTGTCAATACAAAGTAGAATATTTCAGGCAAGCATTTATTTCGTCAGCTGGTGTCGATCGAGGAATTATAGGTAATGTTTACCTGAAATCTCTTTCAAGCAATATTAATGCGTTCCCAAATATTCTGATGTTTCCACGCAAATCTTGCAATGATCGATCCAGAGCCTCGAGCGATTTTTTGTGTGCCATTGTACATTCATTCCAAACAATAAGTTTGAATTTCTGCAATACTTTTCCCATGCCGGATGCTTTAGAAATGTTGCACGTGGGAGTTTCAATGAATTGCATGTTCAATGGCAGTTTCGAAGCGGAATGTGCAGTTCTTCCACCTGATAGCAATGTCGTAGCTATTCCGGACGACGCAAGAGCTAAGGCTATGTCATTTTGGGATCGAAATGATGCCAGAATCAATCTAATTAGGAACGTTTTACCAGTTCCTCCTGGCGTATCTAAGAAGAAGTTTTCTCCAACCCCGTTATTGACAGTTTGCTTTATTTGATCGTAAATGCCTTTTTGCTCAAGCGTTAGCTTAGGAATATTTGATTGCACATACGACAAAAGATCACCCGTGTTGTAATTTTGTTCACGACGCAATTCTGCATCGAACGAAGCATCAGCAGATCGATTCGGTGATGGCATTCCCAATTGATTGAGAACTTTGTTCGCGATTTCTAAGCACAAATCTTCAATCATTACCAACGCTTCGTTGTAGATTTCTGCTGTGAAATCCACGTTAATGTTTGAATTTTAATCGCGTATTCGACGGAAAATATCTTCAGCCATGTGCTTTCTCTTATCTCTTCTATCGTCTTTTATAGGCTAGAATGATCCCCGAGTACTTTATGACCTGTAGGGACTGCTGATAGTGGGGTCGCACCCCACCGTGACTAATTTCTGTTCTGAGGTGGAAGGGAAAGACATTTCTCGTTTGCCGTAAAATATTTAGTATAACGTGTGTTTAAAAAAAATGTTTATACCTGTCACAGGTTGGGCATCTATATAATAGGTTTATAAAAACTCTCATGTATTCGAATGCAACGTTGTGTTAAATTTTCAAAGAAATAGGTGAAGAACTTTCGGAGATTTACAGTTTTGAACAAACAAACATTTATATATTTATATAGATATATATATATGGAGAAAACAATGTATAGTTCACGGGTAATGATGGCCAGGAAAAAGAAAAATTCAAGATTTCCATTCGTCTGTCTAATGTTTTTGAAAAGATAACTGTTTTGTATCCTATCAAAATACAGAAACATTTACTTTTGGATTTGTTTCGTATACTAAGCAGTTTATATGCAGTTATAAATTATATATAGATATTTATATAGATACCTAGAACAACAAGATTTAAACGTAATATGTTCAGACAAAATTCCAAAATACATGTTATGATAGGTTGGTCATAAAACAGTATTTACTTTAAATTTAGTAATAAGTTTTTTCTGTTTATTCAAATAGTAGAACTAATTATTAAGAGACAAAATACTGTTTGTATTTTTGGGTGAAAAATTGAGCGTTTTGGAAAAGAAATGTGTAAAATTTAGCTATTTTATTAAAAGTAATTTAATATTCTTATTTTAAGCAAATTCCAAAAATCTTCAAATTAGATGATAATTAATAATACTGAATAAAGTTTTGTCTACATGAATATGAAAATTACAGTTGTTTATAGAAAAATAAGAGTTATATATCATCTTTGTTGCCTGCCTTGTTTACATTTACAATTTGTGTAATAAAAATGGAGAATAGGCAACAGGGGTGACATCTACGTAAACATGAAAAATCATGAGAATCATTTGTATAACCAGTAATTATTGTTTTATATACTGAAAATAAATATTTATATTGTGCACACACTGAGGAAAAAACAGGCATCTTTGGTTGATTCAACCGATATTATTGATAGCCGGTATACCTGATTGGACATTATCAGACGAAAAAGGATTTCCCTCAAGTAAATCGGAGTTTTAACTTCGAGAATGAACGTTTCAATGTGAATATCTTAATGCATTTGAGAGTCTATTCAAAATGTAATACAGCTACCCTGAACACTTGGTGTCATTAGATCTTATGAATTATGATGTCAGGCAGCAGTTGCTAAGTGGTTCAGTTCTTTTGGGAGCTCTATTATTCATGACCGAACAAGTTCCATTTATGTTAAAAAGGCAAGAGGTGAGAAAGAGACGCAATGAAAATATGGGAAAAGATATCAATACAATCTGGATGTTTCAAGTAGTTTGTTCTTAATCCCTTTATCAAATACGCAATGCCGAATAATGCAAAATATACAATGTCCTAGGCTTTGTACGCAATAATTAAAAGATGATCTTCGAGTTTCTGATGAATGATATTCAGGGATATATTTGAATTCGTCTCATTAGTAATTGTTTCTCATTCTGCATACTGGTCACATGCGGTAAATTCCAATAATTATTCAGAACTGAATACTAATTGGTGTTTTAAAATGCTCTTTACATCGCGCAGGATTTACACAATTGTAATCTGCCCCTATTTTGTACGCTATGAATGAATGGATATCCTGCGATTGTCTAGAATTGAGCATGTGGAATATAGTATAGTTTAAATAGTCCATGCTGCACTAACTAAACCTAGCTTTTCTAGTTCAGTAATTTTCTGAATGTTGCTTGTATTACTGGGCCTACTGTTGGAATTATCTGCGCAACACAGAATCGCTTTCACCAAAACGTTTAGTTCTGATTAGAATAAATCGACGTATCTTAGTCTGCTATGCAGTGACTGTCATATCCACTAATCTGTCTTCATGATCTTCATATCCGTTTGAAATGCACTCACAATCTGTTGAAATGAAATTAATCTCAAAGTTGAGGGTCAATTCGCAGTAACTTAATCATATTTATTCCACAGAAATAAAATTGTGCATCTGAGGTGAAATAATCAGTGGGGATATATTCATTCTGCGTATCTCTATCAAGCAGAGATCAGCGGTTCATGGAATTTGTACCAAAGTATGTTGATCAATTTTTATTTTACTAAGAAACTTAAGGCTGCTGCGATCTAACCCTACTGGATTCGCTCATCTAATGTTAATCTATGGGAAAAAATATGTCTACTATTCACAGCTACGTAAATGATTACAATCCAATAAAAATGGCATTTTCAGCTAGCCTGAACTTTTGTGCACCTTTCAATAGAATTCATTTCATAAATTTCGCCCACCAAAGGAATTTAGAAGCGTTTAAAATACGCTATACCATATTTTTCCCAGACTAATTTGAGTTTTAAAATATTATTTTCATTTTTTTTCAAACGAAAAATGTCCAAATGTGTAAAATCTATTTCTCTATTACGGAGTACAATTATTTTACCCCCCTAAGTCCTGCTATCCTGCCTCACCGTGGCAGGGTGGTGTAACTGGACAGAATGCGTGATGTACTTCCGGAATTTTATTCCTGGTAGGGCCATCCTAGGCAGGAAGGCCATTCCGTTAAGTCCAGCTAAAGCTAGCAGGCACTTGGAGCTAAGTCAGTCTTATATCTTCGGGTGGTCCTGGTCCTTGGACAAAAGAAGCTGTCCCTCTTACCCTACTTATCATGATTGTATACCGATCCTCGTCATTTGAGGGACATACTGACGATATATGGACTCGTGGACCTGATCTAGCACCTCTAGATCAGGAGGTATTAGTACCAACATAACAACAACAACAACTTGTTTTTTAAAATAATCTGTAAATCCAAGTCGACAATCCTTGGACAAATTTTCTTCATCAGTTAACATTGAGGTGAGCGTATCCAATAGGGTTTGTACACATCAGCCTTAACAATATTTCGTAGTGTAGCGTCGTGACGATTTCTGGGAAAATGAGACCACCCAAGCCCAGGGCCACCATCAGCTGAGCCAGGGCCCGGGGTAAAATGATACAGCCGGCCCCCTCCCCACTCAATATTTGAACATTGTATACATTCTTTTACTCAACTCATTGTAATCGGGCCCCGGGGATTTTGTCCCCCCTGTCTCACCCTGACGGCGGGCCTGCCCAAGCCCAAAATTCTCTCTTACGAGGGGGACATGTTTCCGAGAAGAAAAGGTCCCGCATTTAATTATCGGAAGAAAATGTAAGCCTGTGGTGTAAGTTGGTTTTCCTGTATCTGGTTGAAACCGACCTGCACCCCGGCTTCTGTGTGAGGGAGACAGCATGCTGTGTGTTTGTTTCCTTTCGAGACGGAGATGACCAGCGCCGGTGGGCCGCAGCGTAGAAAGCGGGGGAAATAATCGAGCCTGACAAGAGACCCCTAGAGCTGGTGTCCAGCCTCAGAGTCCCGCAGAGAGAGAGGTGAAGCCAGTGTGCAGCTGCGCGGAGACCAAGGGCCCGCGAACCCCAGACAGTGTTGAGCTCTGAGAGACCACCTGCAAGTTTCGCGGTGACGGAGAGAAGAGCCCGCAGCCGGTAAACCACATCAGTGAAAGATTGGGGAAAAGCCATCCCAGTTGATGAGCCGGGTGATCATTTTCTCGCGTTTAGAGTCTGTGAGAGTGCCCGAGAGCCTCTGCCGATGTTTCTGAAAATATTGAGACGGGACGGTCCCAGATTGCTGACCGATGCGAGTCCGTCGTTCGACTGGAGACTGAAAGTATTATTGAGTCCTAGTGACCGGTTTTTGTTTCGAGAACATCTTTCATACGCAAACGATTATAGTCTCTCTACATACATACATACATACATACATACATACATGTATACATACATGCATACATACATACATACATGCATACATACATACATGTATACATACATACATACATATATACATACATGTATACATACATACATACATACATACATACATGTATACATACATACATACATACATTACATACATTAAATACATACGTACATACGTGCATACATACATACGTACATACGTACATACATACATACGTACATACGTACATACATACATACATACATACATACATACTAACTTTTTAATACTAACTCTGTGTTTCAAAGATTTCTGTCTCTGGTGTGTTTATTTCAACCACGGGGAAGTCACAGTAGATTACGAAAAGGGATAATTTCTCGTACGCAAATCTATATTTTATATTTTTCTCAAAATCAATATTTTTTATAATTTCTGGAGAGGATCATAAAACTATAACGACAATAGAGTAAAACGAAATTTTAATCAACGATAATGTGTATATTTTCTTTAACAATGTTTGAAAACAATATATTTAAACTTAAAACGCAAAAAAGGAAATGTTTATAATTTTATAAAAAAATGTTTCTTTCACATATTTTTATTCTAATAATAAACAAGTGTATTTATCGAAAAGGCAAGAATACTGCAGTGTTCTTTATATCTAATATCTTTTTAATATCGCTGATTAAATAAATTGAATAAAACAACACTTACAGATGAGAATAGACTTAAATTTTTTAAAAGTCTAAAAACAATCAAAGATACAGAGAAACAGATAAATATTCATTGTCAGTTACTGTTTATAATGTGGTATTTTGTACATTTAGATTGCATCGTATTTGAGAAATGTCTCAAACAAATAAATGTATTAATAAAAAGAGTTATACAGAAAAGTATGAAGCCAGGAATGTATGCACTTGTACGTTTCTGAGAGGGTTGGAGGGTCATTTCAGTTTCAGGGCCGCCCAGAGATTTTACGGGGCCTGGGGCAAACTTCTGAGGGGGCCAAGGAAATTTTTCAGAAGGTTTTTTTTTTGGTTGTAAGAGAAATCTGATTAATCGAATAATTTGTTTTTTATTTTTGGGGAGCCCCTTTTTTCAGGAGATTATTTTGAATTTTGAAGTACGGTACAAGTTTCAGAATTTTCTTCGGAGGAAATCCAATAAATAATTTATTTTTTTTTTTAATTTTGGACCACCCCCCCCTCTGGGCGGCCCTGTTCAATTTAATAAATTATATAGTGTTTCCGTTTAACGCGTTTTAGGTTTAATAAATTTTTTTTTCGTGTAACAAATTTATTTATTCTGAGAAATAACAATAAAACTAATTTTCCGTGATTTCTTGAAGTGCTTTATATCGTTAATAGAATAATTTTGATAATTTTATGAGTGATACAAAAATAAAGTATCATTATAACCTATTTATTTATGAGCAATACAAAGGTTTCACTTTGCCTATCTGCTAAATATCTCAAACTCAGCCCGTACATTTCAATCACTCGGCGATAGCGATTCCTAAAGAAATCACTCCATATCACTGGTTTTGTATCATACATGAATAGTTTAAGTTGCAAAATTGTGTTTCAGCTTTTTGGAACTTGATCCTTGTATAATATAATGAAACAAATGTAATTAGCGCAAAAGCACTTAATACAACGATTGGCCCCAAAAGGGAAGAAGACACATAAAGGCTAAAACTGAGAAAGAAAGAAATTTACATAGAGTGGCAGAACTTAATTACATCATCAATTTTCTGACATGCGATGCCACTCGTATAAGTCCCTTCCAGATATGGCTTTACGTTTCAGTAAATCTTTACTGTACACCTCGATGTCTTAAGAGCATAAAACTCAATGTTGGCCAGTAAAAATTCGAATGTGATGTAAATACTTTCCTAAACAGTCATGTCCAGTTTCCATTCTATATGTTGTAAAAGTGACAGATCTAAGTGCAGAAGGGATTTTTGAAATGGAGTCTTTCCATCTCTTGGATTTCAGGTCTTCTTTATCTTAAAATTCTTATAATTGTTTTCCATAATATTTTGAATTATTCTTTTAGCTGTTTTAAAAGGGATATTTTCATGGGCTATTTATATAATTCTCGTACCTTTCTTAGCTAGAATGTCAGCTGTTTCATTCCCAGCAATAACTAAATGGACCAAAACACATTGCAGATGTAATAGTTTGTTTTGGGATGCTAAGCGCTCCAGGTCTGATCTACGATCTTCAATCCTTTTTGATTCTGCTGTCCCTAAAGATTGGATTATAGCAACTTCTGGATTTATGGAACCATGGTCTGGATGGCTGAACGAGAGTCTGAAAATTGACTGCATATGCGAATCGATCACTTTTGATACTAAGTTGTTGAATGTCAGTTCTTATTGCCTCGAATTCGCCATCATTATGTATATCAGGAAAATGGCTTAGAATGATACATTTTCAGAAGTCAGAACTTAAAAATCATGTTGGTACACTTACTTGAAACTTATCCGTTGCAATAACTTCCAGGATAATAATTGACAATCAGTTGGGAGGACTTCTCAGGAGAGTCAAATGTGTGAAACTATCATAAAGGATTAGTGAAAAAATCGAATCATTTTGACATTCTCCAGAACTGAAAACCAAAAGCAAAAAGTATGGATTTGATTGCTGACAAATTAATAACAAATGCGCCTCACATGCTAAATAGCAGTAAATCTGCCTCTTCAGCAGTTACAGATTATTGAGTTTCATAGAAATATTTCTTTCATTCTGTCTTTTAAACATTATGAGATCACAAACAGTGAAAAGAAAAAAAAGGCTCCTTATATATATTAAGAAATAACAGCAATATATACATAAAAACATCTTTATCTGAAGTATAACACTATTTGTATCTTAATGTTGAATGCTTAAAAAATAATAAGTATAACTTGATAATTGTCGACTATTTTTTATTAGTAGTCAGGTATTATTATTATTATACCTTTGACACGTTTTACGCGACTACTTTTTTCGAGTTACCCCAAAATTTCCAGTAAAAAAAGAATTACAGAAATAACTTGACGACTTTTGACATAGGAATAAAAATCGATACATGCTGTTGAGTATTTAAGATCTAGGACTTTTTTATATAGATTTTATATCATTTTGGCTTAAAAAGTAGATAAAATTGATGATTTGCACGAATATTTCATAAAAATATATTTTTTAATAGGCAGTGAAACTTATTTCAAAACTATCCAAAGGTAGTTCACCCAGATTTAATTTACTTCATTTATGAATTTGTTTTTGATTTTTCAACTTAAATTTAGAATAAAAAGTAAAACTGCTTCCAAAACTGCTTTCAGAAATCAAGTACGATATTTGATGCATTAAATAAAGCATTAGTTTTGATATTCTTATGCTTAAATATCCATTACGTCATGCCTATTCCTTAATACCAACAATTCTTGTGAAATCTGGTTAAAAAATCTTTACTTCGGTTACTGTCTGTCTACTTACATATTTGACTAAAACACATCCCAGTGGAATCAGATGAATTGTTCAATATTCTCTCCACAAGAGCTTTGGATTATTTTATTCGAAATAAAGGGAGAACCATTTTTTGCCAGCATTTCATTGGGTTGGGCGGAATATTCTATTTCCGAGCCTCCGAGTAAGTAAAATTTTGTTTTGTGAGATAGAAAATATCAGTACCTCTTTTACCTTTTGTAATTCATTTTGAAATGTATTTCTAGTGTGAGAAATATTTTAGAAAAATATTTCATTTCGTGTTTGCAGTGATTTGTTCGCTCCACTGAAAAATGTGACTCTATATCGTAAATAATATTTTTTTCGCTTCTTTGATGTGTCCATGGAATGCATCTTTCAATGCATTACATGGAAAAAAAATCATATCAAGTAAAAAAAATATTGACGTAGGACTTCTCTGTAAATTCTATTCATGATCAAGTGATTTTTTTATATATTTTAAACACTAACTAGATGACATTTTATTAATATTAATAAGAGTTTGAATTTTCAGCATTTTCAGAATGTGAAACGGTATTCAAAATTTTTAATTTCGTACTATGATCATATACTATGACTTAGGAAAAATTAAAAAAGATAAATAAATGTTTGTCTTACGAAATGGTTTGAATTCTTAGATAAAAATATAATTTTGTGGAAGACATAACTAGTGAAAAATATATTTATATTTTAAAGAAAGTATTGTTAAACGCCTTATTCAGTTCTGAGGAAAATATGCATTTAAAATGACAGTAATTGTCAACTATTTCTTGAATATAAATATTAATTTTTTATAGCCAAAATAAAGGTATAAGAAATTAGAAGTCTGATTTAAATGATTTAAAAGTTTCTTAATAACTAGGTAAAAACACACATTTGAAGCCAACATCCAAACACACACTTAATGCAAAATTATAATATCTTACCTTATATACTAACGCCCCAACGCTAATTACTGCTCATGGAACTAAACTTTCTTCTACTTCACTCTGGGGTTTCACTGTCTTCTTTCCATATACGCTTTTATACTCAGCTTCCTAAACAAAGCTCGATCTCCTCTGAATCGAGGCTCAAAGAAAAAACTACACTGATCGGTTTAGCACATTCTCCCATCTGTTCTAGCAATTTTTCCATCATACTTTCTATTTCATTTTTCGGCCCCAATTTCTTCTTTTCATTGATAGATAACCTGTCATAATTATACAATTTCAAATATCTTCAGCTAAATAATAAAATCTCTAGCAATTGTTCCTTTATTTATAATACCCTTATAATAAATATTAACAAATATTAATACATATTAATAAATATTAATAATTTCTAGTAAATCACTACCACTGTCTAATTAGATGAAAGCTACACTTCATAACATAATATAGGTAGACAGTGAAAGCTGGAACACTAAATTACCTGTATATGCAAAGGAGTAATTAAACTGTGTTTGGAGCATAAGGTTTTCAATTATCAAACACTAATGGCCATTGTCTGAAATGAATGCTAATAATAGATAGCATGAAGTCAAACCACTTGTTTCCGCTAATGATTTTCTAATGTGTGAATTAGATGGTAAATATGTCATTTCAGATGCTATATTATCAACTCAGTAGATCGATGTGGGAAATATCGTCTAAGATATCTTTCCAGCAACATTTTTAAGGACGTCCTTAAAATGTATTAATCAAGGAGTCTACTAAATGTTAAAGTCTGAAATAAATTAACAACGAAGGTATTAAATTATCTTCAAAAGAGGAGGAAACTTTAAATATGTGATTGCAAGATCCGATAGTTAAGATGGAGAGATAGATAACAACTTAAAAATTAAATATTTATACCAAACAGATCAAACGTACGCTTCAATGTAATTTATATTAGAAATTAATTAAACAAGCTTGTGGTATATTTATACAGAAGGGATCCAGTTCTCATAGGCCTTTAGTTGTGGTTTAATCTGTAAATTATTTATGTATTACTTACAAGAAACGTGTTTTATAATTATATTATAAATAATATCTTTATGGCCCCGGGGCTTACTTGTGGTTAGTGTGGCTGAATTCGGCACCGAGGATGCTTACTTTAAATCCCAACAAGTGCCACTTAAATGTTCTTGTGTGTAAGTTAGTATGGGTATACTTCATCTTAATGCTATAAATTCCCTCCATGTGCCCGGTCAAAATTGTGGTGGCTCCGGTCAAAAGTCGGCCACCTACCCTTCTGGTGTCCAATAGACCTGAACTTAACAGGAGCCGAATCTTCACCCTTCAGTGGACTTGGTAAGGACTTATCTGGTCACTGGGTATGAGTACAGCAAGAATTAAGTATTTTTTATTATTGGGGATTTTAAGAATCTGCAAAACATTAGTTTATAATTTCTCAGCTCCTTTCAATGGATTTTCTATATCATAGCCCGCCGCATGTACATATTAATAAAAATTGGCTGCATTTAGATATAATTAATAGATCACATAGGGCGCGGTAGCCCAGTTGGCAAGAGCAGCGGGCCAGTGATCTGGACGTCCCTGGTTCGATGCTCGTCGCTGAAAATCTACCGCCGCGTTCGCTAATGGTGGCCGGGTCACGTAAAATAGGGCGTGGCTACAATCTCCTCCAAGTTCTCAAATTTACCTCTGGAGTTGCGGGGTCAAGTGTTCCGGTCTCGTCACTTGACTCAGTTCAAAATTACGGTACCGATAATTTAGCCAAGTTGGACTCCGACCCTTGTGGTGCTAATTCAAAACAGGAGCCGCACATTCATCGCCCATAGCCTTCGGGACTTGATCTGATGTTACTGTCGGTCAAGGGGCATAAGCCACAACAACAATAGATCACATCATATTTTGTGGTTATTTGGGGAATGATACATTGAGAGGTACACAGTAATACGTATTACTGTATATGAAGCAGTCCATTATCCATGTTTTTTTTTTCAATGACGTTAAAAGATATCGTTCTTACTAAGAACGTCTGACTAGTTTCATGTTACAAAGGAACATAGTAATTCCAACGATGGATCTTTATGTTCTTTGGTGTACAAATATTGACAAGGTCTATTAGGATTTCAATTTTAGTAACAACATAGAAATACACATTTCCTTAAGTAATTACTCGTAAAGAAAATAAGCTCATAAAATATTAGAATTCATTTTTTAATTGTATACAATAATTTAACATACATTAATTGCGTATAAAGTTTATAAAATATAATACTAACGTTAATGTTTAAAAATAGACAGGATCTAGAAATGTGGGATGTCTCTATAAAGTTTGTGTACTATCAAATACCAGGGTTCATAAAATTCAAAAACAGATTTTTAATTTCCAAACCCTAGTAAATGTTGTTCGCTTGTGTTAAGTTTTAAATATCACTATCATCCCATTTATTAAACCCACGACATCATAACGAGATACATCCTTATGAGTAATTATGCGCCTTAAACAGTTATTTTCGGCCTCATTATCAGTGTTCTGCATTGTAAATAATTGAATGGAACACACTTATGGAGTATTTTGAAAGCTCCTTAAAAATAGATAGGATTGTCAAGTGACAGATAATATTATTAGTGCCTCAACTCTTTCCACAAATAGTTGCTTTTCGCCATTTACATTTCAAATTCATTCTGTCAATCATCATAATCATTCTGGAATTATATTTAGTCGTACACACAGATTATGCGTTGTCTCATGTAGATTTCTATAAACACAAGTCGTAGTTAATGAAAGTTTTACAGCGCATAACTGAAAAGTATTTTATCTCACATTTGATAATTTAGAGAAAAGTAGTCATATTCCGTTCATAAATAAACTTTTTTTTGGTGCTTTCTATGAATTTAGATGCGATAGATTGTTTTAGAATTACAATCATTTATTAATTAATTTCCTAAGGCTAAGCTATTAGTCAGAATGTATAATGCTAAAAGCTATTCTTTTAATTATTATTGCCGAAAGTAAGGCTACTTTTAGATTAGTGTGTTACTGTTCCTATTTATGCCTATAACATCCTTATAAAACACGTATTATGAAACAGCATTTCAACATGTTTCTGTTGGGAACTATTAGGTTACCCATGAAAGTATTGTAAAAATATAATTACAAATATGGGTAAGCATAATGTTTAATATGTGAAATATACTCTTTAAGTATTCATTTTAAAATTTATCATAAGAAAAAAATGTCATTATTGTTTAATAATTTTCTATAAATCCAAAAAGAATAATACTTAACAATTTTCAACTGACTCATATATGACGCAGATGCCAACGGTATACAGGGTGTTGCCGAATTCGACCGACAAATTCGGACGGCTGATATTAGGTAGGAGGGGTGAAGATGCAGAAATGAAAAGTCAACATTTCTGCATCTTTGTTTATCCTCTAGTTGACCAGGTTTGCGTTTCTGGTCATACATTCTTATGTGATTCTGTTTTGTTTGTGAGTGTTCTACCTTCTCCAGAAAAATGCGATATTTCTGGCCATCCAGTGGGGTTGGTAAGAGGTTTCGTCTGATTAAGTAAACAGCGCCCTCCAGAGTCAGGTTTGCGTTTCCGGTCATACATTTCTATGTGATTATTGCTCGTCTTGATGCCTACCATCACCCATCTGAATTTGTCTGTCGTATTCAGCAACACCTTGTATATGTAGCTTTAACTTCAAACTAGATTCATCTCTTTTTAGGTCTACGTAGAAAATATGGACATAATGCTTAACCTCAAGTTTAGACGGGTTACAAACAAAGAATGGGATTCGAAAACTTTTGGAAAGTTTTTTTATTATTCTCAGTTAAGTACCTTTAGAATGACAGTTATAATTTTATATGCAAAAAATAACATTTATAATTATATTTTGTAAATCAAAAAAACTGTCTATGTTTTACGCTTATTAATGAAAAGTATAGACAGAACTGGCAAAATAGTTTTAAACTTCATATCTAAGCATCTTCACAAGCAGGAATTATTATGAATCATCTAGGAAGCGCTAAAATTAAATGACTGTCACATTTCCATTCTATAAATTGACCAATGAAGTTATCTAGAAAGTGTTTTACGTTTCGCTTTTGGCGTTGAAACTGCACCGTTACAAATGTCATGATTTTCGTGAATCGATCGAGTTTTCAACAATCTGTTCCAAATACTTTAGAGATTCTAAACAAAGTGGGGATCTAGTATTTGAACATGATTTATTGTGTCGGATATTTATTTTTATGCGCTAAATGCATGTGAAACGATGGGGACTTTAACTCTCGTTTCTCTAGGATCGAAACGCAATTGGAAGGAAAATCAAAGCGATGGTAGAGAATACGATATTTTGAATTTCTATATTTATTATCTTCTGCAAAAGATATAACATGCACAAATAAACTAGACACATAATGTATAAAGTGCTTTATGACAATATATTTCAAATAAATCATCGATATCAGATGTAATTGAGGGGTTTGGACAACAAATTACAGTTTTAACTCAGGTATATTTCGTCCATCTGTTATATGCATTATAAACCAGATCTGGATATCTTATTCTAAAAATAACACTACATTTCCAATAAGTATGACCATCGAAATCATAAACATATACATATTTAATTTAAATATATAGAAATGAAAAAAATAAAAATAGAGATAATATAAAATGATTAGGGATATAATAAAAATGTTTGTTTGAAAAAAAAACTGAAATCATTCTTATCAGAAATAATATTTATAATGTTATGTATTTTAAGAATACATTAATAGTTGGTTTCCCTAATAAGGAATTTTTCTTGATACTTTCACTTTGTAATTTCTTTCCAGAGCATTATTTTTTCGACCATTAAGTTCGTGAAATGTAACTACCATTAGGAATTAGAGAGAAAAGCTCTTATGTATTCTTAAGAAACTGAAGATGTTAGATATCCACAATATTGAGGAAATCCTTCTTGTATATTAAAAGCTGATTTTAGTCAACTTAACTGAAGCATAGAATTTTATGGTATTGTATTTTATGAACGTTGCGTTTTAGGGAGTTTTTTCTTTTGGCAGTATTACAATGCAAACCTTTCAAATTATCATACTGTTTTTTTTAATTGTCAAAGGGCGGACCACGTTGAGGAATTGTCTAAAGGACATACGTCTGATTAAATAATAACTAGTATAACAAGTGTAAGTCTGATTAAATAGCAACTAGCGTTAAAATAACTCATGTAAATTAATGTTATTAAACGCAGCGGATAAACTATTGTTCAGTTGCATTTATTATTGAAGTAGCATGTTTAATTCCCTTTGATTTGCCTTGCAGTTGCATGCCAAATATAATTAGATGATCTAAATGCATCAGAAAGGATCCGTAATATTATATTTGTAATATCTATGAAACAAAACTGGATTATTCTGTCTGCATTTAAATCTGATACATGGCCAGCAAAATAGAGCATGTTTACAACTGCTAATCTAGAAATGTTTTGGTTATATTTTAGTAATACAGATGTTCTAAACTGATCCTGTTGTTTCCAAAACAAATTAGATATAACAAGTTCACTAACAACTTATATCTATAACTGTTCTTAAAAAATTCTTATATAAATAAAACTTTGTATTCTAAAAAGCGTTGAAATTTATCCTTTTATATTTTCCATAACAAGTACAATAAAAAAAATCTTTGCTGTCTATTAATATGTATATACGTCACTACGAAAAAATAAAAACACTACTTATACAGTTCAGACTAATAAAATATCACGATCAGCCATAAACTTTAACCTTCCAGCACGCGCGCTCAGCAATTTTACATGAGCGCGCGAGCGTCGTATATTTTGCGACAGATGTTAATTTACATTTTTGACATGAAAAACGACATAAATGAATGAATATTGATAATAAATTAGTTAAGAAATAAAATATTGACCTTATTGTTGGAAAATACAAATGGTGTCTCATTCCAGGGATAGTAAATTATTTTTAAATGCTTATATATTTATTTGTACACTCCAAAATTTCATCAAGCATATTTATATCAATTATTCTCAAACATGATCCTATTTCATCTCTATATCCTTCGCATGGTGGTTTAGACTAGGTAACACTTTCACAATATTCATCTTTTTCGTCTTTGAGCAGTTTGCATACTTCTCTTTTCGCCACTTAGAAGAATTATCCTTACCAACATAGAACATGTCACCATTTCTTTTCTCTGAATCATTATTATCATCATCATCGGAAATATATTGTTCAGATTCACTACTGATATTATTTATTTCTATATTTTCTTAACTCAAATCGAAATGTTTCCTTCCTTTCGGTTTCTTCATCAGATAATTCTTGAAGAATGCGGAAAAAATCAGCTGGTTGTATAATTATTTTTTTGGCCATGAAAACCAGTATAAAATTATAGACTCGAATTTATACAAATTAATATAATACACGTCAATTATTAACACAAAAATTGCAAAATACTTGAGAAAAAAATATTTTCCGAATGTTCACCCACGACCACGAGTTTGTCGTAAATTTTACGAACAAGCTACCACATAGCACAAAAGCCCGGTTAACAATAAAAATTGTCATGTGATTTCCTGTTGCTACATTACATGATGTGAGGAAGGGTTGAAAGGACAAACAGAAATGACCTTCAGATGTCCCAGCTGCCATATGCGAAAAAAGTGCATTAAAAACCGAATTTGTCGTATAATTTCCGCAGACGTTCGTGCTGGAAGGTTAACGAAAAGAAAATATGAATGTAATTCACTTGCAACAGTAATAGAAAAATTTCTCAAATTTTTACTTGAAAGGGCTTTTATAACTTGAGAATTTCATCTTGAAATTTGTCTACAAAAAAACTCTATATGTACGAGTAAGTTATTTAGTGAATGCATTCAAGTTTTGCGTGGTATGACCATTTCTACTGAATTAGGCTAAATTATTTTTTTCAGCGTGCTACTACAGCGCAAGAAATGACAACAAAAGGCTTCCTTATATGTAAGTCTTCGGTTTCCACTCATGTAACTTTAAGATGTTTTTAAATAAAAGTTTGCTATAAAATTGAATAGCCATGAGTGTGGAAATCTCAGGAAATAACCAATGCACCATTATAAGAAGTATTTATTTCGGGAAGTTGTTAGATCTGGTAGGAAACAATATTTTATAATTTATAATTAGATTACTTGGCAACCATTAGAAGTACTGTTCGAAACGCAAAATGTAAGTCAAAAATTTTTTTTTAAATCACAGATTAATCGTAGATTTCAGCTTGAGAGACAAACAAGGCCAGTATTTCATACGAAATATTTCTAACTGCAACTATTACGTCACTTAAGAAAAACTGACTATGGAATTCTAATGACAATCACTATTTATCACTATTTGTTATATATCCAGCGGCATTGTAATCTGGCTTACAAGAAACAGCACAATTACAAAATCGAAACAACGCTTAAGAAAATTTAAGGGATCATACAATTGTTAAAAGTCGAAAAATTATAAAAATTGTGTCACTTTCGACATTCTATATCTTGAAAAGTATAAGATTTAAAATCATACTTTTTTTTTGTATTAATAGAACAATGTTCTATTTATGAATATATACCTGTTTCTTGTTTGATAGTTAAAATAATTTGTGTTAGATAGTCATAAATAATAAGCAGTTTGCTTTGGACTAAAGTGATATCAAAGCTAACGCGCATAAATACACCAAAAAAAAAATGAGTTCAAGACAAAACTTATGCTTTTAACACATACTGCAGAAATTAAAGTTTAATTTGAACCTAAATTTGTATATATTTAAGGTATATTTCTATTTTTACAATAAAACTAAAAATAGTGCATTTTTTCTTAATAAATAAAATTTTATCTGTGCATGAAAAATCCCTTCTCTAGAGATCTGTAAGCAAATTTAGGTTCAGTTTCAAGCAAATGTTAATATGTGCCATCTGTGAAAATTTCATGCAAAAATATGAAATAGTTCTAGTGATAACAAGTGCGATATGTGAAAAAACCACATTTTGAGATAAATCACTTTGAAGTATTTTCCTTTAAATCAGTTTACAGTAAAAATCGGACGCTTATTTATTCATAACTTCCGTAATTATGGGAATTTTTTTAAGCGAATTGTCTCAAAATACTCAGAAAATGTTAATCTTTCATTACTTTTTTTTTCAAAAAGTTGATTTTTTTTTATCGTTTAACAGTCGTATGACCCTTTAAAAGAAGAATTTTTATACCGTACCATTTCCACGTTACTTCCGTGCTTTGGTGATACTAGATGCCCTGCATCGCTTAAGTAAATATCTTCTACGAATGCACTTGATGTATATACAGAAGATCAGAATGCAGCAAGAAATGAGATTTGTCCTAAACAGTCGTAGGCGGTAATGAGACCAAAATTTCCTTCTTCGTTTCGTCTTTTATTGTTAGAAAAATCTCCTTTTACTAGATGTCACCATTTTTTTTATGCAGTGCTTCCTATCGGGATCTAAACGAAATTAAAATCTGGAGATTTTTTTTCATTTTGCTGCATTGAAAAGTATTTCACTGTATTTTTGTTGGTACACTTTCGAGCCGTTTTTCATCAACAGGACGGTCAGATTATTTACATATTCAAAATAGTGTGCTTGTATACAGGGTGTCCCAGTTAAACATTTCAGAATTTCTACGAGGTGTAGGGTGCATCCTGACGACTCGAAATCATATAGCAATGGGGGGTCGGAAATGATTTCCTGTAGCGGTGATGTACACAAAAAACCATAAAGAAAGTGACCGTAAGTGGATAATCGTTTTAATGTTAAATGTACAAAAGCAAAAGGTACACGGGCTAAAGTAAGTGCTTGAAGTTTTTTCCACCGACTGTAATGCAGACCTCACATCTCCGGCGCATGGAATTCCGAATATTCTGGAATAATCCAGGACCATCTCGAATTTCTCCGGCAGCTGCTGAGATTCTTGCAACCAGCTCCTCACCACTGTCAACGGGGGTGTCATAAACTTGTGCTTTCACATGCCCCCATAAATGAAAATTCGTATAATTAGCCATCCAACTAACTCTAAGTCCTTGTGCGAAATCACGATTCCCTGCACTGACGCTCGGAACTTTCCCGCAACGCCATCTACCACTTCAGGAAAGCATTTCCGACCCCACATTGCTTTATGATTTCGAGTCGTCAGGATGCACCCTACCCCTCGTAGAAGTTCTGAAACGTTTAACTGGGACACCATGTATATTGTAGAACATTAAGCAAATTTTTATCTGTTTATTTTTTCCTTGGGATGTCAGCAGTTGACCTCGTCCTCGATTATAAGAATGCCAATTCATTGGATGCGGTTTTATCGGAAATTTGCCCTCAGATTATGTTAAAAAAATGGAGTGGGCAAGGTACGATAGATGAAAAAATAATTAAGGAAAATGGAGTCAAATAATGTTCCTACACTTTAACACTCACTATGCGGATCCTTCATCCTCTTTTGGCATACCAGGAAGTGAGGAAGTAGATTTGTTGGCAAAGATATGAATCTGAATATCCCTCTGTGCTCCCAAAAAATTCTTTATGAAACTTCATGTAAAATTCTTTAAAGCCGAAAATAAAGAGTTCTTTTACCTTCGACCTCCAAAACCGCATTAAAAATATAGTATGGAGCAAGATCCTGAATGACCTTCCCGATGGCCCAAGTGAAGTGTCAGTAGCTTCTTTCAGGATTGCAACCGAACACGACTGTCCTGCTGTATATTTAAAAATAATTGAATTTTTTTCTAGGAGTATGCACTCTTTGCAATTCCAGCAACATGGACGGAAAGCACATCATGTCCTGATTTGCCTTCTCTGGACGTTTCCTGTACGGATTATATTGAAGGGGGGATGGGCTTGTGATCGCATGACAATTTCATCTTAGATGCTTTTCTTTTTTATGTAATTTCTATATTTTGGTCCCCGTTGTAGGTTTTGCGTTTCCACTTTTTTTTCAATATAACCAAGGAATTTATCCACAGGTTCTGCATAAGAAATTAAAAAATATAGAGTGCTTGACAATTTCTAAGGAACAGTCACATTTTTCAGAATATTTCATAATATACATTGATTGAAGAAATGAAACTTCGTACATATTTAGTAGAGATAATGTGCATTATTTATCATTCAAAATGGTACAGATTACGCCACATGGAATAAGAAGAAAATGAAAAACAAAAAAGATGCTCTTTGGAGCATTTCCAAACAGCCACGAAAAATGGGTCTTGCCTGCCAGAATGAAACAGTTATGAGTACCTTAGTAAGATGTGTGACCTCCTAGGACACTAGTGCACATTTTGGATCTGTTTTTCATTCTTCACTAAAGTACTGAGGAGTCCTTGAGGATATTGTCCCAATCCTCTCTCAAGGAGATTTTCAGTTCTTCCATGGTTCGGAGAGGGCAAGTTCTTTGAGAAACACGTCTACCAAGAGCATCCCAGGCATGCTCTATAAAATTTAGGTCAAGGGAGCAAGCAGGCCATGTCATACGTTCAATATTTTCACATTTTAGTGTGTCCGATACTTCAGCGGTCCTGTGTGGGCGAGCATTGTCGTCCATAAACCGAACATCTGGACCTATCGCACCCCTAAAAAGACGAACATGATCCATAATAATCTCTCTGCAATATCACTGCGATGTAACGGTACCTCCCTCAAAGATGTGAAGCGGTGTTTTACCATTGTGCATAAGGCCTGCCCACACCCTCACGCCTTGGCCATACCGATGACGTTCCTGAACATTCTGTGGTGTATAACGTGATCCCCTCTCTCTCTACACTAACTGGTGGCCAGAATCACTTGTCACAGTGAAACGGGATTCGTCAGAAAACATCCCTCTTGATCACTCTTGCTGACCCCAACCAATATGTTCCTTACATCAACGTAATCTTTTTCGATGATGGCGTGGTTGATGTGGGATGCATTGAAAAGGCTTTCGTGCATGCAAACCAACCTGATTTAATCGCCTAAAAATTGTTCTGACTGATACATTTGTACCGGTAGCGGTTGTAAGATCTACAGCTATTTGACTAGGAGTGAGATGGCTGTTCCTTTTCGCCACTAAGGATACATATCGATCCTCTTGAGGTGTGGTGTTCCTTCCACGACCACTGGCATGCTTTCGCATAGCATTTCCACCTTCAGCGGCCTTTTCAAATCGCAATAGGACACTTTTTGCCACTCCCATTACTCTGGCCACAGTATTGACACTTTGTCCTGCTTCGAGCTGTCCAACTGCTCGTCCACCATCGTACGCACTCAAATGTTGTCTTGCAGACATTTTGCACTTAATTATAGCCACACCACACTGATTTTCACAGTAATAACTTCCAACAACCTACGGCACTATTTTCGCTAAACACCTAACTGCATGAACTTTCGAATGAATAAAGAGTTTTCGTGCACTGCCTTTTATACAGATAACAGGTCCTTCCTTATTACGCCCTCTGCATTTCATTTTACTGTGATTAGTCTGCTATCGGGAACGTTAGTTTGAAAAAATCTGTTGTTCCTTAGCAATTGTCAAGCAGTGTATAAAGAGAGCCTACAAATAATCCAGGCTCAGGCGAATAACAGTCATTTTGCTATTGAATGCTGTTTAATATTTTTATCATATATCTTGTAAGTAAAAGGTAAAGAGATGTATACCTACTCGTGCTCAAACGTTTTGAAACTGTAGAAATTGTTAAAAACTCTGTACAAATCGTTAAACTCTAGAGTTTTTTTTCGAGTGCACAACTGCAATTTAACAACAAAATTTTGTTTAGTATAGAAATAAAAATAAAGTAAATTACAGAAAACGGAAAAAAATTTATAAAATGTATTTGCAAGTTATTTATAAACCTCACAGGTAGAAATATCATTAAAAAATGTTTATCTCTAAATGAGAGTATGTTTGAATCTTAAACCAAAGTGATAACATTCATTAATACCATGCGCTAATTGATTGGATTAGTTAATCATTAGTTAATCTATGGATTAGATAATCATTAGCTAGGTAAAAAACTTGTTAATCAACTATCATTTCAACAACAGTACATAAAAATGAACTATATAATATTTCTTTTTGTAAATATACTTTTGGTAAAAACTACTTCAAACAGTCCCTATTTTCTTCTTTCTAGAATTTTTTTTTAAAATTTAAATCTCTTTTTAGCATTATTGAACACACTTTTATTATATGTTTTATGTATTCTTTACTTAATTTATATTCTATATCAAAATACATCGTCATTTCATCATCTGTGGCATTTAAAAACTGCCTTCTATTGCTAACTAGTAGAAAATACATAGTTCGGACAATGTTAAGAAAATAAATTCATTTTTGTGATATTTACTGAATATTGAAAATAAGAAATTATTCCGAATATCCAACAATAATATATATATATATATATATATATATATATATATATATATATATATATATATATATATATACATATAGATGACAGGGTTCGTTGTCATCGGTTATTAATTAATGAAAAGCAATCGGGCACTGCAATGAATATACTCGACATAGTTCCATTAACTGGTTTTTATTCCATTACGTTTTGTCCAGAGCTCTGACAAAGTTCCACCCCATTTGAAATATTTCATGAATACGTATTTGTTGCCTCTCTCAAACTTAAGTGCCGAATAACTAGATTTTCCCTGTTACACTCCTGCCCAATCTTTCCGCTGATTCATCATGGAATGTTCTCCGCATTTCTTCTTATGTAATCTTTTTACGTAACTTACTTCTGCCGAAAAATAGCTCTTTTCTGAACGGTACCCGTCTAGTGGCGACCCCTATTGTTATTTTTTGCTATTAACAACCCTTCTTCTTTTATGGCGAACTTTCGTGAGTTAATAATTTTTTATTATAAATTCCCCTTTTTCCCTAAAAAAAAGCCCCCCCCCCAATATTTTAGTTTTATGTTTTTCCTTACACACACACACACACACACACACATATATATATATATATATATATATATATATGAGAGAAAGTTGCAAGATGCGTACCAGTCTTCGTACTAGAAATCGTACCACAGCCAATTTTCTCTTAATATTTAACAGTGGCGACATCTGATGATATATCTTAAATGCTGAATCATTTATATTACTACATAACCTATATGGTGTAAGAGCACGCGTTTCTGTTCTGTTCCTATCGACTTGAAAAAGAAATCAGGTTAGACTGATGTAAAATTTTAATAATGTTAAATAAGTATTATGTATTCCAAAAATGGTTTATTTATAGTTATTTTTATACTAATGTAAGCTTAGATTACTTGTATTAGTTACGATATTAGTACAAAGTTTGTTAAAATTCATTTTGAGTTTAAATGACACATTTTTTAAGAATCCATCGGGCTGCCTAAATCGTACTGTTGTGTAGTTTCCTAAATCATACCGGTACGATTTATGTAACTGACAGGTATTGAAAAATTAAATCCTGTTAATTTCTTCCTTTTTGTGTGCGCGTGTAATTAAAAATTCCTATTTACAACTATTTTATTTCCGTTTGAGTTTAGCTTTTACTTAAATTTAATAACAAGACAATCAGTGTATTCAGTGTCATTGACGGAGGGAATCAATTTATCTTCTTATCACTTCAATATCAATGAAAATTTCAGCCACCTTTATCTATAATTGAAATGAAGAATTTAAATCTGCTTTTATAAAGTGACCAATGTTAAATGTAATCAATTATATCTTGTAAATTCATAGTTAAATCACTGTGCAGATGGAATCATAGGATTTGTTTGAATTCCTTGAAAACTGAACAATCCTTTCCTTAAAAGTCGTTGCTAATTAAAATTGACAATCAACTAAGTCCGTTGTTTCATGTTTCCCCGTGCTTATTGGAGTTAAAAATACTTTCTTAAGTAAAGAGTATCTAAAAGTATACTTTTACTTTTATAAACTAACTAGGCAAGGAACAAATCCTTGCCTAGGGAGGGAAGGAAACAAATCAGTCAAGGAACAAATCAGTCTTCAATTATAATTTTGTTGAAACAAACTGGTTTAACTTTGCATTATTAAAAGTTTCAAAACTATGACTTTTTGAAATGTTTTCATATATGTACTTGTATTTTACTAGATTCGAAGTTTATGAAAATATGATTAAGGAATATACGCAAGAGATTTAGCTCCCAATTTGAAAAATAATCTTTATTTAATCAGTTTGACAACACAATATTTTCTTTTTACGTACAATCATCTAAACATAATTTTCTATTTAGTTCAGTTATTACTGAATTAAAATTAGTAAAATATGCTGTACAAACATATTTTCCCGCAAACACACTTGCCCACATTTTTTGGAAGTACGACCAGGATATACCAGAACAATGTAAGACAAATAAACACCAGTGGCCATTAATAATAGGGTTATAATTTACCGTTCAAGTGAGTACGAAACGTTGAGTTTGTTTGAACAAGGGATACCAATTTTATCTTTAAACCTGGGTTTCGGTCACAGATATGTGATCCCTTTATGATGCTCAGAATTTATTGGCTACACTCACTAGTGTCCTATAGTCTAATATTAATACAAACAAAGCCAGTAGTCTGTAAAAAATAATCAAACAGTCAGATTCTTAGGTCTTGACATCACGAATGTCCGTTAATAGTACTTGGTGTCTTATTGTCAAAGACCTTCAGAAGTGGCGGCATAACAGTTAGGACATATTTTCATACCCCTACGTTTTATATCCTATTAGCCTCTGGTATATGCTAAGACATTTAGGACTAAATCATCCTACCCACTATGTGGAAACTGTTTGGAGTAGGTTCATTTTTGTTCGCTGTGCGTTGTTCCTAGCTTTGCTGTCCAAAAATATAAAATTGAAGGGGAAAACTTGCTATCACAAAGTCGTCATAATATCTCTGGTATGAAAATGAGTTTCTTTTGTGATTTTAGCGATATATTTCCATTCGCCAATTGTTTCTGATGTTACGTCTGCATTTTACCAGAAGTTAGTAGAGAGTCTACTTTGTATCAAAAGCAAAAGAAGGCTGTACCTGCGACTAATAACAGCTTGAAGTTTCAAGAGTAACTAACAATGCATATCCTACACTTACAGAGTATAGGTGATAATAATCTGTTATTTATTCTCTCATACTTCCCTAAATTAAAATGAATATTAAAAAATAATCATTTTTTAATATCCTTCATATAAGTAAAAAACAGTTACGATTCTTAGTATAATTCTTTTTTATTTGACAGAATTATAGCTTTTCCTTGGTACGTATGTAAGGTGTATTCCAGAGGAAGTCTTGCTTTTAAGAAAACTCTGATTTACATCATTTTCGAAACTATTCTTTTTTTAAATATGGCACTATTTTGAAATTCTGATGATCATAAAAAGAAGAGTTGTTAAAGTTAAAAAATTGGAAATTCCAAAAGATGTTAAAAGCTTAAAATTTAAAGAGTATTTGGGTTTATGACAGGAAGAGTTATTTTCTATTTGACTAAGTAAATTTAACTCGCACTAGGGGCAGAGTAAAAAAATTAAATTTTAATTCAAATTCTTACTTTGGTCAGTGCCTTGTCTTCTTTTCTAGCAATTGAAAACGTGTGCATAGTTTTCAAAAGATATACAGTGGACGCTCGTTAATTCGAACTCGGTTAATTCGAACTTTCGGTTAATTCGAAGTAATCCAAAGGCCCAAAAACTTGTATTGGAGTTAATGTTAAAAATATCTCATTAATTCGACCTAAATTTTTATCACTTCGGTTAATTCGAACTAAAAATTTGACAAAAAAATTTCTTTTTCCTCGTTTAATGGAGAAAATACACACTGTATTTATTATTTTGTGTGTCAAAATTTCTTTCCTATGTAAAGACGCACATGCCTGTATTCCTAGACTACTGCATGTCCGCTAAACGATAGCAGCTATTGTCCTTCTTATTAGTGCTAAACGGAAAAATCAATTTTCCTTTATTTGGATCGATTTTCTTAGAATTTCAGAAAAACTAGTCTTTACTACATATTCTAGGGAGCTGCGTCAGTTATAACTGCAGTGCAGACAAGTTAATGTGGTCTAGTTTTTCTTCCTCATTGTGTGGTGTGAACGTGTAAAAATTCAGGATGTCTACACGTGGAAAGTACAAAACCCTAACTTTGGAGACAATTGTAGAAATTTTAAAGAAAGTAGAGAATGGCGAATATAAAACAAAGTTAGCAGCTGACTATGGAATTAAAAAAATGCCTTGTCAACTAATTTGAAAAACAAGGAGTCAATTTCAGATTCATGGGAAAAATCAAAATTTGCTAGAGAAAGGAAACGCATGGGAAATGCGTCCCAAGAAGTTCTAGAAAAAGCTCTACTGCTATGGTTCCAGGATGATAGATCTCGAAATTTTCCAATAAATGGATCCCTAGTGCTGACGAAGGCTGATGAATTGGCAAATCGATTGGGTATTGAAGATTTTAAATGCAGTGATGTATGGCTTTCTTGATTTAAGTCAAGGCAAAATAGTTCTTATCAAACTGTCTGTGGCCAAAGCTCTGATGTAAACGAAGACGTAAGCACTAATATCGGTAGGAAACTGCCCGGGCTTTTCTCTACTTACCTGCCGAAAGATATTTATAATGCGGTGATAATGGACAAAGCCATATTGGACTCTATTAAAACTCTGAAAGCATTTATTCAGATGGAACCTTCCTCTGAAAATGAATTGAAATGTTTACTTCAAATCGAGAAGCTGGCTGAATAATGTACGTATCATAAACAGAATCAAACATCCATTTTACAGTTTTTCCCCAAACTGTAATTCATATTTTTAATAAAAGTTTACTTTATACTGCATATCTTCTGCTTCATTTTATGATTAAGGTAAGTCTGTATTGCTTTTTAATATGTTTTACTTTAGATAACATAGTATAATATATTTTCTGGGGTTATACATACTAGGAGAGTTTCTTCTTCAGTGATACACATTTAAAGTTATATATCTTCTCTTAACATCGGATAATTCGAACTTTTTTCTGAGAACCTTTCAGTTCGAATTAACGAGCGTCCACTGTAATTTAATAATACCACGCTGTCCTCATACTTATATGAATTAATTTCTCTCTCTCTCTCTCTCTCTCTCTGTATATATATATATATAATATATATATATATATATATATATATATATATATATATATATATATATATATATATATATATATATATATATATATATATATATATATATACAGGGTGGTCATAAAGAAACTTTGCCGATATATGGACCTCTAGCGGCTTTTCCGTTCAACCGATAGAGATGAGATTTAAGATATAGTTATTCAGAGGTATGAGCACGGGATTCTGTGAACAGCAACCAAGTGGCGCTCACGGTTACGGTTATAGGAACAGAAACTCGAAATTTTTAAATGGCAACACCAATTTTTTCCCATCGCAAAATGCTCAGCGGTTGCGAAAACCCTAAAGAGCGTTTGAACGGTACGTATATCACAAAAAATGGACGCGTTATGCACGCACAAAAAACAGCTCTGCAAATGGCGTACAAAATCGATATATGGATCTCTAGTGGCCGTTCCGTTCAACCTACCGAGATGGGATTTCAGATATAGTTATTCGGATGTATGAGCTCGGGATTCTGAGAACGGCAACATAGTGACGCTCACGGTTACGGTTATAGGTATAGAAACTCGAAATTTTGGAGTGGCAACACCCACTTTTTCCCGTCGCAAAATGCTCAGCGCATGCGAAAACCCTAAAAAGCGTTGGAACGGTACGTGTATCACTAAAATCGGACGTGTTATGCACGCACAAAAAACAGCTCTGCGAATGGCCAGCAAAAACACGATCAGAGAGCTTTTTATCAGTTTTCTAAAGTGAATATCTGGCGAACGGCGTTCTGTGATTCGTTTCTAGCCTATGACGTATGCAAATTTCTTCCGTCCGCCCGAATCGTGTCTTTGTCGGCCGTTCGCAGAGCTCTTTTTTTGTGCGTGCATAATGAGTCCGTTTTTTTTTTGTGATACACGTACCCCGTTCCAACGCTTTTTAGGGTTTTCGCATGCGCTGAGCATTTTGCGGCGGGAAAAAGTGGGCGCTGCTATTTAAAAATTTCGATTTTCTATACCTATAACCGTAACCATGAGCGTCACGATGTTGCCGTTCTCACAATCCCGAGCTCATACCTCTGAATAACTATATCTGAAATCTCATATCGACACATTGAACGGAACGGCTGTTAGAGGTCCTTATATCGGCAAAGTTTCTTTATGACCACCCGGTATATATACTACTGGCCAAAAATATTGCAAGTTTCAGAAATCTAACATTTTTTCAAGAATAAGCACACAAAAAAATAATATTTCTTCAATTAAACTGATTTTTTTCAGTACAAATGTGGTGGAGATGTTTCAAACTATTGCGACATACTGAATGATGCAATTTTTACCAACTATTGAGTAATACCGGATGTTTATTATAAAAACGAGCTGACTGCGTAGAATTTCATTTGGTTTGTTTTGCTTCTGAAGGGCGTACCGCTGCGCATTGCTTTTAAAATTAAACTGTGCTTTTCTTTCAAAAAAGTATGAAGTAACTCCTCGGAAGGGCCACGCTATTATTTTAATGCATCAAGAAAGTATTTCAAAGGTTAGCATTGCTCAACGGTGCGGCTGCAGTGAGTCGACTTTTTCCCGCCTCATTAAAGAGATTCAAAACAACAGAAACCATAGGTAAATTGCCAAGACGTGGTCGTTCGAGGTTATCTTCGAAATGTGCTGATGCTTCATTGACACGATTATGCCGAAAAAATAGGTTTGCAAGCTATGATACACTTGCAAGAGAATGGAGTGAATCGACCTCTGTCATTGTCAGTTGCAGAACTGTTCACGGGAGGCTCCGGGAAGCTGGTTTCAAGGCACATGGGCCTATGAAAAAACCAGTTCTGAGCAAAGCAATGCGGAAAAAAAAGATTGGACTGGACCAAGGTTCACAAAAACTTTCGAACCTTGTAACCCGAGTATTTCGAAATGGAGACAATTTTTGTTCAGAGACGAAAGTCGATTTTCTTTAATGCCAGAGAAACCTGCCCACGTTTGGCTTAAAGCCAAACAGAACATGAGTCCAGGCTGCCTGTTTGTACAAAAAAAGCACCCAGAAAGCCAAATGGTGTGGAGCTGCATGTCATATAAATCAACTGGACTACACCATTTTGTACATGGAACTATGAAGAATGGCCAGTATATTAGTGTGCTGAAGGATCTTCTAGTGCATGAGCCTTCTAGTGCTCATGACATGTTCCAAAGGTAGAAATGGGTACTTCAGCAAGACCTAGCACCCTGCAATACATTGAAAAAGGTAAGAAAAACTTTAACTTAAAATTAAATTTCATTAGAGATTCAGAATTGATCTCATTCAGAGATCAATTCTGAACTCTAAATCAACACATTCCTTATTTTAGGTTAAGGTTGAATTTGCAAAACATGGTATTAATGTTCACCCATGGCCAGAAAACTCGCCAGATTTAAATCCTGTTGAGAATTTATGGAGTATAATTGCAAGGAAAATATCTCAAAGTCGTCCCAGAAAAAAAACGAGAGCTTCAGAAAACAATAATTAAAATTTGACACCATGAAATACCGAAAGAAGTGTTGCAAAACCTTGTGGATTCCACGCCTAAAAGAATAGCTGCTGTGATCAAAGCCAGAGAAGGCCCAACAGCATATTAAATGCTTTTCGGTTTATTTTCACTCATTTATTATCTTTTCTGCTCAAAAGAACTTGAAATTTTTTATTTATTTCCTTTTCTTCCGGGGAACGAAACTGGATTCCGATTTCTGATAACCTGTACATTTTTTGTATGCTATTTTTTTATAAAATTAAATAATTGTTTTCGTTCAGTAATTTAACCATATCTTGTCTTTAAACTAATTTAATACATTGGCATTAAAAAATATCAGTTGCATTTAAAAAATACTTTTTGGGGCTTATTCTTGAAAATATGTTAGATTTCTCAAACTTGCAATACTTTTGGCCAGTAGTGTATATATATATATATATATATATATATGTATATATATATATATATATATATATATATATATACAGAGAAAGAGAGAGGGAAATTAAAGACATATATTGAATAAATCTTCTAAAACTGCCTATGCAAGAAAGAATTAAATCCCAAAATGCTTAAACCAAAACAAAATCTTAAAAGAGATCTCGTAAATGAGAGTAAATCTATTTTAACAAACTACTTTACTACAAAACTTTAAAAAAATCTAATTCAAAAATTAAGTTATCCTCTTATTTCCTTGAGCAAAATTCTCATCCACCGAATCCCGAAAGTAGCCCGCATCGGTGTGTAATTGTCTGAAACTCAAGAGAGAAAAAAAAAGTGCTGAAAAACAATAAAGTTCCACAAAAAAGAAATTTAGTTCAGTTTGAAGGTAAACAAAATACGCTCGTTACCTAACGAACCATGAATGTGATTTGCATTTTTCTACCCAGTAAGATATGTGAGAAACGAGAAGCAAGTGTCTGAGAGTGTTATATTTTTTAAACGTTTTAATAGTGCAAGCATAACTACACATGCAATTCACTAATGATTATAACTGTTTACAAAATTTTCATGCGGACCAATTAGAAGAACATATGACTCACATTACAACACAGATGAAAAAATTTAATTAGACATTTACTGTAACAAATATTACAAAAGAGAAACCCACGAAAGATTCCACAAATGGTCTCACATATAGCTGTAAAAGTCCTGTAATATACCGAAAGCTGGAAATTGAAACTGATATCATTTTTCATAATGAAGAAGTCACGTATAAGTGAGTGCTGCCATCTTTATAGTTAAAAGAGAAATACGTGTATTTCACATAATATATCAGAAATTATCGATCTGTAGGAAGATATTACTAACAGATGGGGCATAACACTGCCTATGATTGGTAAACGTATTATGATGTCACTTTTGCAAAGCAAATATGGGATAGCTGTGTGTTCATCCAGAGGTCTGGTCAATAGAAACATATTTTGTGACTTATGAAATATTTACCTTAGAATAAAATTTTAAGATTGATGTGTGAAATGAAGGATTTACGAGACATAATTGTCTAGCCCCGTCTTTTGCATTTTCTGAAGATATCCCCAAGAAATATATTTCTATACTAGTGATTATTTCATGACAGAAGCTTTTATTTATGACACCATTTTGGAAAAACGTCTGAAGAGTTTTCATATCCAAGAATAGCGCCCTCTACACGTACGTTCTTTCCCGCGTGAAACAACGATCCCGCGCGATTGAGTGCACGTGTGAAGGTGTTGGAGAGGAAGGGACAGCTGCTTTGGAGCGTACTGCAAGTTTTCCCGAGCGCAATCCCGTACGCTCCAAGCACTCGCGAAAGAACGTACGTGTAAATGGTGCTAATGGCTGGTGTCTTACTTGTTTAGTGAAGAAGCCTGTATCTGTCCGCATTGCGGGAAGCTGAATGAGGAGACTTGCTGTAGACTTTAGAAGTTGCGTCAAATTTGTGATACATATGCCATATCACGATTGTTTCTAATATTAAGATATATGAATTTTTTCTTTTCCCTTAAAGGAATCATTGCAGTTAAAATTATTTCAGCATGTTTCTACGATAATGCCGATAAATTATCTACTCCATTATCTATACATTCAGATCGCCAGAATCATTCAGATCTTGAGAAGCGCTATCAAAATGAATATATTGAAAATCTTATCATTTTCACTCATTCTTATATTTTAAATTGAAGTGCGACATCATATGCTTTATTATACTTTTCATAATTTTTCAGTTTTTATTATATGTTTTTAAAAACATATGTTAAATTAATAATGCCTGTATTTGTTCGCATTGCGGGTAGCTGAATGAGGAGACTTGTTCTAGATTTCAGAAGTTGCGTTAGATTTCAGATACATACGCCATATTACGATCGTTTGTTATATTAAGATATTTTAATGTTTTTTTATTTTCCTTTAAAGTAATCATTGCAATTAAAATTATTTCAGCATGCTTCTACGATGATGCCGATAAATCGTCTATACCATTATCTATACCACGCGTTCTCAACCTTTCAGGCTTTGTGATCCCCTTTGAATACTGATGTGAGGTCACACCTTCCCCACCACCACCACCATATGTGGTCAATACAAGTAGTACAATCGGAATTTGAAACTGAAGCTGGTTATTAAATGAAAATATAGAATAGATAATTTCATACATAAAATTTAATATTACTACACATATCGTAATTTGGAACATATTATTATTAGAACATATGACATCAAAGAATTAAATACATATCAAATATATGTGAGGTAATCAAGGATCTATGTGAGGTTGGCATAATACCAGTCACTTTCACAACATTAATGAGAGGGCTGGCACTGTTTTTCCTTGACAAGTTTTTGAATATTAGGTTGTAACTGGGACAAAGCACACCTCAAGTCACTTTCAACGTCCAGCTTTGCTCGATATTTTGACTTTATGTATGCTAATGCTGAAAATCCAGAATCATAGATATATGTGGATGAAAACAGCAGTAACAACCTCAAAGCTTCCAAAGCATCTTCTGGGTAAACAGGAAAATAGCGTAACCAAAAATTTTCAACATCCATGTTTTCGAATTCCACGTTTGCTTGAGAATCACATTGTAGGTCTATTGCCTGTTCCTGAATATGATCAGGAAGTACATCCACGTCGATTTTAAAAGGATCTCTTGTCAACTTAAACTCCCAGTTCTCTAAACTAATATCCGGAAAAAAAGTCTGCAATTTCATTTGCAATGCTAACAAATGCCCTGATATAAGGTACTTCAATTCATTTATTTGTTGCAATGAGAGTTTTTTTTTATCATCGAGGAGGTTTTTCAATCTTGGAAAGGATGAAAAGTTTGGATCTGAACTCTGAAGATGACGTTGCCAAAGAGTTATCTTTTCTGTGAAACCCTTGACTGCATCATAAGTCTTCAGAATGGTTTTCTGACATTGTAGCTTCATGTTCAGAAAGTTGACTGTTTCGAAAAAGCCTCATAAATATGCCAAGTAAAATATAAATTTTCCATCTGAAAACATGCTATACACATATGCTTTCGTTGAAGTCTTCAAAAAAATTTCAACTTCCGATTTTAAGTTAAATAATCTAGCAAGCATATTACGTTTGGACAGCCATCGAACTTCTGTGCGAAAAAGAAGAGTTTCTTGGTAACTGTTCAATTCTTGACATAACGCCTCAAAGAGTCGAGTGTTCAAAGCACTGGATTTGACATGGTTTACTATTTTGGTTGATATGTTTAAAGTAACGTCGAGTGCTTCAGGTAGAGTCTTACAAGCTAACGCTTGTCTGTGAATAATACAGTGGATACCAATTATTTTAGGGTTCTGTTTCTTAGCCAGTTCTATAAACCCCGATAGGCATCCTGTCATAGCCTGAGCTTCATTAGTACATATTCCAATAACTTTCTACCAAGGAAGGTCATTAGCTGCTAAATAAGTATGAAGTGTAGAAAATATATCAACAGCTTTAGTTGTCGTTTCCAGAGGTTTTTCAAAAAAATATTTCCTCAAAGAATTCAGTTCTTTAAATAAATCGGTAGTAAAACATAACTGTGCGTGTTTTGAAATGTCGTTTCTTTCATCACACTGCAAAGAAAAGAATGGGGACCTCTTTGGTTTTTGCACTACTTGATATTTTAAATCCAGAGCCATTTCATCAATCTTGCGTTGTACTGTGTGGTTTGACAGAGAAATTTTTGCAACTTTATTACAGCTGTGTGTCTTCACTAGCATAGTACTACAAGCAGTAAGTAAACAAAATTTTATTAGTGACTCACCAATTGTATGAGATTTCTTGTCTTTTGCTATCAATAAGGCAATGTTATAAGAAGCTTCAACAGCTTTCTCATTGTCCATTCGAAAACTTCCAGTGGAATCAAGTTTCATGCGTTTAAGACAGGTTTTTCTTGGAAATAAAAAAGTCAGTAGGCTTGTCTTTCAGAGCAGAATGATTTGTAGTCAAATGTCGTTCCAATCGTCCAGGCCGCATTGCTTCTTTACTCAGAACAGCATGGCAAATAACACACTGAGGTAATGAACTACCGCTTTTCTCGATGAAGGCAAGTCCGTATTTAATATAATCATCATTATATAGTCTTCTTTTGTACTGATTTAGCCCTTTCCCGTCCTTACTACAACAACACACAAATTGTCACTTTCATTTTTTAATGAGATTAAAACAAACAACACGGGCGTCAAGAAACACAACAGAAATGGCGGCTCACAGCTAATACACTCACACGCAGAGATGAATCTTAAGAATCAGACGACACTGGTACGCATGCGTCACGGAGAAAGGGAGAATGCGCCGGAGAATTTGAAAAGACAAAGGCAAATATTAATAACAAAGGGAAAGAAAAACCGTTCGAGAAACCGTTCTCAAGCTCGAAAGCTTGAGCGAGAAACCGTTCTCAAGCTCTTGCAGTGTTGCCAGACGTACGACAATTATCGTGTTTTTACAATTACGACAATTATCGTGTACGACAATTATCGTGTTCGTGTTCATATGTCGAAAAAACGTTACGGTTACATTGTGACAGCAAAATTGAGCATAGCAAATTACAGTTAGTTTTATTTTATTTTATTTTATGTTTTTTTTAAACTCACGCCTCCCTTGAAATTCTTCTACGCCCCCCCCCCCCAGGTTGAGAACCGCTGATCTATACCAACTATTATCTATACCATTTATGAATTATTCCAGTGAAAAGGTCTTAAAATGGAAACAGTATCAAAACACGATCTTCAGAAGCGCTGTCAAAATGAATATATCTAAAATCTTATCATTTTCATTCATTCTTATATTTTAAATTGATGTGCGACATCATATATTTTATTATACTTTCCATAATTTTTCGGTTTTTATTATATGCTTTTTAAAACATATGTTGATTCCCATCAAGAAATCGCAGACATCAAATTTTGCTAGAAAAAAAAATCTACAGTACAGGAAAATAAGAGATAATACCATAAGAAATATAAAGTTAATAGAGTTAGCATTAGAAACAGAAATCTGATGAAAATTATATATTGATTACTGGAACGATTTCTTTAAACAGACCTAGATCTACCAATACGAATGTAATAAAGCATTTTGTTTAGAAACTTAATAGTCCTTTTCAAATATGTTTTAGGTAAAGAAAAATTAAATATTAAAAAGAAATATCAAGTAAATATAATAAATATTTGACATGTCTGTTGATAAAGGAAAATTATTTTCTAATAATTTATTTTTCAAAGTCCACGTATCATCTATTATGTTAAGCAGTTATTAAAAAATGGGATTTGATTTGCTATTAGTCGGTCGTCAAAATACATTAAAGCATAAAAATTTATCTCCAAAGTGAGAAAGTTGCCAACACGTGGTGTATAATTTTTTATGTCCTTAACTGGTGCAAAATCTAAGAGTGATTATTCATTCTAGATTGAAAGAAAACAAACTTTTAACTAGAGAAAATATTTTTCCTTCCTGTCGAAAAGATAGTTCTCGACTAAAGTCGAATAATTATGCTTATTTTTTGCACTGAAGCTTAAAATATGATTTTATGACTTTTCCATTCTTCAAAGAAAAAAAATACTTCTTCGAAGAAAAAAAAATTTATGCGACCCTTATAATTTTATATAATTGCAGCGCTTTGAACATATTCCTGGATAATGTATTGACTATTTATAAGTTGCAAACTGCTAAATAAATGTAGTATATATGTATTACTACAGAACTGCAAGTTGTATTAATTAATACGTAACACACCATTAAATGCAGTTAAGATTTTATTTAATTTTTTTTTATTAAATGAATATAAAGATAATTCTTATTTTTCTTGTAGAACTTTGCCATTAAAAGACATTTTCGAGTAGCAAAATAAAATGAAACTAACAGGCAAAATATGTTATTTCCATATATTCTCAACTTTTTTTGTGAATTCAATATTTTTGAATGAGAATGCCCTAATTTAATATTTTTGTACGAGGAGGCATTTTTCAATCCATTGCTAAAACAAGTCCACATGTAAAACTAATAAAGTTCGTATATTTGCAGGCTCTTTGTATGTGTTTAACAATCCGTCACTTACATAAAAATTCTGCTTGAATTTTCTCTTACAGTAAGTAAAAGCACTCAAAATGTGTATTTTTCTTAAAGCATGTGCGAGATTTTTTCTGAGAGCGGGAGAAAATTCATTTTGTACTCTCCTAGGCAAAGATTTGCGAAGAATTTCAATTCCGCGTGATTTTGTTTCATGCAAAGTCGATTAAAGTAACATACAAATGGATTTCAAAACATATGTTTTACTAGAAAGAAATTTTAGTTTGCAGCTCTCGAGTCATAAGTATAAAAACGCCTTTTCTATTTTGTATAGATAAAAAAGCGACTTAGGAAAAATGAAATATTTTGACATTAATAAAAAATCCTTGTATGTGCATGAGTGCAAACATATATTTTTCTCCTGTTCTCATGTTTTTAAATATTTATTTTTTTCCTTCAGTTAAGAAATAAAAATATTGCAAAGTAATTTATTTCGGATCCGATAATATTAAAATTGTTTCATGTTTTATTGCTTTGTATATTTAAATGAGTTGTAATGATGCAATAGAAAATTAAGACATGAAAAAATACTAGGCATGAATTGAAAACAAAAATTAACCCTTCCTCTAACATAAAGAGACAGTACATTGTTTTAATTTTTTCCATCGTTTTTTTCGACCAATCTAACCATAAGCAGAACGAAAGCAAGTTTATTTTAATCTAAGAATTTCGCTTCCATAAAATTATAAGCTTTCAGTACAGCTTTTATAACGTTACACTTTTTAAGATATTGGATTTTCAAGTTGCATGATTTTTTTTCGTTTAAAATAAATTTATTTATCATTTATTACAAAATCACATTTTACAGTGGAACAACTTCTATGAATTGTTAATTAAAATTAATTCAAACTCTTGATATTACATCGTATTTATTTTCTATCTTATGGTAAAACTTCACAATTCCATGAAAGAAAGAAACTAAATAAAAAAGAGAAAGAAAAGGGTAAAAGTACAAAGGAAAGAGGAAAATGTCATTGTGTCAGTTATAAATTTAGCCTCTCCCATTGCAATAGCGTTCTAATAAAGACGACTCGAGAAATGTTCTGTCCAGTAATAAGTGGCGACCAACCATGATAAGTCAGTCGCCTCACAAAGAGCAGAGACGGCAAGAGATGAAATCAAACGAAAACGGAGTGCTGTCAGTCAGTTGTGGCCAGTAGGTAAATGTAATACTGACACAGTATCACGAAGAAGCCGATGAGGAATGAACCTGAGCTCCAAGAAAGACTGCATTTGTGACAATGCGATTAGATAGTTGTAGGCTATTTAATTACCTTAAAACAATGGATGCATGCATGGGTTGGAACAAGCAAGGAAGACAAAGCATTGACCTTAAACATATATTTATTTGATAAAACACAAATTTCAATTAAATTGTCATAATCTCTTTCATATTAACATTTTTAACATTGAGAACCCGGAAGCAGAGGCAAACTATATTGTCAAAGATGATTTTTAGAGTCTATTGGGGAGGCCCTTACTATAGCTGATGTATGCAGCGATGATGGTAGCATCGACGACAGGAACCCAGAATCATCTCCAGTATAGGAACATCTTAGCGGGATATTCTCACTTCTCCAAGACTCTGAGGCAGACGAGAGTCTCTATCATCTAATTCTGAGGAACCAAGTCTGAGATCGATCTCCTTCTTTTCCAATTCCTTCCGTCCTTGGCGGAGCTGTTGTCCGTTTACAGGGGGGCCATTCTGACCCACCCCTCACTTTCATTGGGCAGTGGGCTGTTTTTCTTTCAGTGGTTCCTGCCCCATTTAGTTCTTTATTAAACAGCCTCTGTCGCCTCTGTCCATAGTCTATTAAGAACTTCCCCACCATAATTTAATTTGCAAAACAACTTTGACCCTTCTCATCTGACGTTTTTACTGTGAGCCAAAAAATAACGACCATCCATCTTGTAAAATTTAGACTTTAGATCGCTATCACTGGCCACACCGACAGCTATTTTTCTATTTTTTATTGGTTTACAAGCCTGTATTTACCCCTGCCTCTGCATCCTTTATAATTCATTCGTTATTGGCCACACACCGTGGGGAATTATACCATTCCACTTCTACAATAGTTCTTTACTGCACCGCGTGGAGAGAGTTCTTTTAATTATCACTTAACTGTTTGCAATGAAGCTGCAACGTTTATAGTCTGCCGAACATCTGCTTCTTTTTTTGCTAGTCCATTCTTTGTCATTTTTCCCACAATGGCTTTGTCATTTTTCCCGCAAAGACACGTATGAAAATTCGACATGTCGTAATATCAATTGAGAGTACAAGATCATTTAATTCAATAGATCGAAATTCAGATTTAGAGTCGGACTAGATGACAATTTTATTCAAAATCTTTTGTAACTGGTAAAGCAGCTCGGATTGAGCTAACCTCTTTATCAAATGTTATTCTGTATCTTCCGACAGATAGATAAAAAGAAAAGATAGTGCATAAAATTCATGCGCCAGTCTTAGGTTGATAAGGTAGAGAGAACGATCAGTAAAGTTTCTAGGTATCTAGCGCTCATCATTTCCAATGAAAGAAGATGGAGAACAGCACAGAAAGTATAAAATTCAAACACGTATTGTTTAAAAGGTAAATTTATGTTTGTGTTTCAGATCTCTAGAGGAGTATAGGGCGTCTGAATATTTTCCAATTGGAAATCAAAGGCCATTCTTGATTTCCAGCTGGCGATATCATTACATCATAATAAAGATTTATATTTAGATAATTTAGTTACACATTTCATTCAACTTCTGCTATTAATAATATTATACAATAACTAAGTATATAACCTTTTCTATTTTACAAGCATCATCTCTTAGTTTATCAAAATATACTTAAAAAATTTCCTCATCTAGGTCATTGTCAAAAAAGTCGATAAAGCTTTATTGTCAAATATAAATAAATAAATATAAATATAAAAATATGTTACCGTGAAAGACCGAAATTGGAGAATGTCGACATTCTCCGGTGAATGTCAACACATACGAAATATTTTGGTGAATGACCGATTATTTGGTTATATTCTTATACTTTCGGACCATCACCGGTGTATGTCGACAAGCACAGATATGCTTTGGTGGAGGTCAAAACGAGAAGCTGAGAAGACAGACAGTCTATTTAAATTTATGTAAACAATGTCAAATTAAACATAGCGCACATAAAAAAGGTATTGTTGGGAAAGCAATGGTCAGTTTGGAGTTAAACTCAAGATGTCAAGTCGATCTGATAGACCTGCAGTCACACGGGGATAGCGAATATAAGTTCATAATGGTGTATCAAGATCATTTAACGATGTTTGTCCAGTTACAACAAGCAAGGGAATCCTGTGCAATTTAAAGTATCATAACAGTTTAAGTTGTTGCAATAAAGAAGATTGTATAACGTCAATCACATAATTAAGTTTATTACTGGTGTTTTCTTTTCTCATTTAGAATGTATTTTTTAAGTTCAACAGTTTATTTACATGTGCTGTTACTAAAACTTTCTCCTAATTTGACATAAATCATAATATGTTTTAATAATAAAGTATGGTTTAAAAACGTAAGAAAAATATTTTTATTCACCATTCACCATGAGTGCATGGTGAATGTCGATATTTGCCGGTGTAAGTGAGAAATAAGGATATTTAGCAAATATTTCGGACATTCATCAAGCGATTATGTGAATGTTGACATTCACCGGAGAATGTCGACATTCTCCAGGTTTCGGCCTTTCACGGTAACATATATACACTGAAAAGCCAAAAACACTGGTACAAGTGTTCCTATACAAATAACGGAAATATGCAAGCAAACAACGTAACGCGATGCGGTCGGCGGCAGTGCCTATATAAGACAGCAGGTGTCTGGCGAAGCTGTTTGATCGATTCCTGCTGCTACAATGGCAGGTTAGCACGATTTAATTGACTTTGAACGTGACGTTAAAGTCGGTGCATGAGAGACAAGCATCTCCGAGGTAGCGATGCAATTTGTATTTTCGCGCACTACCGTTTCACGAGTATACCGTGAATATCGGGTATCCGATAAAGCATCAAATCTCCGACAGCGGTGCGGTAGGAAAAAGACCTTGAAATAACGGGACCGTCGACGACTGACAAGAATCCTTGACCCTTCAGCGGGCGAGCCAATTTTTTTAACACCGGCAGGCGTACGTGGCACAAAGTGCAAAGTCTCTTTCAACCTCGATTATTCCTTTTGTAATAAGCTTTTTTTTTCAAATTGAAAATAATAATTATGCGTTTTATGACAACATTAAAATGTTTATAATATTGAGATATACTTATAATTAAAGGCCAAAAGAACGCAGACACAATCGCTTTATTTCGAAACTCTCCGGTTTCTTGGATCTAAGTACAACTTGCGAATTGATTTTTATTATGTCCAAAAACCTAAAAAACCAATGAAATTGTCCATCTTCGTGATATGCGGGATACCGTGTAATAGCTGCACATTAGTTTGAGTACATTAACTCCTGATTTTATCGTATTCTAATCCATTATAAAAGCTGGTTTACCACGGTTAAATCACGACTAACAATGAATGGAAAGGAATACAAGGGTCAGAAAATCAGACTTACATTAGAAAGGGTGTAGCTATAAGTAGAAACTGCTTAGAACATTGAAACCTAACATGTAAAAACAAAGCATTCAAAATTACAAAAATGTTGCCCTCTGTACACGGGCGAGCCCGCTGTCGGGGTGAAAGAGATAGACGTGCAACTCTTTCTCATATTGCTGCGGATTCAACGGATTGCTGTGAAATGTTCAACGGATCGTCATTCATATTTGATTTGGGAGCTTCAAGCCAATTCGAGTACCGTTGTGGAACCAGTGAAATTCGTGCACCAGTTCCCAGATCACAATAACAAAACTTGATATGAACCCTTTATGTTTTGTCAAGCTTAAACAATGACAAACCAAGTATTGCATATTATTAGACATTTATATTACGGTGATCCGTGGCAATGTTTTAACATACTTCTCATACCGAACCTCAATGTCACATTAAGGACTGACTCCTATCACGCTAAAAAACACTTGACAGTATATTGTATTTGAAATGCGAGGATGATTTGCAGATATATTTCAGAAATATTTTCAATATGAAGTGAATGCGCATACGACAGTTGTAGAAAAGAAAATTTGTGTTAATTGAAGACCGTGAGCTAATATTTTATTGAGTTTGCAAACATTATAGTATGAGAGACTAACAAAGAACAGGAAATTTCTCAATGAAATATTATCACCTGATTTCGTAATGAATTCTAATGATGTCTCGTGCCGTACATGGTAGTTTTTATGAAGTGTCAGCTGGTTACCCGCGTTTCACATACATACATTCTACCCTATCAAGAAGATTAGTATCTGAAAATTCTAGTATAGTCTTTTTATATATAACCAGAGCAAAAACTATGTTTATGTTAAGCATTAAATTTCTCAAAAAGAAAAGTATCGAAGAATTTAAAAATTACACCTTTCTATGTATATCTCAAAGCATACTATCTAAAATTCTAATAATTTAGAAGCATAACTCATATAATATTTCAAAAATTGGAATCTAGTTAAAACTGTTTAATACTGACAAAAGTGTATAAAGAATAATTTTCTTAAGTTTTTTAAGCTTAATTTCATATTTTATTATTGCTCCAGTTTCAGAACTTCAAAAGTATTTCGAAATATAATTAAAATATATCTAAAACTTATAAATATTAATTTCATCCTGTTATACAATAATCGAAGATGGTAATCACTTTCTATTTCCTTTAATCTTTTAAAATATATCTCATAAAACTAATTTTTATTATAGGCACTAGACGGTGAAGTTATTCCAAATTTTATTTTGTTGTATGAATAAAAATTTTTCATGGGGATTGACTTTATGGGTGCACCAGTATTGGATTTGTTCAAACTTTTCTAGTTTTTAAGTTGTTATATTTCAGACTGCAATACACTCTACTCATTTTGAAGTAATTTTTCCACGATATCCCTATTTAAATGGCAGTAATTATAGAACAAATAATCACCATGTGATATTTAAAAAGATTTTTTGATTAAAAGGAACGCCACTCCAAATTTAATTGTTTAAGTTCGTTACCGACTTTTGTTTTAATATTTATCTTCATTAGCAGCAATTATTTTTTATCACAAAGAAGATGATCAAAGGAGAAAACTAAACAGCAAAGTCTGCATTCATGCGTGAAGGAAAAGTAAGTTTGATCGAACTTTTATTCCTGTGTTTGATTTTGTCATCAGAAGCGTTTTCAAAAATTGCTTTCTATAATTTTCAGTTTTTGACGTTTTGTTTTATTTTTTACTAAATAGCTTCTACCGTAAAAAAATAATAATCATTTGCTAGAAAACAATCGAAAAATTTTATAGGCATTTAGCTGTCTAACGAAAATAATTACAATGAAACATGATGCAGCAGTCAGGAGGTTTTAATTCTCATGAAACCCTGATTCTTCTTGTAAGTACATTCCTTCTTCCTCTGTAATAAGCTACAGACCAATAAACACAACTATTTGTTCAATATACAAAATATTTTGACTGACAAACTGGACATAAGAAATTAATGAGAGAAATCATAATTTGACTGACTCAGATAAACATACTTTCAAGAACTATTGTAAAATGTTAACTCAGAATGGAGAGACAGATTGAAACAGAAACATTCTACAATTTAAGGTAGGGCACTCTGTTTCGTATGAGAGGCACTAGCAAAGCATTTCGAAAAAGAGGCAAAACGCAGTGTTTCCCTAATCGTTTTAGGGCTTGTTCACATAGGAGTCCGTTGCGTAGCGTTAAGGAAAAGATGACGTTGAGACGAAAATAAACCAATCATAGGCGTTAAAAATTTCATTGCTAATCGTTTGGAGGCCTATGATTGGTTTATTTTCGTCTCAACGTCATCTTTTCCTTAACGCAACGCTACGGACTCCTATGGGAACAGGCCCTTATTCAGGAATCATATGATGCTGTCTGTATCCAGATATCAGTAATTGCGTCGTCTCTTACAGAAACACCATTGAAGCCCATTCTACATAATTAACAGGAGAAAAGAATCATTACTGTATTACAGAAAGTGGAAATGACACATTCATGAGTGAAATTTGTGGGATTAACCCAAGAAAGTTTTCATATTTCAAGTGATGGCATCTAGTTCAGCAGTATAACTCACAATTATATTTTTTTCCTCGTCTATTATAAATTTATAATAAATTAAATCAAGGTTATTTTAAAAATTTCATTTATAATATGTTTTAGAAAATGAATCAATTCTCCCCGTCATAAAAAAAGTTGTTTTGTTTCGTGTCTTATTGAAGATGTGGGGTGTACATTGTCTTCAACATATCGAAGTCCGGTTATAAAAGTGACACGCGTTAAAAAAGGGCAATTTTGAGGTTATACCATTTGGACGCTCCCAGGCGCTATTTCCTCCTTGGTTGGTTGCCTTGTCAACCGCTACGTGCTGATCTAGCGCGTAACTTTTAATATGCCAAGAAATGGTATTATAGTTGTTCTAAAAAATATATAGAGATTTTATGATGCATTTGGTGATCTATTATAAATAAACTGTTAACACAGTGTGTCCATTTTCGTTTCAGCGAACGACGAGTGCCCTGCACTCTTTTCTTTCTTATAGATAAGAAATTTATACAGCCCTACGGCATTTTACTATTATTTATACAGTCCACTGCTTGTGATGCTCGACACCATTGATAAATATGTATGAAGTGACCCATCGTACACGAAAAGCGATACATCTCATCTCGCAATTTGTCCACCTGAGGGCAGTTGTATCAGTGTTATTCTAATCCTAGTTCATGCTGTATCTTATTCTTTAAGTTGATTTTTCTCAAATGGTGTATTTTTGACTTGTGTCACTTCTATTGCCGGAGGGCGATATAGGTAGTAAGAATTCGAAGATTTTTGGAAAATTATAAATGTTTCAATGAATTGGGAATCACCGGTGTAAATGACAGAGTTAGGTTAACAGGTTATTGTGAAAAGCTTTGATCTTCAAGGGCTTTGAGTAATTTCCACTTGAAAAAAGACGATGCATTGAATTGTAGACAAATTTTCTTTCCCAGGTATACCCTCTTTAACAACGATACATATTTTGAGAAAAACCAATGCGAATAAATCAAATCTGTTTTTGGTGTTATCCGATGGTAATTTTTTCTGCATACCATTAGATTTAGGTTGTGCTAGATCAGATATCGTTTATCACACTGAATTTCGCCTGCATATACAGTGCCTGCTTCACAGATGACAACCTATAGTTGCAGACCTATAGAATGCAGACCTATAGTTCTGAAGGTATATATTTTTACATTTGACTTGTTAGAAAATATTACAAAAAATCCTCGGTCCAAGTTATCTCTCTCCTTAACACAAAAAACCCATGGGCTTTTTGAAAACCCGACTAGCATGCATATTTAATGATTATACGAAAACATAACGGGAAACAACTGTAGGTCACGATCATCATATACTGTAACCAATATAACATCTCTTTGTAACGTTTTATTACGACAACCGACCGTTTTTCAAACCCATTTACGGGCTTATACCGTTACGTTACCTATCGAGAACATATAGGTTCCACTGCGATATCCTACAATGTGCTTTTAAGATTATCAAACGACTTGGTTTTATTCAATTACAGGGTGTCCGGGCTAAAAGTATCTAAAAGTTATGGCTTATTTTTACGGAACTACTCATTAGAAATTTAAAAAATATATTTAAGTAGAAAGACATCTCTCTAAGTTTTAATATCAATAGATTTCAATGCGTGCACCTTTTTCAGCACGAAAAACATCTAAAGTCTAAACGGTAATCGAGTTCTCTACAAGGGTTTCGTAGCATATCAGGAGTTATTAGACGAATTGCCCGAATGATATGCTTCTTCAACTCAACCACAGTTTCGATTTTTAGTTTATACACAACGGATTTAATGAATCCCCAGGCAAAAAAGTCTAATGGAGTCAAATCCGGAAACCTTTGCGGCCAGGCACCTGGGAACCCTCTTCCAAAGCACGATCAACAGTGTCATGTGTCACAAAAACTTTATGATGTTTGTTAAGCCAGTTTTAGATACCAAAATTCCCGTCTCCCTTAAAATTCTATCTCATTGAGGGATTGATTTTGATGTCAATGGGTCGACATTCCGTTCTGTTCTCACATGTCACTGCACACTCACCACTGATTTAAATTCCGTTAACCAAAGCACGAACTGCACCTTTTGCTCTGGCGTCCCCATCTTTACACTAATGAAACCCATGCAACAGGTTTTGCGCCATTGTGCCGATTGTTGACTACTGTACGCACGCGAGCCTGAACGGTCTGCACCCAAACAATTTGGGAGTGGATTATAAACCGGAGGAGTAGTGTATTATATTCTAATGGGTAGTTCCATAATAATAAGCCATAACTTTTGGATAATTTTAGCTCAGAAACCCTGCATATTAAAACAAATTTTATTTTCTATCTTCCGTAAGTACACAAGCGTGGGAAAAATGGTAGATTAACGGTAGAAATTTAATACTGTTTATAGTTTCCTGGAGCTAGACATGTGCGAAGGAACATAAAACTTTATAGAATCATATATTTTTTTGCTTTATTCAAAGCAAAATCTGTTCTTTTACGGATTTTGCATAGGTTTTCATGATGTAATTAACCGAATTTAATAATTTAATACTTCAAAAGTACTTGCTATAAAGCTTTCATGTTTACAAAGTTTCAAAATAGCTTGGTTTTAAATTTCCCCAAACTCTTAGATAAAAGAAAATAAAGTCATTGTTAATGTGAAGATCCAGGATTCTCTAATTAGCAGTACTAATTAGCTAAGTATGCCCTTGTATAATGTAATGAATACCAAATTGTTTTACTTGAAGATTATGGTTCAAAACAGAATTTGAACTAAGATATTTACCTTTTCATTCCAAGTATTTTAAATATAATTAAATGCTAAACAAGATTAATTATGCTAAGATAGTTACCAGTTCTCTTAGTTATCTCTTCATCTTAGTAACTTAGGAATATTTAGCACACAGTTACATGATATTTACATCTATTTCTATATTTTTTTCAAGATTTCAGGTGAAGGTTTTCTTTATATTGTTGGGGTTGGCTTTTGTGTATTCTAAATGGAAATTTGATTAAAAAAGTAATTCAATTATTTAACGACATTTCTAAAGTCAAATTACTAATAACATAAATATACATTAAATAAACAAAGGAAAGTAGAAGCTTTTATATTATTTTGAAATTTTAAAAAGTTAACTATCAGTATTTAATTTTATTAAATCAAATATGAAAGTAAGTACTTTTGACAGTTAATGTATGATATTGTTGCTTAGACTCCTGAAGATTGTGAATGGATTCTAACTATATAGCTATATTAAAATTAATTGTTTTAAAGAAAAGAGAAATGGAAAAACTACAAATTTTAAGCTAAAGGTCCTTTCTATTTTTTGTGTCAAAATTTAAAACTTCCTTCGAAAAAATACCTTGTTACATTTTCAACTTTTTTCTATATTTCAATACCTAATTTTTTAATGTAATCGGTACTTCAGATTAAGAATTACGATTTTAGAATTTAAACAACAATCATCTACAGAGTAGGTTCAGTAATTGGGCAAATTGCTGAATTACATTGGAAATACATACCTGATTCAAATGAAACATTAGGATTCTTAATAGCTTTTTTGGGGAAATAAGTGTACAAAGGTGATATTTTCACTATACACATAATAATCAATTTAATGTTTTAAATGTCCTCATTCTATATATCCATACCATGTGTTAAAGATCCAAAATACGAAATAGAAGCTGATTGGTAAAAATCCATTCTGCTAATATAAGGCACTATTACTAGTACAGTACAACCTCCCAAATCCGGACTTCTCAAATCCGGAAACCTCCCAAATCCGGAATGCTTTAATAAATGGCCAATTTTACTTTTCTATTTCACCGATAGATGTCGCTACCAAAATGATCGGTAAAAAATTGCGCTTCCTCTCAAGGAAGTGACAGCAGTGATTTTGAGGGCTTTCAAGTGTCTGGGAAAGAAGCTGAAATAGCAGAATTAATGGAATGTGCGAATAAAGGCAACATTAACATTCATGAATTGATCATACAGGAAGTTTTAGACATCGACGAAAATGTGCCGATCGTTTGTTCTCTTGCATCGCATTTACACAATCGCGATAGCGGCGAATCGAATCGTGGGGGGCGAATGTCGCCGGGAGTCAAAGGGGGAAATGGCGACGGGAAGTCTTGTTCACAGCAAGAGGCGGGAAATTGAGAACGGTCTCTCGCGTCAATGCAGGTTCGTGACTAATGTCTCGCGAATGTCTTGTGCCGCATTTACACATTCACGATCGAGCCATCAGTAAGGCCCGCCTCTTGTTGTGAACAAGATTTCCCGTCGCCATTCTCACCTTTGACCCCCGGCGCCATTCGCGACGACAGACGAGGAGAAACGGCGAGAACACCGTTTACACATTCGTCCCCCTCAATTGAACTCGCCGCTATCGCGACTGTGTAAATGCGGTGTTACGGGTGGCGCGATCGCGAATGTGTAAATGCGGCATGAGCGATTCTGAAATTATTGATAGTGGGGTAAATAACAAAGGTTATGATGACAGTGATCGTGAAATTGATTCAGAATGCCCCTAAAACAAAAGAATGTCAACGGAAGACCTGATAAAATCATTAGATTAAACAATATTAGGCTTAGAACACCGGAATTTTATCTCGGAATATGAAATTATGTCACTATATAGGATTCGAGTAAAAATTTCTAATAAGCTGAAAGTAAAGCAACAGATATTATTGACTGAAATGTTTAAATTATAATGTAATTATATGTTCTGTATTTAGGTTTATTTAATAATTAAACCATTTTACTTTTTTCTCCAAAAACTTTTTAGTGTTATTTAAAAACCTCTCAAATCCGGAAAATTCCCAAATCCGGAATTGCCGTGTCCTGAACGATTCCGGATTTGGGAGGTTGTACTGTATAGCAAAATATATGTCTTGAGTAATGTTGTTGTTACCCGTGGCTTCTGTTTAAGAAACTTGATTTCTGTGGTACAACATTTTTTTAGATATATGTTCAAAAGGTTTATCAATAACCCCAAAAAATTCGTGGTCACTGAAAAAATCATATCTTTCTTTCAACAGTCTCCATAAAAAGTCAAATATTTTCAAAACTAAAATACAATCTTTCAGAAACTAAAATGGAATCTTTATTTCTTAAATACATGGTACTTAAATCGACGACTAAAGAAAATTCTAGCACAATAGGGTGAAGCTACGGAAATGTACAACATTTGTCCAGAGAGTTCAGTGAATGTGTCTGTAGATACAATGGATTGTTGTCTTACATGAATCAGCTGTTACTGTCCTTCGAAGTAATCCCCGTAGGTGAGAATGCACATCTGGGAACGGCTGTAAAGTCTTGGAAACTCCTGACGTATTCGTCTTTAGGCATGACCTTCAGCTGGGTCGTAGCATTAAGTTGGATCTCCGAAATGTCCGAAAATCTGTGGCCCTTCAGGGTTGATTTCAATTTGGGGAACAAGAAAAAGTCCGGGAGACAAGTCTGGGGAGTAGGGTGAGTGATTCAGGGACACAACTCGCCTGTTGGCCTGGAACTGCTGCACCAGAAAGGCAGTATGTGGCCAGAAATTGTCGGGAAGCAGGGTCCAGTTGTCTTGTTTGGTGTACTGGGGACGTACCCGATTGATCCTTTGCAGCAGACGTTTCAGTATATCCACGTACTTAGAGGCATTTATCGTGGTGCCCCCAGGGAGGAACTCTTTATGGATGAGATCCTCAGAGTCTAAGAACACCACTATCATTGTCTTGATGCGGGATTTCTCACTGCACACCTTCATGTTTTTTGGCGACCCTGGACCCCGCCACTCTGATGTTTGCCATCGGGGTCGTATTTCAGGCACCAGGTCTCGTCACGTGGGACAATGGTTTTCAGGAAATTTGTTTTTCGATCCGCCATGTCGATGAAGTCTCCACAGGCGTCACGACGAATTTGCATTTATTCCGGCGTCAAAGTGTGAGGCACAAGTAGGGGGCAAAGCTTGCGTTTACCCAAATCCTGGGTCAGTATGAGGTGGGCCATCTCACAACCAATTCCCACTTCCTCCGCTATCATTCGTACAATCACACGACGATCCTTGGCCAGCAATTCCTTTACTTTCTGTACATTGTCCGGGGTGCGTGCAGTTGAAGGCCGGCCACTTCGGGGGAGTCTTCAATGGTGTCCCACCCGTCTCGGAAGCGTTTAAACCAACCATACATGCACTTCAAGGTGACTTCAAGGTGACTTTTAGCAGTATTTCATGAGTCTCTTTCGCCGATTTTCCAAGTTTGAAATAGAACAGCATATTCGCTCGCTACTCCATTTTGAATTTCGACCGAGCGCACAACATCTTCACTCTACAATGACCTGTTTCCCCACAATAAGCTAACTCGCAGCGCCGCCGCTCTGGAACTGGTTCAGGTAGAAGGAATTAAAGAAGAATAATAAGTATGATGACTAATCTATAAACAAATTAAAAAGGATATTTAAAATATCTACAGAAAAACTTGTTGTTCCCTAATTGGAAGTTAAAGCCCAGGTCCATATAGCATTCTGGCTAAAGTGTGGGGCCGCGGTTTTAAATAGAACCATAAGGGTCAAAAGCTGTCTTAGCTGGTTGGCACCTCAATTTTGATCGACCGTCCCCAGGACGGATCGTATCCTTTCCCACTCTCTTTGTCCTCATACAGGGTATTTCCGATCTACTTATTTAACACGTCCATATACGACCTAGACACAGATGTATTTAAGGGGATTCGATCCGAGCACCCTCATCATCGACAGCCAGCACGCTACCGCAAGGCTACCTCGAGACCCCAGAAAAACTTTAAATGATAAAACAAAATAGCACAATTAAAAACAATAAATGGAAAAAATAAAGATTTTACATAAAGATTAGTGGGTTAAAATACAAAAGTGAGACTAAGGACAGAAATCTACAGTGGTTATTTCCACGCAAATCAAACAAGGTATTATAAAAAGGAGTTTTTAAGTCAAGTTTCGTCATATTCTATTTCGATAATAGCTAATGAATTGAAAATAGTATAATTTTTAGCCTAAGAGGAAGGGTACTAGATTGCAAGAAAGTAGTATTAAAAGCAAAGAGAAAAGATTATAACTTGAAGCTTGCAAAGTTTTTACTTCGTTGCATACATCATACATTTCTTGAAAGATATTTATCCCGTTTGGAGGAAAAAAAACCACTGGCAAGTTTTAACGAACAAAGAAAATGTCTCAACATTGTTCAGAGTGAAACAAATTTCAAAGTATTTTGATAAATTCAATAACAATCGAAACGAGTAAGAGAGGTGTTAAAGTTCAGGGGAAAAATCTCATAAATCTATTACATTAGGAGAAGTGTCCTGTGCGAGAATTTCGAACTACGAATTCAAACATATAACAAGTTGAGATGTTGTTGTTGTCGTTCCTAATGCCACTTGGCCGGAAGTTCAACACTAGGAACATATAGGCTACGGGCTGAGCAGTGCGGCTCTAGTTTATAATAGCAGCTTAACGGTCAGAGTCCGACGTGGGTAGGTACTACCAAAATTTTTACCGAGAACCCCCAGAGGCGACATCTGAGATAATCTATCTTCCCCACCCATTGAATTCCAAGTAGACCTTTCCGGTCTACGGATTTAACATGTCCATATCCGGTCTGGAAACAAAGGTATGTAACAGCGCTTGTCGGGATTCGACCCGAGAACCATTATTACCGAAAGCCGACGCGCTACCGAGAGGCTAATTCGGGCCACATTGTGAGATTGTGGTAACGGTCTAATGACGCTTCTGAAAATATAACTAGAACATAATCTAACGATAATGGGATGAAATGATTGGGGTATTTCAAATGGCATCAGCTAACTGAATGCAACTCATTTGAAATAACATCCAAAATGGCAATTATCGAATTTCAGGGTGAACTTAGTTCTGACAAAAATGAAGAATGCGGAGAAAAAAAGTTTTGCAGATACTTTGGAAAAAAACTCTTCAGCTTAATGAATATGTGTATAAGTAAGTTTCTAATTATAGTACAACGCTATCGTAATGGTTTGACATCGGCTTATGAAATCCTAACACCCTGCGAAATCATTCTCAATAGGAAGAGAATTTATTTCCAAAACACTGTTAGCAATATTTTTTGACTAAATGTACATTTATTACTATAAAAATCTATTTTTTATATAAAGCTCTTAAATTATAGCTTTTATTTTAATTTACTACAAAATTGTAATTAAATTGCTCATTTTTTTTTTACCAAGGAATCACTTTTCGTCCATTGTTGAAATCAACTTATGAATAATATGTCTTTTATATATATAGCTAGTTATATTTATCTCCTTTTTCTTGTCATAACAAATACATTTTGAGAACAAGCAAATCTCAGTCAGCCAATAACTATTTATAAAGAACAGTTACATAAAACGGAAAGGACTAAACTTGAAAGGAGGAAGTGGTGAAGAATCGAGATAGATTTGATTAAACAGAAATCAGATGGAAACATTAACCTAAACGCCTAGTGATGAAAATAAAACAATCATATTAATTCTAAGAATGTACATCATGTTTCCACCCAAATAATTAACATAAGTATGTAGATGAGATAATAGAGTATTTTCACTGACTAAGAAGTATATATTTTCTCCTACAAATACTGATAAAAACATCGTAGGCATGCATCTAGACTTCGCTAAAGATTAGGAAGGAGCATTTTTCGCCTTTTCCTTCAAAGACATCCAGATGATAAGAGAAAAATTCATATAATGACGCGCCAAGTAATCTCTCTATTCTTCTTAAAATAATTCGGATAAATTTTTCCTGAAGCAGACATTTGACCGCTGGATTGATATATATTTTAAAACAGGTTGAATGACGAGAGATATAAACATTTCACCTCAACTACTTATATATAACAAAAAAAACATAAATACTAATTTAAATAAAATAGTGCTATGCAAAGTTTGTCGAGTCTGTACTTTACACTTTAGGATCATTTCGTTACATAAAAAAATCGTTGCTTACCTCTTTCGTATGTATATATCTATGTATGTATATATATATATATATATATATATATATATATATATATATATATATATATATATATATATATATATATATATATATATATATGTATGTCAAAATTTTTAAGCATTTTGGTACTTTTCAATTTAACTGTTTACTGCTTGTCCAATACAGACTGGGTTTGGCACGCTGCCAAAATTATAAATCGCGAGGTACGGACGGACGGTTTTATCGTCTGAAATTTTGCTTTCCGGAGGACCGTTATGGAGGAACGTAACCCTACGTTAAAATAACGATACCCATGTAAATTAAATTATTTTATATTTATATATCTAACTTTAACAAAAAGTGACAATAAAAATAAAGTTTTTCTATTTATTTTGCATTTATAGGTCATATAATAGTGTACGTGATGTTGCATTGTGTAGTGTTTAAAACCCGATCGACATAGAAATAGATAGGAGCAATACATAACAAAAGATTATTATTATACACAAAAGAAACGTGAATTAGATACTTACAGAGATTCAATGAATTTATTGCTTTAGAATTTTATTATATATCTCGATTTTATATATTTTAAACACGTTACCATTATTATAACAAAATGAGGTTTCTGTTAGTAACATTCAATTTTTTTCTTTTATTCTTTTGAAAATCATTTGGATCTCAAGCTATCAATAACTGAGAGTATTAACGTTTAAAAAATATTATTTTATAAAGCTCTATTTTATGTATTAGTACTATAAATAATGTTTAATTAAACTGGGAAATAATCTATTAAAATTAAAGGTAAAATTACTAAGTTTTGCTTTCTTTGCAATAATTTTAAACTAGGATCATTATTGAAAGAACTTTAAGCTGTTCAAGGAAAAAACAATCAAATTTAGAGATAATTTTGTGTTTTGAAATTTCGTAATGCGGGGCTGTAAATAAACAAAAATACTTGAAATTTGTTTGGCGGAAAAAAAGTAACTTTAACATAGTAATTGCGTTAACTTGTTTAAAGATTCTTTAAACTTTAGGAAGACTCGTAATGAAGATGCAAAAGAGTTTTCGGTAGGTTTTTGCAACGCACAAATGCATGAAGTTCTAAAGACTCATAAATTGAATCGCCTTACCGGTAAAATATTTCGTATGTGCTGCTTTATATGGAATTACTTCTAAAAAGGATTTATTTCTCATTTTTTTAGTTTAAATTTCAAGAATTTTGCTATACACAATAATTAGATTTTAATACATCCCTAGAATCATTCGAAAAAACGTTTAGATAATTCTTAATCATATCAAACTCTATGACAAACAAGTCGATGACAGGTATGCTAGTTTATAAAAGACTTCAGCTAATTTATATATCTTAAAATTTTGTAAAATCGTAAAAGACTTGATCGACATTCTGTGACATGGTTATTCGGTTAAAAACTTAAATTAGCTTTCAAAAGCATATGAATTTATTATATAATTTTTCTTAAAATAAGCTATCGCAATTTTCATGATTAACCCTCAAACGGTTCAGTGGGTGACGATTCCGAACCAAGGGTGTGTCTTCCCCCACTCGTACTCGCCCCTCTCGTTGCAAGAGATCGAATTGACAAGGAAACCTACCAGGTAGACCTACTACACCACCCTACTATATATAGGAATAAGCAAATACGAGTGTCTTTGTTAAACAACATTATTCATGATCACTAGTCATTTAAATAAAATATTTAATTTATTTAATTTTTTATTTCGATTTTGAAGGCTAAAATTGTCAGCATATATTATTTTTTACATTTCGGACTCGGAAAGTTGGTTTCACTAACTTCTCAACCTAGGTAGACTAAATTACGTATTAGACGTGATATCTACAACATTCTATGTAAATGCCAAAGATATTTTCTTTATTTAGCAAAATAACAATTATTTGGTAATTTTTTCTGCAAAAAGGGGTTTCCTTCATGTAAAATATTATTAATAAATGTTATTATACAACAAAAATGCTTATTCTGTACTTATATCTACCAAAAACCTCATCAAAAAAGAGATAGGGTCGGATCCGACCTCACCGTACCATCAATTTCGTCTCAAACCACTACCGTTTGAGGGTTAAAAACCTAGAGAAGTTCAAACAAGTTTGCTTAGAGACACGCTTTTCGTGATAAAATCGAAGCACATTTCAAATTTGTAAGCGTGTAGTCGTTATTCCGAGGGCTCCAAATTCAACAAAACATTCAGCTTATAAATTTAACAATCTTAATAACTCCATTCTGTGATTGAGCGACTTGACTCCGAACCTCCGTGAGGGACGTCCAAGGTCTATCTGCAGAGGTAAACGTAGAAAAACAACCGTACATCACACAACATCCAGTCTTTTTAAAATGATCTCTCCTGTGGTCAGCTATTTTGCAAACTCATCAATATTTGACATGCTTTTATGGTCTTATGTGGTTACAATTTAGAAGTCAAACTATTTTTCATGGATATTTTTAGTTGTAGCTGGGAACGCGCCTGAGGGTAGATATAAAAATTGCGGATAGTTTAACAGGGGTTGATAAAATTAGTAATTAATCGGTCAAATTAAGTTTTTTAAATGTCCAATAGCAAACAATAAGACAGACATTTTACAAACAGAACAAAATTCTTTGAACGTATGAAGTGAAAAGTGAATATCTCATCATTTTTCCTCTAGCGTTCCAATACCTCCCCATCTAGCCTCTACGCACTGGACACCTTCCTATGTGGATCCAGTCCATTTCTTCATTTAATCCTCAAAGCATTTAACCAGAAAAGTAGGCAATTAGGGCTGGGAATAATACCAACACGATAGAGGTGGATCGCCAAGCAATCGTGACCAATTTCGAGCCTAAAATTGGTCACTGCTTTATCCTGTGGTTTGTGTGCTATTTTCCTAAGATATCTCTCCAGCTCTTATTCGAGACAGACGTCGTAAGTTTTTCTCTCCACTTTTGCTTCAAAAATTTACGAATATATAGTTTTTAAGAATGGAAGGAACAAATTGTAGATAAATTTCGAAGTATTTCAGAACCTTTTTTTGGAAGTTTGTCGGTCTGATCGCTTCCTTAAAGACCACAATGTCCGGTGATCCATTGCAGGACAATCGATCAAATTAAGTTAGGTAGTGAGTTTTATAACGTTAGGGACTGTGGAATATCTTTTGGCAGATAAACCGACTACTTCGTGAAGTAGTCGGACTAATTCACGATTCGACTACTTCGTGGTTTGGACGGCCAATTCACGATGTGCTAGACAATCAATGGTCAGATCGTGAGTAGTCCAAGTGAAAGTGGCCAAAGCTAGACGTTTTGTAGAGTTTTGTTATTTTATAAGAAAAAATATGTTAAAATGATTCAAGAAGGGAAGGAAGGAAAGGGAAAATAAACGGAAAAGTGTTGATTACTGACGGCTTAACAGATCGTTTTTACATTAAATACAGCACCCTGTCATTAAATACAGTGTCCTTAAATACAGAGTACTGTCTTACATTAAATATCAGTATCCTCCTTTTAAACCTTAAAGTTAGATTGACTCTAAATGCTATGCATCCATTGAAAAAAATTATAACTAAATATTGTTGTTGAAATATCAAATTTATATTTCATACTTGATAATATTTCATACTTGATACTATTTATATTTCATACTTATAATGATTTATATGCTCAGTACCCTTTATCTATAGCAGGTTGATTTTAATTATAGTACCTTGAATGACATGTTTTTATGCTGGTTCCTCCATGATAGACCCAAAATGTGGATTTTATTGTGAGAAATTGGCATCCAAACCATTAGAATTTCTTAAGTTAAATTCTACTAATTTCGAGTCAACATTGTACTTTTTGGTCTTAATGCTGTTTGAGACTACGAACTAACAGTGGGTTATAAATTCGGATATTCGGTATTTCGAAATCAAAAGTTAGTTTGTATTTTTACTAGTTTAAAAATAAATTCATTTTTAATTCTTCGGAACGTTAACACATGATCTGATGAAAAACTGCTGAAACAGATCTGAGGACTTTCATAATCGATTTTAAGAGGAACCAGATTTATGTTATTCCTATGTTACAGAGGCAGGTTTTTATTTCAAGAATTATAATTTCCACGATTTATTTATTTTCAATAGTCCATTAAACTTTAATCATAATAAGGTGCTTTCTTTTTTTTTTTACATGTTGCATCCTTGTACTGCAAAATATATCTTACGGCAGTTGTTTGTTGGAAAAAATATTAAAGGAAAAATTAACAAGTATGTCAAAAATAGGAAAATACATTTTAACAATGACATGCAATATTTTTAAAGGAGTAGGAACTGTATGTTATCAGTTTCTACTTTTGGGATATTAATTTTACTTTTGGTTTTTCGTCTAATTAAATTGAAACATTTCAATCGTATTTTTAAACTGCCAAATTTACAAATTTCCATGAATTCAATGAAATAAAATTTTTTTACTGGTTGGACACCAGCCCTTATTATTTATAATGACCGTTGAAAAATGATTGTGTCTGGTTTAAGGGTTTGGAATTGTTATTTGGCAATTAAGATTAGGATCGTCATGAGAGACAAACATCATTAGTATCAAATATTTTTTCCTGTATCAATCTGTCCTTTTCAGAGAAAAATTTAATTTACAATGTAGTATGTGATAATTAAATAACATTGTAAAAATACATTTAAATAAAAATGTTTTCCGTAGAAGATATAATAATGAAATTCCAAAAGGTTGGATATGTCAATTCGTATTTGGAAATGTTATAAAATTCTTGTAAATTGTTTCTAACAGTGCACGCAAAGGGATATATAAAAGCTCTAAGTTATATCAAAATTAATATTTACTCTCTGAAATAATCTTTGAGTAAAATCAATTCTCTGAAGGACGTATATTTGAATTTATATGAAAGAGTAATTTCATTCTGGGAAACAAAACTCCAGCGTACTTATTGGAACGATATCAGCAAATGAGATATTTTTACCTTTTCATAATGAAAAGTATAATTTAGATAAAAATATACAACTTGTTCTGTAAATATTTACATCTGAATATTTTTACATCTGTAGGATTTTTACATCTGTTGAATACAACAAAGTTATGTTTATTTTAATAGAATAATATAATTTGGAACAAAATAAAATAATTAATCTAATGGTTTCACGAGCGATGAAAAAAATACTACGGTTTAAATATTTGAGAATTTCTCAATTGACATTTCTCACAGTAGTTTGAAACACGATCGAGAGTTTAACCAAATAAAAAATTTGGTTTTCTTTTGACAATATTCTGAAAATAACATATTTAATGTACATGAAGATTAAGCACAGACAAGAGAAATGATTATTGTGCATATTTGAGTTTATAAAATATTACATATATTTAAAAAATATTGCGGTATATATTACATATATAAGAAAACATGTATAAGAAAATTTAGAGAATTGCAGTACAAAAGAATTACTATTCAGGGCAGTTGGAAGGCCCTATACCTCCCATGTTAAATTAATATACATTTTCTCAGAAACTACCAAAGATATTCACTTGAAGTTATATATATATATATATATATATATATATATATATATATATATATATATATATATATATAATATAAATAATTCCTAATAAATTGAAGTAAAATTTATAAACAGATATTACTTAGTTATTGTTTTCTTAAATCTGCAATAAAAACCACTTTTAAATAGCAAAAGCTTATTTAATAAAATTTTTACACATGTAAGTAACACAATTTCACTTCACATTGATCAGGGATATGTGTAACATGTTTAGGCAAGATTACAAACAATAATATGTAGTAGTTTCTATAAAAAGGTAGATCGAAATTCAAAACAATACAGTTTGAGAAAATTGAGTTTAAAGATTATAAACATGCCTAATTAAAACCTGATCCACAGTATATATTTTTGCCTTTTTCTTACTCTATTTCCTTTTGTCTTTTTCGTTTTAATCTTTTTAATACTCTATTTTCTCTAGATTGTTGGAACTGGTCATATTTAGCTCGCATAAGGGTGTTCACAACCTTTGAAACTTCAAAAAATCGATTTTTGGTTTTTGCTATATTCTGATTTCTGAACAATATGCAAAAAACCGCATAAAAAATTTGCATTATTTCTCGAGTTATGAGAGTTTATGTAAAGCTCACTCTGTTGCCATAGCCATGTTATTCCAACTTTCAGTTTTCTCAAATATGGGAATTTTTGGATTGCGCGCACTGTTACTCCTAAACTATGTGTGCTAGACACACAAAATTTTTATCAGATTTGTATTATAAGCTTCTTTACACACTAAAACCAGAAAAGTAAAAAAAAATTGTAAGAAAAACTTTTACACTTGAAAATGTTTTTAAAAATTGCTAAATTTTAAATTTTTTAAAAATTTTATGTAAATTTTTCAATTTAAACTATATTTTTTGTATATTTTTTGGTTTTACATTAAACTTGAGTGTATTATTAATTTAATTTGACCAAAAAATAGTTTCTGTATGCATATTTCTTAATTTTATGATGCACGAAACATCCAATGATTTTTTTCCCTTTTTAGTAATGTGTACATTTTAAAACAAAATCTAAAAATTATTTATGGCTTTAGAAGTTCTATTTTTGCATAAAATATAACTGAAGACTTGTAATTTTGATATAAAACTAAAAAATTATATATATATATATATATATATATATATATATATATATATATATATATATATATATATATATATATATATATTAATATTATTGGAGTTTCAGTAGCTCGATTTTGATCATGTTTAGGGTCATTTCCCAGTAGTCAAAGGTTGTGAGCCCCGATAATACGTTCACGGTCTTGGCATCTTTGGCAATATATCTCTGGATCTATACCTAAATTTTCCAGCAGATTCATCTTAATATAATTTCCTTTGTTAAAACAGGCCACAGCATCATAAACACCAAATTGAAGGAATTCTAGATGTATAAATGTGTTTTTAGGTACACGAGTCCATATAACATTATTTACACTCTCATTTGGATTTTGTGTTATACCTTGAAGACACATTTTTAAAGAGATTTGGATAAAAAAGGTCTCAAAATATTGGTCTCATACCTTCAACGACTGGAACAAAGAATCCTGAGACTCAGCTACTAGCTGCAGATCGTAATAGATTTCTATATTTACTATCTTGGATATTTAAACGGGCGTGGTTGATTTAAAAAATTTTCAACTTCTTGTCGTAGAAACGAGTTGTCGTAGAAACGAGAAACTGCCCTTCAAATAATTTCTTCTGAAGGGCCCTTCCAACGGCCCTTCGAATAATTTCTTTTAAAATTCTGATTTCTTTATTTATGCTTTGTAACAAATTATTAAAATTAAGGTAAGATAAAATGTGCGTTTCATATTTAATCAAGTACGTAAAAACAAAATTCCTAAAATTACCATAAGTAATTTAAAAATTTTGTGAAAATATTCCATTTCTATTAAATATTAAGCAATTATACTAACCTTAGCAGAAAAGATTTTCAAAGTAATATGATCAGCTAATTGTTTTGTGGCGTTTAAGAATTTTTAATTGGATACTAAAAATACTTAATCGTTAAGATGAATTTCATTATAAAACTTGCTATAAATATTAAATATTAATTATTGATGAACTTAATTTTTAAATTATATATTAAACACACATCAACTGAATTTATAACTGAGTTGAAATTGTTTGCAATCTTAATTTACTGAGATCCAAATAACTGCTACGTCTGTACTTAAAATTAATTTATGAGAATTAACTTCCTTGAAACGTTTTACAAATAAGATGAACATTCAGCATGTACGGTCTAATTAGCTGTCATAAACATACAGAAAATATTCTGATTAAAATATACGAGATATGGAAACTCATTGATTTGTTCTAATAATTTGTTGAAACCAGCATGCTTTCCAAAGCAACACAGGTCGGCTATTAACTGTTTGATTAAAAATAAAGCGCACTGACCGTCCACATAACCGAATGCAGTTTTGTACAATGCCGGCGACTAAATCGCTGCATGCACTTATTTGGGAGAGCGCAGTGAGTTATTAAATTAAATCCAAACTGATATGAAAGCGGGATACATTGTCATTTGTTCCTGGGTTAACAATTTAAAGGTTGAATCAACAAATAATATGAAGGCTTTTAAATGAGCTGCCACCCCATTCGCAACCAACCATATCCTTTGTTGCTTCCGTTACAAGATCCCGGTTTACGCATATATTATATTGATTTTATCCTTATAAAAACTTGTTTTGGAAGTATACTTCATTATATATATATATATATATATATATATATATATATATATATATATATATATATATATATATATATATATATATATATATATATATATATATATAAATGTATATATATATATAAATGTATATATATATATGTATATATATATATATATACATATATATATATATGTATATATATATATATATATAAATGTATATATATATATATATATATATATATATATATATATATATATATATATATATATATATATATATATATATATATATATATCTGTAAGATTTCTCAGAAATTTTGCTTGAAATTAAAATTTTATGCACAAGTGATCATAAACATTCCATGCCTCTTTATATTTCTTACTTAATCAACTTCAGATCTCTCTGAAATTATACAAGAATATTCTTCCTTTGCAATATACTATGCATAGTTAACGAAATCCCTTTAAATTTTCAGTTTATCTTTCTTAATGCACTTTATATAAAAAAATGTGTAGTTTACTTTTCTTAAACCAAGTTATAGCTGGAATAGGTTCAGTTCATTTTCAATCAGCTCAACACTTATAACTTGATTATTAAACTAGAGAATTTTACAACAAAGAAGCCTTATATAAGCATCTATTTTGTGTATGTTTTACGCATGCATTTTTATTTAAATAAGTAGATGTTTGATATGTTACATAAATATTATTATTTCCGTGGGGAATTATTACATATATATATATATATATAACGTAGGTGTCCCAAATATCGCCTACTCTAACTTTTTTTCGACATTTCATCCACTTTTTAGTTTCTGATTAGGCTGGAAACTCAAAGAATATCCCTAAGAAATATTTCCTTTGGTATCCTGATATCAACCAGCTCCAAAACCAGTGCTAGTTTAAATTATGTAGCTAAATTGGAAAAATTGAAATTTCCAGTGAACTCCAAAGCGGTTCCTAATATCACCTACCTCTGTCTACCAGGCGAAATTAGGAGCACCTGTTAAAAGGCGTTGCTAGCAAATTCTTTGTTTAACGCACTTTGAAATGGTATAAGCAAAATTAGAATATGGATGCACTTACCTGGTCATTCACTGGGTTCTGATTCTTTGGAGCCAAAGTTTACGAAGACAACAGAGAAAACAACTTCAGACGCCATATATTTTTTGTTGTCAGTGATAAGAGCGTTATCGATATCGCCGCTGCTACTACAAACCCAGGACTAAGAAGTTACTGCATTTTCTCATACATAGCGCGGATCATACTTTAGAAACACGATATTAGACAGAGGGGCGATACTTGGGACACTCACCATATATATATATATATATATAGATATATATATATATATATATATATATATGTATATATACCGGGTGGCCATAATTAAACTGACAGTGCTCACAGTGTTCTGTAGCGAGATCTATTTGCGAGAATGACGCCACATTTTGTAGGAAGATTAAACAAGACGGAGGACGAAGGATTCAGCGAAGAAATAAATTAGTTCCAAAAGTCACCGCTAGGGGAATATTTGGAGCTATGATGGACCTACGATCAATTCCGCTGTGAACCCACACCAAACAGTTACCTTTGGTGAATGTAAGGGAGTTTCTGTGACTGCATGTGGTGATTTGTCATCCCAAATTCGGCAGTTCTGGGTATTCACAGTTCCATGCAGGTAAAAGTGGGCCTCGTCTCCCCATAAGATTTTCCTCGGCCAAGCATCATCCACCTCCATTCTGGCAAGAAAGGTGAGAGCAAAAGTCAATCGCTTATCATGGTCGGGATACAGTAACTCCTGTACACGGCTGATCTTGTACGGATAGAAGTTGATAATCTTTCGTAAGATTTTCAATACCGTACTGTAAGGCATATCCATATTCCGAGCTAATCCACGAGCGCTAGAGGTGGCAGCAATATTGTCTGGTCCTCTGTCGACAATCGCCGTGACAACTGCTTCGATTGTATCCTGTGGTACAGGTTTTCGTCTTCTGCCTGACTGAACCTTCAGAGAACCTGTTTTCTCAAACGTCGCAACCATTGCTTTTAGCCCATTAACTGACACAGGACCGTTACCTTTACGCATTTTTTTGTGCGTTCTAAAAGCACGAAGAGCGACGGACGCGTTGCACTGGTTGAGGTAAAAGAATTTGACCAGTAACGCACGCTCGACTAAAGGAGACATTGGACATAAACTTTCAATCCGATTGATTCGAAACGTAACACATTGCATTTTAAAACCCAAGCAGCCGGCACTGTGCCAATGGATGTAACGTGAAATTTGAATAAAGAACTTCTTCTGCTCAGCGTACGTGATATTGCAGATCACGAGACTTTATCGGTGTTTATGTAGATTTTACGCTTTTTTAAAAGTGTTGCCATATTGCACTTAACTAAATAAGAAAATGTGCATAATAAAAGGTAATTTTATTCCGTATTAATTTGCATTTGTTAACACTCTATTTTCTATTACACAGCGCCAAATATTCCCCTAGCGGTGACTTTTGGAAAGTGAAATTGCAACACCATGAAGGAATTTTCGTGGTGATGTGAAAATAACAGGATCGGTAGAGTTAAGACATATATGCAGATGATTAAAGAAACAAAACAAAGATATGAAAAATCAAACTGTTTAATCAGTATCTAATGTGGCCACCACGGGCAGCTATACAGGCCTCTAAACGCCGAGGCATACATTCTATGAGGCTATTAATGGTCTCCTGAGATATTTCTTCCCACGCCGATTCCACTGCAGCTCCCAGTTCCTGTACAGTATGCGGCTGCGGTGCTCTGTGCACAGCACGTCCGATAGCAACCCACATATGCTCGATGGGAGATAGTTAGGGTGCAGCTGCCGCCAGGAAAGGATATGAATTCCAATGAGGCTGTTCAGAGTGTGACGTGAAACTTGAGGCCGGACATTGTCCTGCTGGAATAACATGCCGGAGGCGGCCTGCACAAGTGGCCGACCCACAGGCATAAGAACTTGTGTTACGTATCGGGCCGATGTTAAACTGCTAGTAATGTGCACAAGGGTTGTCCGCTGTCCGAACATGATGCCACCCCAAACCATGAAGCCCGGTGTGACGTTCTACGATATGGGCTGGTAGGTAACGTTCTCCGGGAAACCGTCACACATGTCCACGACCGTCATTCCTCCATAAACATAATCAGGATTCGTCTGAAAACAATACCCGATGTCATTTGTTTGTCCAGTGACGATAACGTCTACAACAAGCCAGACGGACAGCCCTGTGTCGAGTGGTAAAAGGAACCCCGGTGGCTGGCCACCGTGCGTGCATCCCTGCCTCGTGCAAACTGTTACGGATGGTTTGGCAGGAGACAGATGCCCCATCTGACAATGGTAGTTAGGTTTGAATATCACTTGCCGTGACGAACGGGTCCACGAAACATTCGCAGAATTTCCCTATGAGTGTGATCTGACGTGCACTTGGATGATCAACTGCCTCTTTGCCGTGTTCGCAGATGGTCCTGCGTCCATCGGGCCACACATCGCTGAATTGTACTGACGTCCCGTCCAGCACGACTGGCAATTTCGCGCATCGACAAACCGAGCTCATGTTGTTCTAGGATACGTTCTCGTTCCTCAGACTACAGAGGCTGTTCGCACATTTTTAGACGATTTTGGTAAGCGGTAATAAAAAAGAGTTTGGTGCAAAAGAAATAATTGCAGTTGTACTATGTTTTTAAAAGTCAAAATTATCGTCTACGGCTTGAAAGTTTTGTTTTTTTCAAAATGGCGTTTTTAACAAATCAGTGGTTCGAAGGCTACATTTATGCTCTTTCGGAAGAGAAATATGCATACTCCGTTATCCAAAAACGATGTGAGAGTCATGTTTTTGTGATATCTAAAGCGTCGATAGGTAATATCGTCAACAAGAAAGGAAACAAACGTCAAATTGGAGCCTCAAGTGGTACAAAAATTCCAAACAAGTATCCAAGGAAAAAACGGACATCTTCGACTATTGCAAAGGTACGTTGTTTAATGTTAAAAGAAAATCCCCCTAGTCAACGGACAGTTGTAAAATCATTAAAATGCTCGGTGTCCACTGTAAACAAAATGATAAACGTTGATTTAAATCTTAAGAAAGCGAAAAACGCAATGTGCATCGTCTTCTTCCAAATCATATCGCTGAACGCAGGACACGCAGCAGAATTCTATATGAGAATTACTTATCCAAAGAAAAATGGAAAACAATTGTCACAATAGATGAATCATGGGTGAATTTAAATGATTAAAACAAAAAAGAGCCATTTATTATCATAAAAGGGGAGAAAAAAATTTAAGTACATGGTTCAAAGAATCGAAAGAAAGTTTTTCTATAAGGGATTCATGATTGTTGCTGGTTTTTCTTATAATGGCAAGTTAAAATAAAGAGAGTGGAAAAAATATCAAGATTAACTCCAAATACTAACAGGAACATATTTTATCGCCAATTTGTTTAAATGAAATACCATCGCTTTACCCACAGTGCCAGCAATCTGTGAGACTCCATCAGGACAAATCTAGCAGTCACACATCAAAATCCACTGTAAATTTCCTAAAAGAAATGGAACAAAAAACTGGTATCAAGGCCATACCCTTCACTGATATCCCTACTAAATCTCCCGATGTATCACCTATGGATTTTTGTGCTTTCGGACTTTTAAAATCTGCATTATCCAAACGTCGTCCCAAAACCCTTACAGGACTCTGGAAAACTGTTCTGGAGGAATGGGATAGAATACCTCTTCTGACACTTCAAAAGGCATTATTATCCTGGAAATTGCGGTGTCGAAAGATAGTTCAGAATAAGGGATGTCAAATAGAACATTTAAAACACAAGAATTTTATGTAATTTACTTTTGTGAATACAATATACATCGTCTAAAAAATGTGTGAACAGCCTCTGTATAACTGCTGGTATTCACATCGCTGGTGTCTCCGAGACATTTTCTTCCCTTCTTCAAATTCCGTTACAGAAACAATCTGTCACTGATAACATATACAGAGCGAGCCAGCTGCTGGCTTTTATAGCCAGAAACTGGGTATCATGAGACCAGATGCACACGTGCATTTAATCATTTGCATATGACTCTGACATCTAGGAAGAACGCAATTATCAGATCGCTACGGGCATTCGTTCATGGTGTTGCAATTGGTGTGCAATAGGGTGAATTACGAATCATCTGACCATATTACCTGTTGCCACTGCTGTGAGGACCAGCCTTTGTGATCTCTGCACCATTGGCGTCGCTTGAAAGTATTAGTTGCTGTCACCAAGGGTTTACGAATTGCCACTCTGCCATAAATGTTCACGGCATGAAGTTCCCGTTTGACAGTTTTTGTTGAAACGGGGTCCTGGAGATGACTGTTCATTTCGGATGTTATCTCGGATAACGATTGCTTGTGCTTTCAGGCTACTATGCGCTTCAAGACATGTCTATCCCTATCAGCAATCTTGGACTTTCGGCCACTGTTGTGCTTTGAATACGCCGTCTTACCCTCTTTCGTGTACGCTGTCATAACGGCTGATACCGTACTCCTTGCAAACCCCAAAAGGCTTGCTGTTCCCGTAACCTATGCTCCACTTAAACGCGCTCCAACTATCATTCCTCTTTAGAACTCTGACAGGTCTGACATTTCAACTTATCATAGACAGTTCGATAGAAGCATGCAACATAGGTGACTGCTGTTGAGAGACTGATACCTTCCTCTTCACGCTCACTAGGTGGCAGACTTCTGTTGCAGGTGGCGCGGCTGTACTGCAGGTGTGAAATACGTCATACTATTTCACAGGTGTTCGTATTATTTTGTACTCCATCTGTATATATATATATATATATATATTCAACGTTTTACATGTAGTCAGATACCTTAATTTTGAAAGTAACAATTGAAGCATTAGTTCAAACTTGCAAAGCAAGGTAAACATACGAGTAGGAGCAGTCATTCTTTAACAGCGATATTTTAAGCTTATTTCTATACCCGTATTATATTAATTAGTATTACTATCTTCCCTACAGTTATATAACATAGTGATAACTTCTGGAAGAGTACGTTTTGATTTTATTTTAAACGGAAGTACGTAGACTATGATTATTAGCCTATTCAGAGAAGCGGATCTTGGTTAAACAATTTTATATAAATCTAATATATAATTGAGATTTTTCGTAAATCTTTATGAAAACCTTAATGCAAAAACTTTACAGTGCGTTCGTGCTTTGATGAATTCGTAGATAAGTGTACATATTTCTATTACCTTGACATTTTCTCAATGTATTCGCTTCACTACACAAATTAGTCTTAATATGCAAAGATATGATTCAGAGGAAAAGTAGAAATATTCGCGAAAAGAAAAAAAATATACATATGAAGGATTCTTTCTATATCATCGATATTCTTGGCCTCGAATTTCGCTAATTTAGAATTCAGCAATCAAGGAGGAGAAAGTAAAATAAGAAGTATTCTCAAAATGTTGATGATCAATCCACTGAAAAAAAATATTTTCCTCCCTAACGAGACGAGAGCCTTATTTACATTTTAGATATTTTCAATAATTTTCATGATTTTTCAGAAGTTTGTAAGAACTTTGGGTACATCTGGGTAAAGGCCAATGAGCAAAATTTTCTTCCATTTCTGCGGTGCATTGAATATATTCTTTTTTCATCGTTTTAACATCTGATCATTTGCGTATAGATCTGTGATTTATTTCTTTCAGTATTTCAAACAAATGAGATTTTAGTGTTTTGGTATCGATAAAGGAACTTCTTGTTTCTGTCATGAGTTATAATGGATTACATCATTAATAAAAAAAGTGACATAATTAAACTAAAATTAGGGAGGACTGTTTCTCCTTCATATTTTGAGATCTAAAATATATTCAGATTCTACTGAAAATATATTCGTTTGTTTAGTATCAGAGTTTTGAGTATGAAATCAGTGTTATCGTTGTGTATCTTCCGTAATATATATATATATATATATATATATATATATATATATATATATATATATATATATATATATATATATATATATATATATATATATATATATATATATATATATATATATATATATATATATATATATATATACTAATTGAATACCCGTGCTTCGCTATGGAGAACGTTCAATTTAAATACAACTGTCAGTGTATGCAATTAATGAAAAAAAAATTATAATAAGTAAAACGGTCAATGTGTGCGATTAATGCAACCAAAATATATATATATTTATAAAAAAAATCGTAACAGATATTTTAAAGACAAAATAAGGTAGAAGAAAATATTCAAATTAAATACAACGGTCAATGTATGCAATTAATTTGTATGTTTACTGTCCATAAAACATACTAATTTTAATTGAATTCTTAAACTTCCATCTCAATTAGTCTAATGGTTAAATTTGTCTTTTACCGTATTTTAATATATGTTTCGTCAATTTATTTTGTTGTTATGCACGTGACGCAAAATTAATTTTCGCAAAATTAATATCACAAAAAGAAAAGAAACCACGTGATCAGCATTTAATAAATTAAATTCAAAAAATTAATATTTAAAAATTCACAAAAAATCAGAAAATGGAGGTAAAGATCCGAAAAATATTTCATTTAGAGGAATTTTTATGATCTTTCTCGTGATGTAAGTTTTATAATCCTCAGATTATTAGTTTAAATGCAAACTTAAAATAAGTTACAATATCAGTTTAAAAATTTAATTTAAAAAATCTAAGAAGATTTTTTTAAAAATCCTTCTTAGTGCACCCCTAAACTAGAAGAAGAATGGCCATGCAAAATTTCTGCCCTTTAGGTCCAGCAGTTTGATCTGTGCGTTATCTGTCAGTGAGTCTGTCAGTTGCGGAATTTTTTTATATATATAGATATTTATATATTAATGAACATATTTAAACAGGATTATTTGCAAAGTAATAATAATTTTAACCTCGTAACTCTGAACGCAAGTGTTAGTTTGTTATAGCATATCTTAGTCTATGTATATTTTACTACTTGAATCATTTTAATATTATTTTGGCCTGCCTATAACAGAAGAAAAAAAATCCGCCACATGTTCCGCCACATCGATAACATCATTACTCGCCCTGCAAATCAAAAGCATGCAAACCGATCTTCTCTAGTCATCGTAAATAGTCATAGGTCTCTAGTCATGCTTTAATGAACCAAATAGTTCAAATTTTTTTTATTTTAATACTCAGGTGGGTCTACTTCAAAGTTATGAGCTCTTAATTTTCTATTTCGGCTCTCCTTTATCAAAACATTTCTGGTATATTTAAAAATCTATATCTAACTGTCAAGGTCATTTCACTTAATATTCCTTTTATCAGAGGATTTAGGGATGACTAATTCTCCTCAGTCAAGTTGCGAATTGCATATAAGTTAATTTGCAAATAAAAATCATAAAAATTAAATTTTAAATTCAAATTTAGTGTTCTTGAATAAGTACAAGGTATTTTAATGTGCATGAATAGTAAATTATCCAATTTACTTGTAGCCATATATGACCTATGAAACAAAGAAGTAAAGATGGAGTTAATGCATTTCTGAGTGGAATAGCGGTAGCGATATTAGTTAGTTATAAAGTAAAGAAAACTGTGGAAAAATAACCCGATTATTGTAAAAATCAATTATTTTATTACTTAACTTATTTATTCTGTTTCCTTTTCAATATTTTTCATGTTTATATCTAATTCATACTCTTTATAAATGTTACAAATCGTTAGTAATCATTATCAATCATTAAATAAGTCATAAGCTGTTCATTTAATTTGAAGAGTCAGATAGAAAATTTACTTTTCAGAGGATCCGGCATCTGCTTTAATTTCCGTTATTTGGCGATTGAATGTCTGACATTTTACGTTTTAATATTTATACTTCCTGCTATAAGCTTTTAACACTATTTACAGTATGCATTAGATTTCCATCAACATTACAATTATCCTTGTCTATCATCCTTTAGCATTACTCTCTTACTGAATAAATACTACTTATTTCTCAGAATAAAAGCTTTTAACTAATGGCTAATTAATGTTTTGAAAAGTTTGTGGCATCTTATCTTATAAATTGGCGTTCGCTTAATACATCTCTAAAATACCAAACTTTTAGATAAATTCTTTCGCTGTTGCATATTCTCGCGCAAGGGAAAGGCATATGTTGATGCATGGCCAGTAAGACAAAATAATTTTTAGATAATATAACATTGCATAAATCGATTTTGATCTCACTGTTCTCTCCCTCATTCTATTTCTGTGTGTATAATAGAAAAGAAGGTTTTATGATTTATTCATACTCTGTGTTTATTTGCTCTGCAATGCGAAACATACGAGGAAGAAATGAGATTAAATGTTAATTTTTTATTCTAGTTGTCCTCAGAAGAGATGGCAGAAAATTTTGAAATTCAGATTAAATATTTGGACATAAGCACAGAGACAAAAGTGTGAAATAAGGAATGTGTTGAAAGGAAGTCGAAACAAAGACGCACAAAAAAAAGGTAGTCTCTTCTAACGAAACTACCACGGGTTATTATTATAGGATTACTTATCATTGCTTATCAACTTTGTATGTATGATCAGGAACGGAATAAATTGCATAAAGAGCAAAGCGCGTCCTAAATGCCCCATACGCCGCAGTTGCATAATCATTGTGTTTAAATAACGCCTCTGCATCTAAACCGCTATGTTCACCGGACCAACTCATGGTGTCTACTGACAACTAGAAAATACGCCCAAACATTTACCACCTCCTAACTCCCAAAACTCCTTTACCAGTAACCTTAATATGGGATTACATTCTGCCGCATCCTGTATCACCCATGTTTATGACATAGTGGAGAGATCACCTAGGCACAGACATAGCCTATGCATAAGTACCTAGAAACCAACGACAAAATAATAAAATAAAACAAATAAAAAAATATGGCTTGTATTAAAGCAATAAATATTAATTTTAATATTTCAAATCTCATCATAAATATAAATGATGAATTCTAATTTAATCTTTTTTTATATTTCGTAATTTTTATAAAGGATTCGAAAATTAGTTATATTTCTCCTAAGTAAATGACCTATACATATACTATCACGAAGAATATTATTTGTGTGTAGAACAGATTTCTTTTCTCACAATATGAAAATGAAAATCAACAGCTTCTACAGTTAAAATTGTATAAATCATAAATATTGTTTTGAATAAATGAGAAGTTACGTTCAAAAGATATTAAACATTCTAAACCACTAACGAATTTCAAAATTATATAATCGAGGTTTTATATTTTAATTATATTTAAATAAAACTGAATTATATTTAACGAAATTACATATAATAAAAGTAGGGTAGTGGCAGTTTCAAGAGAGTTATCAAATTTCATTCCATAGCATTATGCGCAGTGCTAATGCCATCTATTGGAGATTACTAGAAAAACAACTTTCTAAAGTTTCTCTAGTAATATTTTTACTTTCAATTGTTCTCCTTTAAATATATTCTTAATATTATATATATTCTTATATATTCTTAAATTTTCTGCAACAACTAATTACAAACTCTACACGTAAGCTATAAATAATTAAATAGTTTTAAAAGATCTCACCAAATTTCTTGCCTATAAAATTTATCAAGAAAATAATTTTTAAACTATTTTTTTAAATTACTAGTTATTAATTATTTTTACCCTTTTAGTTTCTGTTCTGCATTTTCTTACGTATATAGTTCAGTGATACGTTAAATTAATAATTTAAAATTTTAATTTCTTTGATTCCTAAATTCAAAGCTTCTTTATTTGAACTGTCATTATTTACTTTCTATAAAAAGAGGGATATAAATATTATTTAATTATTATATATATATGCAATTATTATACATATACATACATATTTAACATAGGTATCTATCATACATATACGTACGATTATTATATCTTGTATAATAACCGTATATTTCTACCTTGTAAGGATATATATATATATATATATATATATATATATATATATATATATATATATATATATATATATATATATATATATATATATATATATATATATATATATATATATATATATATATATATATATATATATATATATATATATATATATATATATATATATATATATATATATATATATATAAACAAGGTAGAAAAATGAGACTTATATGTTCTAGCTGTTTATTTTTTCAGCGTTTCTTAATTGCAAATCTTAAAAGAAAACAATTTCCTCAATAGTGAATTTTAAACGAGAATGTTGTTTCACTATTTCTTAAACTATCAGCCCACATATCATCATATACGATTATTATGCACAAGAAATCTCCGGTTGAGGATCTGGATTATTAATTAAGCTATATCTGAGCGATACGGACTAAATTCTACACAAAAAGTATGTTTGTATAACTGAAATAATAGCGGTTTTGTTGGTCTTAATAAGTTGAAGAGGCATTTCTCATACAGAATAAAATATTCTTTTCGACACGTAATTGTAGTTGTTCTGAATGTAGAAAATTACCTGAATGAAAAGTAGTTTTTTTAAACTGATATATGGAGATAGTATAAGAAAGTGGTTTGGAAATATCAATTTATACAGTAAAACAGGTTATACAGGAAAATATATATATATATATTTTTCTCATGGAGTATATATGAAAGTTAATTTTGGTCAAGACATAACAATATAAGTAAACACGCCAAAATTATTTCATTGTAATTATATCAATTAAAAATGTCACTGTATTCTGCTTAATATAATCACATTTTAATACGCAAACTGTGAAATTTAATAATATTCTATTGTTCTAATACTTGAGCTGATTTTTCCTTACAAAGTTAAACAATTACTTTAGTTAAACAATTTCTACATTTGCCTGATCAAATATAACTCCTCAAATATATTTATAACATGTCAAAAATTAAAAACATAAAACTTTTCTGTGCTAGGTTATATGTGTATGTACTTTGTCACCATTTATAGCCGGAATTACCTGGAGACCAGTGATATAGTTAGTTAGTTTCTGTGAATTGTTTCTGTTTTATAAACTCATTCAATATAGTTTTAGGTAACTAAGAACCTACAGTAGTAAAAAAATGCATTAGAATAACTAAATATAAGCGATTACTATTTTCCATCATTCTTTCTCTGTATTACTGCTTTCGAATTATTTTGCGTTTCCTTCAATTCCATTTAGAGTTAATAGCAATGACGTCAAAATTTGGGAAACTTTATGTATATCATCATGACCCATCACGTGAAATACTGCTGATTATAATTCTTAAAGCAAACAAAATGTATCTTGAAAAATACTACTCATTTTTATTTACTCATTTTTTATTATAAATTATAATAAATGAAATTTTGGGAGGAATTGAGCAATGTATATTTGCAGTTATTCGCCATTTAATTTTTCTGTTTAATTTATTCCAGAAATTAAAAATTTATGTAAAATTCAGAAAAGCATAAAAACCAAAAAACGTTAACATGGCGTTCTACTGAATAAAATTGAAGTAAAATATTTATGCTTATTGCACAAAATGATAACATCTTTATTTTTGCTAAACCGAATTTAAAGCCGAAAAAATTGTTTATTTTCCATTCCGGATTTTGAAATACGGATTTTATTAAGAACTTATCTTGTTTTATTAACATGCCATGTTTGCTTAACACATCTCTCTAGTTTTATCATTTGAATAGTTAAATCAGCTTTTTTTCTCTTTTGTAGTGTATATTTTTCATAGAAAAATATATTTTGCAGTCAAAGTGTGTGCATGTTAAGTAACTATCATAGATATCTGCTTTTTTAGTTACAAGAAGGCAAATATGATGTTGTGACGTCATGGAAATTGCAATTGACTCTCTTTCACTGAGCAATTTTTCTGTAATTAATGATTTATAGTCATCACTGATTTTTTATTTTCAGTATAATTTCAAAACATACCTTCAAGTCAGTGGATAAATTTTTGGTCTGTAGAAAAGCAGATATCCGTTGAACAGTGTCAGAGCTTATGTTATCTAACTGGTCTATTTGAGTTGATGAACAATCGATGCGTTTGAGATTCAAGAATGCATTTAATAGTTGTTGCAGATGTTTTACAGGGCGTTATATCAGGTATGGCAATTATATAAAGCCCCAATTCTCTTCGATGGAAGTGATTTTCTTTCTTTAACGACTGTGAATTGAATTACGTTGTAATTTAATTTTGTTTTATGATGACCGTGAATCCGTGCATGTGGATCTTTTAACAAAGAGCTCAGCTGTGCATCTTTGATATTATTTATTTATTCACCATGATAAGAAATTTTGGGAAAGAGGAAAACATTTTTGCAGCTGTAAAATTTCAATTTTAAGTTTCTAATTTTATCACGATTATCCGAAATTTAGGGTAATTTAATCAAAATTTTAAAGTTAAATATTGAAAAATAAGATTTATACAAAAACTGAAATATTGGGATCTTGGGCACAAACCGTTAAACATTATATTTTTTGTGTCGTACATAAAGACTCACAGCTTCAGAAACTCCCAGACGTGGAACTTATAAAAGATTTGCCCAATTTTTTAAACTACAAAAGGGAAAATTTAAAAGCAATACTAAAAAGATACTGAAAGCTTTTAAAGAAATACTCATACATTTTCATCTGGAATGCTGTAATAAGAATTGTTTTACTAGGGAAAAGAATTTAAGTAAACGAAACATTTCTTTACAGATAATGGTAATTTATAACCTACATTTTACATCACATTACTTTATCGCTTGGGTTTACTCATAATACATTTTCATACACTCTGAAACACGGAGTAATATTTTGTTTTATAAAGAAGAAAGTTTAAAAACTAACACATTTAGTGTTCCTCGAATTTACAATTTTGAATTATTGAAAATCCTCTTAGATAAAAAAATCAAGCAACATCAAACTGATCTCATGTTTTCTGCAATGAAGAAAGTACATTTTATTTTAGACAATTATATTCGATACCTTAAAATGCATATTAGTAGAAAGCGTGTAATTATCTTCTTCCAATAACTACTAATTTTATTTTCATTTATTTACAGTATCGATTAACACGTGCATTATAAATAAAATAAAAAGATAAAGGGCTCCCATCAGTCGTATTTGTTATAAATATATTGGTAGATTTCTTGTAAAATATTTAAGTCATTATATTATGGCTAAGTATTTGCTTTAAAGGTAAACCACTTGTTGTAAATCATATACAACTTAAATAGTCTTCTATCTTTTTCACCCTTTAGTCAATGAGCTGGTTGTAGTCGTCAAATAACTATCGCGATAAAGTTAGTGACCATATTAGGACAGTATTAAAAATCTCACATCCTCTATATTATTTGCAAATGGCATCGTCTAAATTTGGAATTTTTTAATTTTAGGATGTTGGAAAATCAGTAAATTCATAATCTAGTAGAATAAAAGGCCAGTAGAATCAGTTACTGAAAGCATATTCAATAACAAGACACTTTGTATTTTTTTGTGTCACAGAATAATTTGGTTTATATAAAACGAAAAATAAATAAAAATGATTGCTAATATGACACTCAGTATGTGAGTAATCGTAATGCACTTATAAAATTTTATTTAAGCTACATAAGCAGTTATAAATCGGAACTGACAAGACACTGCGTTTTTTTGAATCACAGAAAAAAAATTGCCTTATATAAAAATAAAAATAAATAAAAAATATGCTAACATGGTACTCAATATGTGAGTAATCGTAATGCATTTTTAAAATTTTATTTAAGCTACATAAACAGTTATAAATCGGAACTGACAAGACACTTTGCGTTTTTTTGTATCACAGAAAAAAATTGCCTTATATAAAAATAAAAATAAATAAAAAATATGCTAAAATGGTACTCAATATGTGAGTAATCGTAATGCATTTTTAAAATTTTATTTAAGCTACATAAACAGTTATAAATCGGAACTGACAAGACACTTTGCGTTTTTTTTGTGTCACAGAAAAAAATTGCCTTATATAAAAATAAAAATAAATAAAAAATATGCTAAAATGGTACTCAATATGTGAGTAATCGTAATGCATTTTTAAAATTTTATTTAAGCTACATAAACAGTTATACATCGGAACTGACAAGACACTTTGCGTTTTTTTGTGTCACAGAAAAAAATCGCCTTATATAAAAATAAAAATAAATTTAAAAAATGCTAACATGGTACTCAATATGTGAGTAATCGTAATGCATTTTTAAAATTTTATTCAAGCTACATAAACAGCTATAAATCGTAATTTGAAAAGTGGCCTCTACAAGTTATTCTATCGGAAATGTGTTTTAATTTTAATTTTCACAAAAACACTACATAATTTCCTTAGTTCTAGTTTAAAAAATTATCAATTACCCTGATTAGTGCTACACGTTACTATCCATACTAGATATGTTTTCCTTTCAAACTCTAGTATTTGCATGTTTGCATGGTGTCTGTGCATTTTTGTGAGATTTTGAATTTTTCTTTTTATTTGTCTAATTCTTTGTTACTAAGCATGTTTCTTAAAAAATGGGTGTGCCGATATCACCTACTATGTAAGCAAAAAGTTCATAACTTATTTTATTGTTCTCGTTTTGAGAAAGAATTAACCCCTGTAACAATAGTATGTTTAGAGACATTTAATCTTGTAATAGGGGAAGTTTTGTGAAACATTTTACTAACAGACTACGAACTTCTCTGTATACGGCAGAATAAGCGACCAATATGAAGTTTGTGGAAATTTTTCAAACAAACCTTTCCTCTTGCACTTTCAGTTTGCAGGCAATTCAGCTCACTCACATGTTTTGTCCAAATTTCAAATTTCGGTTTTCCTTAAAAGGGCTCTAACTAGTTGAAAGGAACCCATATAGCCTGCGGGTTACGGGTTAAGACATCAAAACTGTAGCTTTTTGAAAAGGAATAATAAATATGAATAATCATATATTCAGGCTTCAAAGTACATATATATTTACACTAGCTGAAAACCCGCACTTCGCTACGGAGTACATTCAAATTAAATACAACAGTCAATGTATGCAATTAATGCCAAACGATAAATAAATAAATAAATAAATATATATATATATATATATATATATATATATATATATATATATATATATATATATATATATATATATATATATATATATATATATATACGACGATTAATGTATACAATTGATGTAAAATATATATATATATATATATATATATATATATTTATAAAAAAATCGTAAGGGATATTTTTATAGACAAATTAATATAGAAGAAAATATTCAAATTAAATATAATAGGACATTCTAAAGAATATAGTACAGTTAATACAGTACAGTTTAAGGAACATATCTTTTACTGTATTTTAATATTTTTTGGATAATGTCCAATCTTCTGCCGCATTAACAAGGGAAAAATATTTTTTGTCTATTTCATTGTTATGGGTGTGATGATAAATTCATTTAAAGTACCAGAAAAGAAATCACGTGATCAGCATTTAATAAATTAAATTCTAAAATTTAATTTTAAAAATTCACCAAAAATCAGAAAATGGAGGTAAAGATTCTAAAAAGATTTCATTTTAAAGGAATTTTTAGGATATTTCTCGTGATATAACTTTCATAACCCTCAAATTATTATTCTAAATGCAAACTTAGAAAAAGTTACTAAACCGGCTTAAAAATTTAATTCTAAAAAATCTAAGAAGAATTTTTCAAAAAAACTTTCTTAGTGCACCCCTACACTATAAGAAGAATCACTATGCAAAATTTCAGTCCTTTAGGTCCAGCGGTTTAGTCTGTGCGTTGTATGTCAGTGAGTCAGTCAGTTATGGAACTGTTTTATATATATAGATAACATTAAGAAATGCAACTAAGCCATGCCTTATAAACGTTTTAAACGAAAAAAGGTGAAACCTAGCTATTTAACTGTAAAAAGCTCTTTCCAGTGTTCTTGGAAGTGTTAATTTCGTAATTATTAAAATGTGCCATAGGTCTTTATAAAGTTATTTAAAAATAAAAATTTTCTATTCTAAGATGTTCTTTGTAATTTCTTAATTTTGTAACATATTACAACATTTTTTGTTGTCATTTATTTATTTGAAAATATAGTTTGCCCACATCATGGATAATTCGCAGTATTATCAATGGCCTAATCTTTCACTGAGGCAGGCATGATCAGCGTATCGTTATGGTTTTGATTATATAGATGAAAAACGTCGTGGAATTGATTTTTTTTTACGACGCAAGAAAAAATACAGACTATACAGAAATAAATCATTTTTAGATTAAACTGCTTTCCCACATCTTTTCTTACGTAGTCGAATACTCAAATATTGTTTAAATCTTTAAATATAACAACTAGTTATTACACTATAGTTAAACAGTGAAAAAAATTTACTGTTTACCGATAATTCAAAGAAATATTTTCTGGTTATGTAATGGACGCGTCTATGTACAGAATTTATGTATCATCAAAGAAAGAGTATTTTTTTTCTATTTATATGTCTAATACACATGCCACGCATTACATAACATGTTGAACGATTTTATGTTTTTCAGTGAGATCTGTTTCCTTCTATTATACTTCGAAAATATATGTCTCGCTCCCAACTGTTTATTTTCCTCTAAAACGGCAAATATTTCCTTTCTTCCTGGAAGACAAAGGATGGCGCGCCTTTAAACTCCTCTATGTGAAGTTCCGGCATCAATTTTACTTCTACGTAATTTTATTTCAAACTAAGTCGAACTTGTAAAGACATATACAAATAGATTCCAGTCTATATCTTCTGTAAAGAAACAGCTTACGGTTTCGAGTTTTGTATTTTTATCAAAATATAAGAATTCGTTTATAAGAATGTTTTGCTTTTTTTTGATTTATTTTAAAGTGACATCGGAAAATATTTACTTACTTTTTTTTTCTCATGTGAAATATGTTTCGTACGTAGAAAATATTTTTCTCTTCCTTTCACTTCTTATTTCTTTTAAGTACAATTTCTTCTGACGTGACAGACACATTCCGATTCGATATTCGTCCACTGAACACCGCAAAAGATGTTAGCTGCTTGTATTGGTGGAGCTGTATAGCAGAACCAAAATTACCCCTTGTTATCACCTCAATTTTGAAAGAGTTCCCAATGGGGAGACACTGGGGGGGGGGGGAAGGGCGCTCGTACCCACTTCCTACCCCTGAGAACCCCTCGGTTGAACTCTTACATATAATTTAATGTATAGCATAATTGTATCCGCATTAAAATTACCTTCAAATATTCCATCTGTGCTTTCTTTCATAAGATTACAATGTTTTGATAAGTCACTAAACCTTATGTCAAAATGTTATTTTTGTTAAATTTTGTTTCAACGTAGCTCACCAACATAAAATTTATCGTGATAATCATTTGCTGACTTAAATGAAACTATCTGAATGAATAAGTGTCTTTCGTGGCAGCTGAAGTGATACAAACAAATCATTGGGAGGACGGTAAGATAATTAAAAGATATAAGTGTTATATATTTGATGGTAAAAGACAGTGTCCTTAAAAAAAAGTATTATAAATATTTTTTGGGGATTAATTTTACAGATCAATTGAATGTTACTATTATAGTTGAATATTTTTTAATGCATTCAATAAAAAATAATAATATCAAAGTCCATCATTCAAATATTTTTTTAATCTGAATGTGGATTGTTCAGTTCTGGTTAAAAAGACTGACATCTCATGTCCTAAACTGCTGTAGGATGGGGTTGTTCTGCTAAGTCAAACACAGCAGGTATCAAGTATAATAAGTTAAAAAAAAGAAAATTCAAAGATTTACATATTTATACACTGAAGTGCCACTGAATTAGGGATAGCAAAGCCTATGCAAATTGTGTAGCGCTGCGCATCATGTATGCACAAGTGAGGGCGCTGTGGTAACTGCATATATAGAGCGTACTGTGGTTGTTCTGAATTAGTTGTTGGAATTGCCAGTAGGGGTAACCTGCCTGATTTAGACGCCTTCGATCGCGGACAAATCGTAGGTGCGCGATGTATGGGCCATTCAATTTCCGAAATCGTCAGACAGCTAGGATTTTCAAGGTCGACAGTGTCAAGAGTATACATGGATGGTGGAAAAAAAAAACTAGCGATCGGGCAAACAGCAAAGGACAATTATCCTTGACAGTGCGTGGTGAGAGACGGCTCAGGCGTATTGTACGTAGCCAGAGAAGCCAAATATTAGCTCAAATTACCACCCAGTTTAATGACGGTGCCAGTCGTACAGTCAGTAAACGGAATGTGCAACGCTCGCTTCACCGTATGGTGTTTTTTTTGTGGCACATTTTGGGATCTTTGGTGCGTGTACCAACCTCCCTCAATGCAATTCGGTACGTAGATTTGCTGGGTGATCACCACCATCCGTTTATGCTGTTCTGTTATCCGCACGGTAATGAAGTTTTCCAGCAAGACAACTGTACCTCTCACAAGTCCCGGTTGGCTACTGGCTGGTTGGATGAGCATTCCTCTGACTTCTCTGTCATGAATTGGCCACCTAGAAGCCCAGATTTAAATCCTATTGAGCATCTTTGGGATGTTTTGGAACAAGGCGTGAAAGGCCATCACACAGCACCAAAGAACCTTACTGAATTATGGACAGCTTTAGCCAATATTTGGCAAGCCATTCCCGTGGAACGTTTCCAGAAACTTGTTGAATCTATGCCTCGTCGTGTGGCAGCCGTTATCAAGGCCAGAGGAGGCCCAACTCGTTACTAGGTAGGTATCCCTAATTCAGTGGCACTTCAGTGTATTATGATAATGGTGAAATGTGAGGAAGAATCCCTTAAGTTTAAAAACCTTTATATTAAAATCCAAAAAAAATGAAGGCATTTTTTATATTGGAATATATATGGATTGTTAACAATATTAATGATACTGAAGCAGAATTAAAGATTGAATTTTTGCTGCATGAAAAAAATCGACATAATTACCCTAATTATACAGGTATAAATGCATACTTCCTTTGATTATGCTGTTGAAACATTGTTCAAAGGTATTGCTCGTTATTTGTTAAACTAAATTAACATCAGCAACATAAAACACTCTATAATAATCTTAAATAACTTAAAGCAATAATGTGCGTTCACTGTACTTTCTAGTACTATTAAACTTATATACTTTTCAGAATTGATTTTTATATCTTCATAACTTTTAATTAGTGCATGTTACAGTAGAATCTATAGTAATTCCTTATGAAAGAATTTAAATTCTGAAAGAGTTAACAATGTATCTCCCCTCACATTTTATGTTTGAAGTTATATATTTGTCGTGGTTACAATGCAAAGATTATATCTTTTCAACTGCAGATTTTAATTTATTATGGAATGTAAAAAAAAAGTTACTATGTATATATTTTGGTTTTAATTAGTATATATAACTATGCATTTTTACTTCAATTATAAGTAATTTTATTTATAGGTCCACAACAAAAACTCTTACGTTTAAAACGACTTCATAGATATATTCTGCAGTCGTCATTTTATGCATAAAGTTGTAACTCAAGTACTCGTATTTCGACAAAAGTCTGTTTTTTAGTTAAATGCAGGAAGTGAAAACATTTAAATTATCCTTTTTGTTTTGCTAGAAATTCTATTACAATGATTTAGATTTAACTATTTTTTAAACTATTTGTAATCTACATGAAATTTACTAGACAAGCCTTAAAAATAATATTTCATTAAAATTTTGTCAAAAGAAATAAAACATTCCATTAACAATGATTATGTTTAATAAATTTTTAATTTTTTAAATAGTTATACCTCTACAGATAATTTGAAAAGCGGAATGTTTGGGGAAAAAATCTACGCCTGTAATAAAATTTATATTTAACTCTGTAATTATTTAGTCAATGCAAAAAAAAAACAGGCAATTATTCCCTATAAGTAATTATTCTTAACTAAAGAAACTAGAATATTTTTTATTTCATTTTTACTGAAACTTAAACGGACCTAGAACTCGTAGTTGCACTAAACATGAAAAAAAATTTATTCAAAGAAAAAGAAAAACATCTCTGAGTATTTCCTCTCAGCAGGCCGTGTTTTTGAACTGAACGTAAAAAAGAATAAAAGGAAAAATTTGTCTAGAAGAAATATGTTTTCGTAATTAAAATAAATTAGTTTCGGAAACTTAAGAAAGAAAATCGTGTAAAATTGTACTGACTTTATTAACACAACATTTATTTAAGATAGAGGCGAGATAAATTTTAATCCTTTCAGATACATATCCATTATATATACATCAACGATAAATATTGATTTTATGATGATATAGAGCTATAAACACTGTCTGCTTAAACGGGAATATTTAAGATATTTGTGATGTTGAGTAATGCATATAATTTCAATTATATGTTTAAAAATGAATAAATAAGCACATTTTGATGTTCTTTGTTATTTAGTCTCGAAGTTATAAATCTATATATATAAAACAGTTCTGTAACTGACTGACTGACATATAACACACAGACCAAACTGCTGGACCTAAAGGGCTGAAATTTTACATGGCGATTCTTGTTATAATCTAGGGGTGCACTAAGAGAGATTTTTGAAAAATGCTTCTTAGATTTGTTTTAATTAAATTTTTAACCTGTTTTTGAAACATTCTTTAAAGTTTGCATTTAAAATAATAATCGGAGGGTTATAAAATTTATATCTAGAGAAAGATCCTAAAAAGTCCTTTTAAATGAATTTTTTTTCGAATCTTTACCTCCATTTTCTGATTTTTGGTGTATTTTTAATGATTAATTTTTAGAAATTAAATTATTAAATGCTGATCACAGGTTTTTTTTCTTTTTGTGCTGCTTTAAATTAATTTATCGTCGCGTGCATAACAACGAAATAAATTAATAGAAAAAAAATATTTTTTTTCTCTTTCTAATGCGGCAGACAATTGGACATTATGCAAAAAATATTAAAATACAGTAAAATAAATGTTCCTCAAACTTTACTATATTAAATGTTCTATATTCATTAATATGATCTATAAAATTTAATTTCAATAATTTCTCCTACATTATTTTGTCTATAAAAATATCAGTTACGTTTTTTATAACTACATTTTTTTTTATTTTTCTTTGGCATTAATTGCATACATTGACCGTTATATTTAATTTGAAAGTACTCTGTAGTGAAGTATAAATAATATTATAAATAAAGAAGTATAAATAAAGAAGATATAAAAAAATTCAGTTTTATGCTTAGCTGAAATATAGTTCTCGATGTAGGCTTAGCCAAATGGTGTTATAATTTCATGCATTTTAGTGCTCAGAAAATATAAAATCTTATGTTCACTGTAATGGTTGCCTCATAACAGTGAACATAAGAATCATAGTAAAGTAGATTTAGATAACGACGTTAGGCATGAGCCCTTAATTAGCAAGCTAATTTCCTTTACCTTGAAAAAAAATTACCAAGATGCTGTGTTCTATTTCCCTCGTAGACATGTACATTGTTTATGTTTTAGTGTATTTACATTATATCTCTTAAAAGAAAATGTCTTATTTAAAAATTTGATAATCAGGATAAAGAGATTACTCTAGCAAACTTTATTAAAAATTCCTGCTTGTGTGTTTACTAAATATATGGAAATTTCTTTTGCAATTTTAATCTGTATTTACACACATTTACCACCATTCTAATTTAAAAAGGTATTACCATCCTTGAGATTTTCATAAAAGACATGAGATATTGCAATTAGAATATGAAAATAAAAATTATGTTTGTTTTGTAGCATAAAAAGAAAAAATATATTGCACTTATTCCACTCTTAGATATTTTATCCTCTTTTGGACGCGATAGGTTTGTAGTACTGATGGGGAGGTGCAGTTTAAATTCTAACTTAATATTTGAGCAACAGATTTATTTAAATCGCAAAGTACACTTACAAAGATTTTTAAACGACTATACATAAATTTAAATTTAAAAAGTAAAATAAATTTAAAAATTTTATATTTATCCATCAGTAAATAAAAATAAGATTTTTTCGACCGATATGGATACATTATACAATCAGGGAAATGGGTATTCACAGAAATGTTTTGTTATTACTAACTAGTTTTATCACCGTGATTGTTTATCATAGATATTTGATCAACAGTATCTTTAAAGATGCATTTATTTGATCAAATTAAGATACATCATTTGTCAAACGTTCTGCAAGGAACAATTGCTGCTGAAAGCTTTATAGAAATATAAAAATGTCTTCGAAATTTTAAAATACGGTTACTCATTTTTCTGTCATCATTATTCTGCATTTTCGAGTTCTCATATTTGTCTTCCTGATGGTGTTGTTTCCAATTCCCTTTGTGTAGAAAAGTCTACACCAAGTCCAAAGGACCTAAGTCCTAAAATCCTAGGTTCTTGGCAAAGGGTAGAGTAGAAATTCTTCATCTTGGACAAGTGGGTAAAGTCAGTGAGTGACGTTTGAAGATACACACACGCGCAAACAAAAAGGCCGTCTTTTATTTAGCTGCCAAACTTTAATTCATCTTTAACCTTTTCCTTACGGGGTGGGATCTACCCAATGAATGCGAGCCCAAGAATGATTATACACACACACACACACACACACACACATATATATATATATATATATATATATATATATATATATATATATATATATATATATATATATATATAATATATATATATATATTATATATATATATATATATATATATATATATATATATATATATATATATATATATATATATATATATATATATATATATATATATATATATATATATATATATATATATATATGTATATAGACCGTGGAATCTCGATCGATTGTTCCCGAATTACCGTTTCCTCGTATGGGTTGTTTATTTCACTCAGTCCTGACGACCATATTTCTTTGTTACCCTCATCTATCGTTTTCCCGCATTTATCGTTCAGTTCAGTCGGTTCCTTGAAACACGATAGTTCGTGATCCACTGTGTATATATATATATATATATATATATATATATATATATATATATATATATATATATATATATATATATATATGTGTGTGTGTGTGTGTGTGTGTGTGTGTGTGTGTGTGTGTGTGTGTAATGGCTGTTCTTAGAAAGGGGGTATGAAATTTACCGTTTTAAAGAGGGAATCGGAAAAATGGGCCCCGTAAGCTAAAGGTTAAAGCAGCACACCACATAAACATATAAAATAAATGAATAAATAACTATGTAGTCATAGGCAGCTCCTCACATCAGCCAACATGGCCGCATTATTCCTTCTTCCTTTTTCTAAAACTAGAGTCAAGTTGAGTTGTCTCTTCACAGTTCTTACAACTCCCATCGGGGCAAGCACACCCGTCACAAGAGTGTCGATGTTGCTAAAGAAAATTAAACTCGAAACAAGTGTTTGTTCTATCACACATAAGAAAATATATTAAGGTGAGAGCTCTCACCTGATACGATCCTACCGGCTGCGACAGTAGAAATTCTTCATCTTGGACAAGTGGGTAAAGGCGGTGAGAGAAGTATGAAGACACACACACACACAAAAAAAATGCCGTCTTCTATTTAGCTGCAAAACTTTAGTTGATCTTTAAAGCAGCACATTACATAAACATATAAAATAAATGAATAAACAACTATGTAGTCATAGGCAGTTCCTCGCATCAGCCAACATGGCCGTATCATTCCTTCTTCCTTTTTCTAAAGCTAGAGTTGAGTTGAGTTGTCTCTTCATAGTTCTTACAGGTACTAAGCAGCTCCACTTTAAGGCGAGGTACCACTAGGGCTGAAGTCTGACTTAACCTCGAAGAACATCGGTCCCGTAATTTTGAACCGAGTCAAGGGACGAGACAGGAACACTTTAGCCCGAACCTCCAGAGGTAAATTTGAGAACTTGGAGGACATTGTAGCCACGACCTGCTTTAGGTGCCCCGACCACCTTTAGTGAAATGGCGGTGGATTTGTAGCGACGAGCATCGAACAAGAGACGTTCAGATAGATCGCTGGCCCGCTGCTTTTGCCAACTGGACCACCACGACCAAGTCCTCCTGTTTCTTTCTTTTGTTTTCTCTTTTGTTTTGTCAATGCTTTATTTTCAGGTTCATTACTTTCTTATCATAGTTTTCAATTTTATTGCCCACTCAACGTTGATGATAAAAATTTCATGACTCCTTACTTTCCCGCATTGTATCACCACTTTTTTCAACTTTATAATAAGCACCATATTCCGACTCTGGATTTGAAGTTCTTGTATGAAATATGTTAATAATATACAATAATTACCAACATTTTCTGCAGTAAGTTATGTCCCACATTTTTTTTAAAATAAAATAAAAAGATTCAGTTATGCATTGTTTAAATTTAAGAATTAAAGTTCATTTTGCTACCAGTATTTTCAATTACAACAGTTACAATAAATGATTTTTAATCGAATTTTAAGTGGATAATTTCAACATGTTAAAAAAGTATGTTTCAACACATACCACAATTATGAAAGAAACAATGTATCTTCGTATTTAATTGTTTTAGATTTTTGACTTAACATGTGCCAATAAACTTACTAAGGCATATCAAATATTTTTTTTCGATGCACATGAAATCGCCAACTTGCAATCTAATAATGAATCTGATTACGTCGTCCCGGACGGTTTGTCCACCCAACAATTGTCAAAGTGGAGACCCCGGCGCTGCGTAGAAATTTCTGTATACACAGCCGAAGGTTAATTTCCCGTGTCCGGTGAATTGTCATTTTTATGGCCCTGGGCGCCAGTCGTACGTTACAAATACGCTGACAATTGGGCAACACGGGGACCTTTGCAATCTGATAAGTAATATCGCTGCCGTCCACACCCGGAGGTTATACGGCCCTTAAATAATAAAACTAATCATCCCGATGGCAATCCAGCCCAACCGGGTCCCGAAGTTTTAGTCCTTGCAATTCTGTTACGTGTCTTTTGTTTCAATCTGAGGGGCTATCCATCTTCCCCTTGTAGGGGGAAGTGTATATTCATAAGTTCCTGCATAATATTCTTGATATACCTTCTACAATAATAATCCGTAAATAATTTACTAGGGGCCCAATCTTCAAAGCCCAAAGGTAAGTTTTTTTTGTGCTTCAGCCCAATTGCTACAATTGTATATACAGTGCTTTATAGTTTGTATATCGCCACGCTCACAAAGATGTGTTTTAGCGAAAAATCTGTTTTGATAGACTCCTATACAGCCATGTTCAGTTATTGCTTGATTAACAAGGAAATCTGCCGACAGTCTTTTCGTAGAAACTCTAGGGAATACCTCAAATACTTTCCTTCCTAAACGGCTTCTCTCCCAATTTTCTTGCCATATATTTATGTAATAATTCTTAATTTTATTCTTAATCTGTTCTTTAGTTAATTTATAATTTCCTGCGATTTTATTCAGTGTTGTTGCTTGTTTAGCAGCGGCGTCTACCATCTCATTTTCATTAATCCCATAGTGGGCTTTAACCCAGTGTAAGTTTACTGCTATCTCATGACTTTCTATTAAATGTTTTATATTTTCAATCCTATCTCCCTTAAAATAATATGCAAATATAGCTTGCAGTGTACTTCTAGATTCATTGTATATGTCGATTTCTTGTATTCCTTTACTTATAGCATCAGTGATGCCCATGTCAATGGCTTCAACTTCAGCGCTATAGGATGATGCATTATTAGGTAGACGTTTAAGTATTGTTTGTTCTAAAACATTAAGGTTGTAACGTGTACACGCCGCACCAACCCCTTCGTTGTTTTTGGAGCCATCAGTGTAGTATTTAATGTTCGATTTTGATTCTATGTTATATGTCCATCCATATTTTCTCATTTCACGTACTTTCTTTAGAGGCCGGCTTTTTGTTTCGCAACTCTGCCCGTTCAGTACGATGTCTCCAAATTTTATTTCTGATCCTTTATTGTAGATTTCATAGATATTCTTTTCAATTTTAGCTGTTAAGTGTAATGGTATGAATCCTGATAGAACGGGGAGTGCATCAGTCGAAACTGTTCTTTAACATTTAGTTAACATTATTAAGAATGGACAGATATAACCATCTGTCTTAATTTTAAATCCATTGTATATTTACCATTATAGCATTACTGCAATCCATGTAATAATATATTTTCTATTACAGTTAAATATAACTTTTTGACAATCTCAGGTTTCAAACCCAACGTACTCTTACTGACTCTATTGATACTGTGTTGAAATTTTAATGCCTTATCTCTAATATTATTAATATGAAAGTTAAAATTTAACTTCTCGTCCAAGTAAATGCCTAAGTATTTAATATGATCATAGTATTTGATGTTCTCCCCTTTAAACTTAATCGTTGGTCTCCTTGTAAGATCTCCTTTGTGTGGTATTATTATGTAGTTGGATTTTTCGACACTAAATTGTAGTTGGTTTTTATCGACCCAGTTCAAACATTTTTTCATTATTGCTCTCGCTATCTCTGTAAATTTATATATAACTTTACTCCTAAGCAGTATGACTATATCATCCACAAATGCCTGTATTTTGTTGCCTTCGCCCACATCCTCTAATAGCAACTCATTAATAATTATTAATGAGTGGTTACAAATTATAATTTGTAACCATAGGATTCGCCCAATGGATGAACCCTGTGGTAAGCCAATATTATATTCCCATATCTTGTTCGTCATTTATAATTATGGTGCGGTCTTTCAGATAATCCATTATTATTTTCCTTAAGTTAGTATCTATTTCAGTCTTGTCAAGTTCTTCTTTTATTCTTTTTATTCTAACTGAATTAAATGCATTTTTCACCTTCAGAGCGATAAAGCACGTATGGTAGCCATTCTCTTTGTTTTCTTTAATTTTATCAAAAGCACTATTCAATGCTTCTACTACTCCCCTATTCCTCCTAAAGCCAAATTGATTTTGCAATCTGATAAACGCATTTCGAGTTCCCTTGCAATGCTAATCCTTTACATAAAAAATTGGTCCACTGATATGAATTTTATAAGCTTATAGAAGCCCAAAAAAGTCAATAAGACAATGAAGACTTATGTAAAGATGAATAACAAACCACCAAAATAGGGAATTAAAAAAGGAGCACAAACGTCATTTAAGTACAAACTAGTTAGTACCCGTCAAACCATGACCGCTGGATATTAAATAAATGTACTAATGCACAAATTGTACTCAACACATCATTGCCAAATGTTGAAAATTATAATATTAGGAATTGAGAAATTACTATTGAACTCAATAAAAAGAAATATTGCGACTCAATAGCGCGAAATAAACAATTTACGTCAGGTTTAATTCTATATCTCACGAACATAATTTAAAATAAAATTGACAGTGATAGAGAGAAAGAGAGATTCCTAGGAATAAATTAATTAACATGTTCATGCGGCCTCGTGCATAGCGAGTATCTAAAGCCAGATTTAAACATGCCACTGAGCATGCGCAGAACGCAATTTTAATTGTAAATTATCGATAATTAATAGAAATTGCGGATACAAAAACAAAATTTGACTCATCGATAGATTAAATTCTTTCGTTTAAGACCAAAATGAAGTAAATTGATGCAATAGATTTTTCTCACGGACTGCCCAAAGAATTGGCTTAGTATCTTATTTAAATAGATAGGTATAGTTATGATTAAATGTGATTAGTATCCCAAGGGAAAAAAACAGGAAATATATGAATTTTCTTATAGTTAATATTAAATGCAAAAACCACAAATTTAATTTATTTTACACACTAAATACACGCTGGTGTATTCAATGATTTCACTTAAATTCAGTTACATCTCTATGTCGGCAATATATCTTGCTATATTAACATTAATATAAAAGTTTTAGAATAATTTCAATTTACCAGAATTATCATACTTGTCCTGTAAATATAAAGCTCCTGTGAGACTAAACAAAGATTACAAATACATATTTCTTTTAATTTATTTCTCTCGAATACAAATATATAAGGTTTTCTGATACATATTTGAAATGACAACCGTATTTTTCACTTTTATAGCGACAAAAGGAACATTCATAAAATATAGCATAAAATAGAATAAATATATACTTCTATTCAATCAGGATGTAAGCCATTTGATTTTGATATCAAATTCCCTGATGTTAAATGTTGCATGATTATGAAATAGGGGTTTAGATTTCACATGGGGGATAGGATTGAGATTATTATTATCTATATAACGGTTCGAAAATTTTTATTCAGTTTCATATCCTTTTTATAGGTAACAGAGACATGAGACGTTATTGGTTGAGGAATATTGCTCCATTTCCTATTTTCTGAATAGATAGCCCTCAATCTAAATGTACTAATATTCTTTATTAAAATTTTCGACGAAGATTTAAATATGAATATTAACCCTCAAACGGTGCAGTGGTTTGAGAGACAAAATAGACGGTACGGTCGGGTCGGATACCACCCGATCTCTTTTTTAATGATGTTTTTGGTAGAAATAATTACACAATAAGAATTTTTGTTGTATAATAAAATTTATTGATAACAGTTTGCATGAAGTAAAACCCTTTTTGTAGAAAATATGACCAACGAATTGTAATTTTGCTAAACAAATAAAATCTCTTTGGCATTTACATAGAATGTTATATATATATTGGTTCTAATATACACTCATGGACAAAAAAATTAGCCCACCAAGAAATAATTGCGGGATCGTAACGAAACTTGCAATGAAGGTATATGTCGGGGTGATATGCAAATGATTAGAAATGCAGCGTGATTGCGCATTACGTATAGCCGGTAGAGGGCGTTGAACATCGTACTCTGTGGAGTATAAAACAGGTAACCAAAGCTTGTTTGAGTGTACTGAATCATTTACAAAGGAAGAGCTGAGATAGACATGCCATTACGCCGTGTTCGAAGACAATATAAGCAGTTGTCGCAGTTTGAGAGGGGGAGAATCGTCGGGATGATGGAAGCTGGGTGGACAGCTAGGCGAGTAGCTCGTCAATTAGGCCGCTCTGATTGTGTTGTGAGGAGGTGTTGGGACCAGTGGACCGGAGATATGTCATGTACACGAAGACCAGGCTTAGGACGCCCTCGACAGACCAGTCGTCGAGAAGACCGCCACATCGTAAGAAATGCACAACCAACTGCTTCATCGGCCGCCATCCAGCCATATAGCCAACTGCTTCATCGGCCGCCATCCAGGCACAGGTAGCACCTTCACTAGGGGCCTCTTTGTCTTCTCGAATCATACGAAGGCGCCTGGCTGAAGGACAGTTGGTATCGCGGCGCCCATTACGTGTGCTGCCCTTGACGCCCACCCATCGACGCCTCCGTTTGGAGTTTTGCCGCGCACGAGGAAACTGGACTGCAGCGGAATGGAACCAGGTCGTCTTTAGCGACGAATCCAGATTCAATCTCGGCAGTGATGACAATCGTGTTCGTGTGTGGAGAGCGCGTGGTGAACGCTTCAATCCTGTCTTTGCTGTAAAGCGACACATAGCTCCCACAGCTGGTGTGATGGTATGGGGTGCCATTGCCTACAATACACGGTCACCCCTGGTATTGTTCCGAGGCACCATGACAGCCCAGCGGTATGTTCATGAAATCCTGCAACCATATGTGTTGCCACTCATGCAACGGCTCCCAGGAGCCATTTTTCAACAAGACAATGCTCGGTCTCATACGGCAAGGGTGTCACAAGACTGTCTCCGCACTGTTACTACCCTTCCTTGGCCTGCCCGATCCCCAGATTTGTCTCCAATCGAGCATATCTGGGATCATTTGGGACGACGAGTTGGACATCCCACGAGTTTGAACGAACTAGAGGCAAGGTTACAGCAAATATGGAACGAAATGTCTCCAGACATCATACAGAACTTTTATGACTCAATGCCGCATCTTGTATGACTCAATCGTATCGCATCGTGCATTCGCGCTAGAGGGGGTCCAACAGAGTATCAACTCCTCCGTTCTTTTGCCTTTTTCTCTGAAATAAATTATCCGTTTTCTTTGATTTTCTTATCATTTACTTATATCAAAGTAGTCATTACGTATGTAAAATTTCGTTTCATTTTGACGACTCCTTTTTGGTGCGCTAATTTTTTTGTCCATGAGTGTATAATATAAATAAATTTAACAGAGCTAGATAAATATAAGAAGAATGTAGACAAAAGCAATACAGGAATCAAGCACTCAGGGTTCCACACACCAGAGGCAAGATTCTGTAGTAGCACCGGAACTAAACCAGAAGTACGAGGTAACAGACTGGTCTCGTCATCAGGGAGCCTAACCAAATCAGTTTACTCAAGGGGAACTTTCTGAATAGGATGCAGGTATAACTAAAAAACATACCAAGGCCCCGAGTTCCACATTGAAACAGTTAGTCAAAAGAAAATGAAAAGACACGGACAACTTACAGTAAGGGCTGAACGCACCATAAATGCAAGTACACATACATACAATCCTAATGAAAATACAAAGATTCATACATACCCTAATTCAGTAGGTGACGGTTATAGCAAAACAGCAGCCCAATTCTGCCCTAGTAATTACGTCAGTGTAGCAAAACCACAGAGCTACACCCTAATGGAGTTTAAAAAATATGAAACCAGAAACGTTATCCTAAACGTCTTTATAATATGTAATTTAGTCTGCCTAGTACTAGAAGTTAGTGAAACCCACCTTCGGAGCACAAAAATGCAAATATATATATATATATATATATATATATATATATATATATATATATATATATATATATATATATATATATATATATATATATATGTATATATATATATATACTGACATTTTTGGCCTTCAAAATCGAAATGAAAATTAAAAAATCTAAAATAAATAAATTTAAAAAATGAGTAGTGATCGTGAATAATGTTTTCAACAAAGACACACGTATTTACTTATTCCTATATCTATAAGGGTGGTCTAGTTGGTCTATCTGGTAGTGTTCCTTGTCAACTCGATCTCTTGCAATGAGAGGGGAGAGTACGGGAGGGGGAAGACACACCCTTGGGTCCGATCCGACCCTCATTGTACCGTTTGACGGTTAAAAAAATCTTTGAGTTAATGGAATTTTCTCTGGCCCAGCATTTTACAATCATTTGGAGGAATTTATCTAGAATTCCTCCAAATGATTGTAAAATGCTGGAAAATGCTGGAAAAGAAAGTTTAAAAAAATGTATGTACGTAAAACATAATGTCCTTTCTTTTGGTATGTGTGGATCCATATTTCATCAATGAGCCAATCAATGTACATAAACATTAACCATTCTAAATAATTATAAAAAAGCCTTTTTTTAGAAACTTTCAGTTGGAGGATGCTTAAATTAGATATTATTGAGATTTACATATCCAAAACCTTTAAGTTCATTTGCAAATATGAAAACTTCATTTGCGAGTTACGGAAAAAAATTCAGTAAATAAAATTAAACTATACAATTCTGAGTTTTGTAGATCTCAAACTGGGACACGCATACATACATAAAATTAATTTACAGCAGGGCAGAGATACGAGAGAATAAAACAGTCAATAATGGTAAATAATGGTAAATATACAATAATAACAATAATGGTAAATATTAAAAAAAATTATAAATATTTTAAACTCATACATGGGAGAATAGTAAAGTAATCGTAATTCGTAGGAAAAATATTTTGTTTATCACACATTAAAAAATTTTCATCATTTCCCTGAAACAGGTCGCGAATGCACTTGCGATATAAACATAGCAATAAAAAAAATACAAGGAGCTTACCCTAATAAAGGATGTCTGTCAAAGGATGTATACCAAAGGATGTCTACCAAATGTATATCAAAGGATGTATACCAAAGGATGTCTGTCAAAGGATGTATAAAGGATGTATACCATTCCAGTTAACCAAACACGCGTAGACTTAGTTTTTGCTTTTGTAATGGACTGCTCAGTACTGCTTATCCGACAAATACGGTACGTCATGTTGAGGTGCTTACTACGATAAGGGCGTAACATATGTCCATAGTTGCTATGTACGCAAGAAATTATATGATTACATAAGTAACACCTCTTATTAGGGTGAATAGGCTCAGTTTTTTTAATCTTCAAGGAATCTAAAATGTCCACAGCAATTCTTGGACGACAGTTCTTTTTTTCCTTTTCCTTTTTTCTTTTATTTCGGTTCTTTGGAGTTCATTTCCTTCGTAACAGCTCCTTCCTTATCTAAATTCTATTGCTCTGGGTTGGATTGACGCCACCCGTTTAATCACTAGAAAAAGTTAGCGTAATTTTGATTTCAAATAATTTTGTACTTGCAGGATAATCCATGCTAATGATCTCGTAAATGGGTGTAGTAGTTCTGATTTCAAATAATTTTGTACGTGTAGGCTAATCCATGCTAATGATCTCGTAAACGGGTGTAGTAATTTTGATTTCAAATAATTTTTGTACGTGTAGGCTAATCCATGCTAATGATCTCATAAACGGGTGAGAAACCTAGAGTAAGCTGGATGTTAATAACTTAAAATATAGCATTAATCATCTATATGTTTTAATTTGGAAAAAAATTCTAAATTTATAGGATAAATTGATTTTTTCAACTTATTTTCCTATTGCACGTTAGGATATTTGCTCGAAAACTATGGGATTCGATATTGAAATGCATAATTTTACGTAAAAGTTTGTTTAAAATTCTTATTCTAATGAGAGTTTTACCACATTTAGAATGCAAATGCCATTTTTACATAGATGGTTCATTGTTCACGATTTATAATTCACGAAGTTTTCTCCTAAGCTGAATCTTTTTAATGGAAAGTTGTGGAAAAATGAAGAAAAGTCATTGGTATTCTCGAAATGCTTACAAACTTCATCTTTCCCAACGAATGGAAGCACCCTTCATTTGTTTTTAATTTTATGCAGTTTTAGACGAAAGTAACTGCAAAGCAGAAATTACTTGCTTAATTATATGAATAAATACATATCTAAGGCATGCTTTCACTTTAGATGAAAAATGAAATAACGCTTTTGCATATTTTACTGAACAAGCAAACATTTCAACGAAAAGTTTTGAAATTCATATTAAATTGTTCTGATAAATACAGGAATATTACATTTTAAATCATATCCCTTCTGTTCATTACGCACATAAACTTCAATAGAATATCTTAAAATTAATAAATGCGATGCCAGAGGAAAATGAAAATGTGATATGCATAATGCAGGTAATGTTTTATTTATAACCTAATTTTCTGCCGCTAATAGGACTGGTAGACTATAAAAATTTTGATAAGGATTTTAAGTAGGAGTCAGTGTTGTTACACATACATACAGTACACGCTAGGTGAAGTGAATTTGAAGTTTCACACAGAGATATATAATCGAATTGTTTAATTCTAGGTTATCAATAGATAATTTTGTCTGTGTTAATAATTCTGGGGAAAATTATACACGTATAAAGTCAACTGAATAGAAATAAGATTTCTTTATGCGAGCTGGGTAGCTCAGCAGAAAGAACATCTGCCTGAAAATATTAAAATTAAATTTCAATTCTCAAATACCGTTTCAGTGACGCCGGCTATTAGAAATGATTCCTCGTGGACATTTAAAAAAGAGTCAACAAGTAGATGGGGGAAACTGAAAATTGTATCATACAAGATAAAAAAACAAAAAAACAGGAGAGCTTTCTGAGTCAGTGGTGAAAAAACAATGGGGATATAATTTAAGACTGCTGTGTACTAAACCTATTGGATTCGCTCTCCTCAATGTTAACCTATGAAGAAAATTTGTCTAAGGATTGCTAACTTGAATTTGAAAATTTTTTTAATTGTACTCCGTAATGAAGAAAGAAATTTTACACATTGGGGAATTCTCCGTTTAAAAGAATGCAAATAATATTTTAAAATATAAATTATTCGGGGACATAGTGTGTTATAGTGTGTTTTAAACGCTGATAAACTCCTTTGGTGGACGATATTTATAAAATGTATCCTGTTGCAAGGTGCAGAAAATTTCACGCTGTCTAAAAATATCATTTTTATTGGATTATCAGCATTTATGTAGCTTTGAATAGTAGACAAATTTTCTCCATAGTTTAACATTGCGGTGGGGGAATCCAATAGGGTTAGTAAACAACAGCCTTAATGCTTTTATTACGGGACAGGCAGTTATCTTGAGGACAATCGCTCACATACACTGAGAGACTATTTGGTTACTTCACTATCAAATTAGAGTAGTTTTGTAAAAGCATGTACTACTGTGAACTCCTAACTCAGTGGTTTTGTTGATTTCTGAAACATTTTTATCTGAATAAAATTGGCAACAATGTTTTCCTAATGAGAACGATTTCTATTCCATTTGTAAAATGAGATGGCGAGAGATGGAATAAAATACGTTCCTGTGTAATAGTCATTTTTTGTGCAGTGATTTGAGAACTTCTAATCGTGTAAACTTCGACAAAGTTTTAGTTAATACCCATATAGTACTGTTGTAACCCAAATGAGTTACAAGTGAACCTACATAATTCCCTATAAAATGGACAACACAGGAACTTCCATAACTGAGATAAGATTCAAACTCACGTTCAAGCTGTGGCAACTTTTGCCGTTAACGTCTATATAAAGTGGGTGGTACAAGTGACCGAAAATTTGTGGTTGGGTTTGTTTTTTGGTCTCATAACATAATTTTTGTTTTAGAAGAAGAGCATCTGCCACTAAATGAGGACATCATGGTTTAATTCTAGGACTACTATGACATCATTAAAATTATGTCGAATTATTGAGATATGTTTTGCATTTATGTAAATATATAAAAAGTTGAAGGTTTAAATCCGAAAAAAATATGTTCTTATATATCTTACGTAATCAGAATAGAAAGGGAGTATGAGGAAAGGAAGGCGAAGGGAAGCGCAAATGGCAAACTGTTTTTGAAGCTCACACTTTCACAAATGTCAGCGTTATATTAGGTCAAGATTAGATTAAGTGAAAATAAAATGATATATATATATTTTTAAAAATACAAATATTGAGTATATTCTGCACTACTGAGGTTACTGGTACCTTGTAATGACCTCGTGGGTTAGACTGCGATCGTATAAATACCTTTGCGCCACGTTGCGACCACTTCTGCTTCAGCAACTTAACTAAGTAAAGGGGTGCAAATATCAAATAAGACACTCTTGTTATACATATTTACAATTTATTTACACATATATATTGGTCGAGGGCCGTAGTCGGGTTGGTGTGGCCAACTCCCATGGTATCGGGGTCCGTTGTGAGGACCAAGGTGCCTGGAAATGGAGAGGGCAACTTCGATTCGCCTGGGGGAGTGGGATCTTCTGAGCGAGTTGATGTAGCACCATCAAGGCTTCGGATGTCACCACTTCCTCGTAGTCCCGGCTGGTAACCGGGCTGTGGCCTGGTCTCCGGCTGGAGGCATGGGGGCAGGAGTCGGGTTGGTGTGGCGTTTTCCCAGGGCATTAAGGACCGTCGTGAGGACCTTGGTGCTTGGTAATGGTGGATGCGACTCTGACTTGCCTGGGGGAGTGTGATCCTCTGAGTGAGTTAGTGTAGCACCTTCAAGGCTTAGGTCGGCGACACCTCTGGGTGACCAGTTGTGCGGCCCCAGGGGTTGGAAGTCGGGCGGATGTGGTGTCTACCCATGGCGAAGGGGGCCGTTGTGAGGCCCATGGAGTCTGGTAATGGTAGACATTACTCTGACTCGCCTGGGGGAATAGATCTCCTGAATGAGCCACTGTAGCATCTTCAAGGCTTTAGCGGTCTTGCGACTCCTCATGGTCCGGCTGGGGTCCGGACGGCAGTCCGGGAACTGTAGTCTTGCCATATGGCATCTCTCAGGAGCTTCGTTTTGTCCTAAACTAGCACGGACCTGTGTACTCCGCACTTCGTGCGTCGTGGGTGGTTCGATCGCCGAGGACGACGAGGTCATGCAGGTTGCACTAAGTTGTATGTCACTAACGTGATGGGCCGACGTAAGCTCTTCTACTTACACATATATATTTACATACACCTTACATAGCATAACTCTGAATTCTTAATATTATTAAATTATACAACTCATTTAAGATTACAATTCCCAATATTAATCATATATCTGGCAATGCCGACCCTTGCGGACAAGTGGCGAGTATGTAATAATAAAGGATATGAAATAAATAATGTTAGCAAATATGCTCACCTATGGGGCTGCTGTCACTGTCGATTGAACTCGTCTCCACCACTTTGTAGACCAAAAGTTCGAGTAGTATTTGTCGGCCACAGTGCACTACAGTTCTATTAAAAATAGTTCCGTATCTCGACACTGAAAGAGTTCATGATCTCATTCGTCGACGATAACTCGGGAGTACACCTCGGATGTTGATCTGCGTTGATCTCCTCTATGTTGATCTGCAGGTCTATGTTGATCTGCTATGTTGGTCAGCAATGGTCTGGGGTGGTCCCTACCAATTTAGATCTCTGCCTAAAGATAACGCATATTCACATCCCGCTTATTATATACCTCTTAAATGAAAGTGAAAGAAGTTTTCTCATGGTAAAACGATGAGGATGACAGATGTCATGTTTGTTATCACTGAATGGAATAAAATCAGTAAAATATAGAAATAATATCATTAACAAAAAGAAAATTCAGAATTAAGTCACAGGGTAACAAAAATGGACCTTTATAGGAACGTTTATTAACTAACTCAAAGTAAAACACGATTAATTATAAGTTTCAATTTATACAAGCCTAATTTTTATAGTTAATATTCATCCATTACTCAAGATTCAAAATCATGTTGTCTTCTTGTTAAACGGTAGCTAAATGTAGTGCTTCAATTGGTGTATAAATTCTCGTAATTAATTGAAACATTACAATATATTAATATTTACGATTATAGTCCTACATATTTTCCCCTATTTATAAAATTCTATATTAGTGTAACGTATTAGTGATACAGTAAAGACTATTGATACAGATGTATTCAATTCTTAAGAATATATTTGAATTAATATAATTAATACATTTGAAATTAATAACAAATTAACGATTGCATTTCTTTAAAGGGAAAGTTTAATTAGTTTCCGAGAACCAAATTTTGAATGCAACTATACTTACTTATTAAAAAAATGCATACAGAAATAAATTTTATATATTGATGATGGGAAATCATTACTAAAGTAATATCTGTCCAAAATAAAAAGGACTTTTGAAACTAACCCATAAACATTAACAAATAAATTTTATATAAATTAATGAGAAATAATATCATTAATGTCTGGAAGTCTCGCATTAATAAAATTCATCAGGGACTAATTGGCAGAGTAAACACGAGAATCAATTCAAAGGACCAAAGCTGAAATTAAACGAAGCAAAATTATAAAATAAATCAACTATATACAAAATTCGTACGAAGTAATTAAAAAATTCCTCTGAGGAAGCTAAAAGAGATTCTAATACTTTATTACATTTATTTTTCACTTTCCTATTCAATTTATACTGATAGATATGCGATATATTTTAACTAAGTTATCTGGAATTTGTTGATGAACTCTGATTTCTGACAGCGGAAATTATTTTGTGTCGAAGTTTTCGTTTCAGTAATATAATGAGAAATACTGAAGAAATATCCGTTTGAAAACGTAATAATAAATAATTATAACCCAAAGATTTAGTCATTTTATGAAACATAACTATGTTGTATACTATTTTTATTGGGCTCGAGGTAGCCTTGTTGAAGCATGTTGGCTTACGGTGCTGAGATGTTTCGGCTGAATTCCGACAAGTGCACTTAAATACCTCCGTGTCTATGCCAGTATGGGTACGTTGAATCCGTAGACCTGAAAGTGTCTCGAGGATGTCTAAGAAGGTAGGAGAGGTACGATCCCCCAGATATCACCCAAAATGGGCACCACTTGGTCAAAATTATGGTGGCAGCTAGCTAAGACCGTCTCTGACCCTTACGGTGCTATTTTAATCTCTTCCTTCTCGCTCCCGTGAAAATCACGGGGTGTTTTTTCGCCTTCTATTTCTCGGGCCCGTGATATTGCCGGGCTGCAGTCTCCAAAAGTAACACACCAAAAAAATTAAAACAATGCATTTCATTTACCCCGAAAAAAATTTATTTCTTATTTTACATACCAGATGGCAGCACCAGACTATTTATAATGAAATTGGGGATGGTTTATTTTAAACTAGATATGACAGATCAAGAAATAAATGGGATCCTCCGAAAAAAATAGGCACTTTTATTACCATTTTATTGAAAATTATGCGATCGTTAAGGGGTAAACCGGAGCCGCACACTTTAGCCCAAAGGCTACAAGGACCTGTTTTGGAACTTCCAGCCATGGGACATTAGAAACAACAACAACACTATTCTTATTTAGAATAACTATGTCATACATTTATATAAAATAGTGAATTTTTCTTTATTATTTCTTTGAAAATTCATATGTTTGATGAGATACTTGTTTCATCCAACGAATAAAAACCAAGAAAAGCTAAGCTACTTGAATTCAGGGAGATTTTGATTACCTGCTGTACGAAAGCATTTCGTAAAGGGAAAAGGGGACCTTCAATTTCGTTCTTCTTTAATTTGCAATATTTTACACTTTATACCACATAAGTATAATTAACATTTTTTTCTACTGCATTGAAGGTACTTAGAATTCACAAATAAGTATTTTGTGGAGGAATTAGACCTGTTAATCAAAAAGTTCTTTACAAATGCTAGAATTTTTCAAAAGGCTTCATGCGTATTCATTTTCTTCTGATATCTTCCAAATTTCCCAGAATTGTTAATTGAAGTGTTTGTCACAAAACTGAGCATAATTTTTGGAAATCACACATATTTTTCAAATTTATAGACCATATAATAAATTAAAAACATTAAAAAATAAGAGGCTGATTAGAAAAAAAATAATATTTAAGACTTTAGATTCCTACAAAAAAAAATTAAATGCACATTTATATTATTTATATACATATGGCAAACTTATAATAACAATTTTAAAGACTTTAATTAATATAGAATGCGCATAGAGCATTTTGAAAAACGTTAGCAGTTTTGGAAAAAAAAATTAAAAACAGTCATTATTTTGCAAAAAATTCCTTATTTTGAATTCTAAGGGTTTTTAATGTAGTGAAAAAGAAAATTAATTATTCTCATTTTGTATATAGAGTTAAAAAATTGGAAATGAAATAAATCTAGTTTGAAGGTCCCCATGTCCATTTAATAAAAGTAAAAAACACAAATTAAATATGTTGAACATTTTTCTACATTTAATCATTCAAATTTAACTTGCGTAATGGTTAATGTCAATTCTTATATTTCTATTGAGCGCATTTATTGAAAATTATGAAAGGATCTAATTCATACTGAGAGGAACAAATGCTCAAAACATTTTATTTGAAGTAATTTATTGCTAGCTTAGTGCAAAATCGCAGACTTTGAAAAAGTAGAAAGCAATGTAAGGATCTTATAAAAGAATGTGCAAATAAAGCAAGCAGTTATTAAGAACCAATAAGAATATTTGCATTTTATAAGAGATGAAATATTGTTCGCAAGTTTTAATCATAACATCCAGACACAAAAACAAGAATCCACAAAAGGTGCTTAATGATTACAATTAAGTAACAGAACCACATATATAAAAGAAGCTAATTAATACATACGATGTGCTGCTTTCAGTGAGTGATCTAAATTAACAGGAAAAGTATGTTGCTCATTTCTCACAAAAGTGTCGAGAAGGAATTTTCTATGACATAATCAGAACAGTGGATGAAAGGAAGTTTGTTCATTTTCTGTATAGGTTGCTTAAACGAGAGTTTACTAAAAAAGAAAAAAACATTAATAATGTTATGATAGTATTGGTATTAACCATATTTTAATGTGTTTTCGCATCATAATATTTTAAACCGTCATGCACAAGGTAGGATTTATGAAAAACCTTAATTTTGCATGAATAATCTATATATTTAAGTTGCTAAGCTGACTTTTGGGGCAGTCCGTGAGCGAAAACTACTGCATCCATTTACTTCGTTTTGGTCTTAAACGAGAGATTGTAATCTGTAGAATTGTCAAATTTGGATTTTGTAACTGAATTTTCTATTTTTTAGCAATAATTTATAATTAAATATTGCTTTCTGGGCATGCTCAATGACATGTTTAAGTCTTTCTTTAGAAAGTTACTGTTTCTGCGCATGCTCAGTGACGTTTTTATGATTAACACGTTTATTCCGAGGATTCTCCCTAGATCTCTCTCTGCCATTTTTAGCTTTTTGATAATTATGTTTGTAAAATATAAGATTAAACCTGATGAAAATTGTTTATCTCGCGCTGTTTAATTAGCGATAATTTACAATTAAAAAAATGCTTTCTGCGCATGCTCAGTTGCATTTTTAAATCTGGCTTTAGATACTAAGCAAGATGCCGCTTAAATACATTAATTTGTTTCTTCGCATTATTACGATTTTCAACATTTGGCAACGATGTATTGAGTATAACTTGTGTATAAGTACATTTATTTACTATCTAGCCGTCATGTTTTGACGGGTGTCAACTAGTATGCTTTTAATAACTCAAAAAGAAAGATTTTATATTCCAAATTTTTTATTAGCTAATTATTTTCATTATTATTAGATCAAAGAATTTAATTACCAATTTTAACGGAACTTGTGCTTTATGACGAACAGGGCTGTATTGTAATGTTTGAGAAGCAGCGTTACATAAAACGCAACTGTTGTACCCCGTGATTCTCTACTCACCATTCAGAGGATAGGCTGCGCGGGTGGGAAAGTCCAAGGGGGTGGTGGGGATCGTCGGGCAGTCAGTCAGAGAGAGACAAGAGAGAGAGAGAGAGCGTCTCTGGTAGGGGATAGGAGGTCTGGCGAGATATATGCAATCTCGTCTCACCTCTGGCGAATTAATTATTTAATTAGAATAGAGAAGAGAGGGAGCGTTTCTGGTAGCATTAGGAGGTCTGGGGAGATATATGCAAGCTCATCTCACCTCTGGTGAATTAATTATTTAATTAGAATAGAGAAGAGAGGGAGCGTCTCTCGTAGTGATAGGAGGTCTGGCGAGATATATTGTAGCGTACTGGATGTGTGGTCTTATTTTTCCCAAGACCCCACAGAGAGGTTGAAACACTGTTTTTCAAGGAAATTGTTACCCGTTTCCACCGGTTCTGAACACGTGTGGGGATTAAAAAACGTTTTCCGACAGATGCAGCCAGTAAAGCTGTCGTCCTAACGATTCTGGAATACAATAAAGTTACGAAAGAACTGTCACCAGCGATTGCCGACCCCCTGTCTGGGGGAGACTCTAGTTAGAACGCGGCTTTGACGGACGTGTGTTTTTTAGGCTCCGTACGTTGTAAATCTACACTGAGTTTAATTGAATATGTTGCACTGTTTTAATGTTGAATTTTTTGTAAATAAATTTCCTCGTTAAGTTTTTGTTTTAAAAAATCGGCCTTCTCTTTTTAATTAGGACTCTGTCTTTGCTTTGTTATGGATCCCATAGTAGTAATTTTTAGCAACGTCTCAGAGAATCGCCTTACCTACTTACCGTGGCGCCACAATCTGCAAGCTCGTCTCACCTGTGGCGAATTAATTATTCTATAATTAGAAAACAGCAGAGAGAGAGCATCTCTGGAAGCGTTAGGTCTGGCGAGATATAGCAGGCTCATCTCGCCTACAGTGAATTAATTAGTCTGTAATTAGAATTAAGTGTAGTAGTAAGAGCAGGAGTCTGGTAAGAGGCTGTAGGCTTGCCCACCTCGTGCTCAGAGTTTTCTGCAATTTTTATGTTAAGTGTTCAACTGTAAATAAATTTATGTCCGTATCGTTAAGAGACGTCTCATTTTTGTACTTTCTCATTGTATCCATGCCATAATGAAAAAGACCCTCGGTGAAACGAGGGGTTTCACGACAAGATCAGTTCTTTTTCAAAAGTTCACAGAACAAATAAACAGTTCTATAACAGGAATCAACACAGGGTCTTGCAAGATAAAGTCCTTGGAGACAAAAGAGCAATTCCTAAGCGGCTTTTAACGCTTACTGATTCTGGAAATTGAACAAAAAGCAGGATCGGAATGAGTTTACCCAGGGTCAAATTCAATCCCTCACTTTAGGTTTGCTCATCCACATTTCTCATCCAAATTACTGCAAAATTTCAAACACCATTTCAATTTGTTCTTTATCATTCGATTACTTCGACCTCGGCGGTGTGCCTTCATATATAATCAATTTGTAAACGCCTGAACGAGTGAATTGTATACGTGAGAACCATTTAAAATGTACAGTCTTTACAATATATACGGTTATTATATAAATTATATACAACTGACAACACATGAATTCTTTCTAAGACAACTTTGGAATTGCTATCTTTCCACGAACCAAGAGCACCCAGTCAAATTCGTATTATTTTCGATTCTTAAATACCGAGATTTAACACTCTCATCCGGATTGCCTCCGAATATCAAAAGGGTAGCTAGATCAGTCCACACCAGAGCTGCTCTCCTAAAAATATAGAAAAGCGTAAAGTTCGTAAAGGTTCTTACTGCGTGCCTCCTCTTTTAAGCCGAGAGTCAATTCCACTCTCTCATTCGCCCACTTTGGGCCACATAGAATCCTTCAGTGTCAGAGTTAAAATTTTTAACCAATAATATACCAATAATTTACCCATTTAACCCTTTACCGGAATCTTTAACTGTGACCCTGATGGATTCTTTGGGAACATGCCCTTAGACTTCCTTGGGGTCTAGGGATTGGAGCATAGCTGTGTCCATGGGGATCGCAAGCCATCCCATTCTATTTAATAGTACCAAAGAGAACAGGGGGTACCGATACAGTCTTGTGCTTGTAGTACTACTATCTGTGGGAATTTACAAAAAAGACACATTGTTTAACATGATGAGCACTCAATTGCGTTATCGACAAGCATATGATCCAGTGATGTATACAAAGAGTTACTTGTTTATTTCACTTGACATAGTGAAACTTTGCACTTACCAGCGACGTTGGTTAGGAAAACAGGCAATAAATTAAGGTCAGATACGCATTTACCCCGTTTTTGCAAGACCGTACCTTGGATCTTAAAAATTTTCTATTTTGAAAATTTGAAATTGTTGACTAAAAATCTTTTAAAAGAGACTTTTGAAAAGGCATCCTTGGAAATATGGTTTTTGTGTCTAATTTGCAAAAAAAATTATATTTCTAGGTGTTAAAATACATTTTATCCAGTCATTCAAAGTCAAACTTTGTAAGTTTTGGTCAGCACTTGGCCCGATTGACCTTATAAGTTTTGACAAATTATCAACAGATATTAGGTGGGGATATTATCTCGTATAGAAAAACTCATTTACTGGTAATTGATGATTATTTACTCTCAAATATTTTTTTTTCAATTTTCTCAAAACATGGTTATGAATTTTATTCTAAATCCAGATTTTTGGTATGCATAAAAGATATGACTCAATCCTTCCCGTATTCACCATTACAAAAACACAAATTCCAATTACTATTTTAATGCGTGATAAACGATATATTAAAGTACCTAGGAAAGTTTCTGTGTGATGACTGTATTTCTGTACAATTAATAAGGTATATTAATTTTAGCTAAATAGGAGTCACTGTTCATTTATTCTGATATAAATTTTTAATCCAATACTTACCTCGTATATAATATTCTAAGACACAGTTAAACACATATTTCTCTTAATTAAAGATTGAAAGTTGATAATTATTATGGAATAGACACAAAGGAAATTAAAAATTCATAACATAAATGCATAAAATTAATAGTGTTTTTAACGACGACTTCATTATAACTTAAAATCAAAAAGAAAATTTACACACCCTAAATAGAAGAAATCGTATGAAATAACATTAGAGAAGAAATAAGACAGTAATTTAACATTTATGCTCGTTTGTTTTAGTATCAGCCTAGTAATGAAATTAAAAAATAATGCATATATATATATATATATATATATATATATATATATATATATATATATATATATATATATATATATATAAATGAAATATTTTGAAATGCACACAACGTGAATAGAATTTATTTTAAAAGGTAAAGCTTGAATGCGTAAGAACTCACACCATTACACCATTATTATTTTGCCACACCATTATTATTTTGCCACACCATTATTATTTTGCCTTCAGTACTTGGATAATAAAAGAAATTTAACGTTAGCTAAGGAATATCTTAAAGATTTAATGAATTCATATATATTTTCCAATATCTCTTTTTTTAACACAGGTTTTGTACGAAATGAAAGTACCAAAATATGTATAATGTATGTCTACACCTATCAGGAAATATATTGTATACCTGTTTTTTTTGGAAACTCTATTTATATCACCCGGTTTTCAACCCGTGGAACTTCCTTCGACAATATCTTTTTATGCTATAAACAATATATTCATGGAATTCTGGGAAAAGGGAGTTTGAAATCCCTCTTCTAATTTGCAATAAATTCGTCTTTTCTTGAATTGTTATCAGAACTTTGGTTAGACATTTTAATTTCAAAACGGGACATACATCCATTTCCATACGGATTGAAGAAAAATAATAAAATATTTACAATCTACGATAAAAAAATTCAGTTTCTAATTCTTACATGGTAAACAAACATTTATACACGTTATATATAGTCATAAATATATACAGTTGTACCTCGGTTTGAGAAATTAATTCGTTCCGAAACTTGGTTCGCAAACAGAAACGTTCGTAAAACGAAGCAGTGTTTCCCATATAAATGAACGGATGAAGAATTAATTCTTTCACCCCTTAGAACATAGTCATTTTTACATTGTTTCTATGGGTTTAATTATAAAAAAATAAGGAGAATAAATGAAAAGAGACTTTATTATGGAGAACTAACACATGATAATTATTCAGTATAGCATTTTAGCTTTGTACGGGAGAATTGCTCGTGCAGATTGTTGATTGTTGAAAAGGGAGGGAGAACTACAGATGTAACTTCTTGGAAGTTAATTCATCTTCCATAATATCACTAGGCAATTCTGATTTTAGCGTTTTCTCTCTTTGCCTACTTTCCGTCTAACTAGCTGATTTTGGTAGCAGAAACGGATCCAAAGAAATTTGTCGTTTGCTTTTCTGGAGAATTTCACAGAAGTGGGATATCACATTGTCAATTAGAATATTAACTGCATTGTTGGCCACAAATTTATTAGGGTGATGCTTTTCAATAAATGCCTGCAATCCACTCGTTGCAAATTTCTTTTATCATGGCAAGGGAAACTTTTCCCCTTTCATTGTCATTCACCTGTTGTCTCTGCAGCTCAACCAGTTCTTCCGTGGTGAGCTCTTCTCTGAAGTCCTCCATCAGATCTTCCACATCTTCCCTGTCGACCTCCAAGCCCAAAGTTTTGCCCATGGACACTATCGCATCTACAACTTTAACCTCCGCCTCTTCATTATCAAAACCCTCGAAATTTGTCTATGACACACAAGTTGGCCAAAGTTTCTTCCAGGCAGACTGCAACGTACGATAAGAACCCTCCCTCCAGGACTTATCAATAATGTTGATGCAGTTGAGGATATCGAAGTGCTCCTTCCAAAAATTTCTCAGAGTCAAATAGGTGTCATTTCTGACTTAAAAATACCTTGAAAAATGTGCCATGATATAATTTTTTTTTAAAATTAGACATAACCTGCTGGCACATAGGCTGAAAACCATAGGCAAAGGAACTGTGTTGGGTGATAGAAATTTGACCTTAAAGAAGTTCTACTTGATTTCCAGATATTGTTCAAAATTTGGAGGATGAGCTGGAGCGTTATCCAAGACGAGAAGACACTTCAAGGACAAACTATTCTTCTCAATATATATCTTGACAGCTGGTGTGAAGACCTCAATAATCCACTCCATAAAACTGACTTTTATTACCCAGGGTTTAGCATTTGCTCGCCACATTACAGGCAGATTAGCCCTCAGCACATTATTTTTCTTGAATCCACGAGGATTTTCAGAGTGGTAAACTAAAAGTGACTTGATTTTGCAAACACTAGTTGCATTAGCACAAAATAAAAGTGTAATCCTGTCCTTCATAGGCTTGTGTCCAGGAAGTGCCTTTTCCTCTTTGGTAGGTTCTTTTTGGCATTTTTTCCCAAAGCAATCCTATTTCATTGCAGTAAAAAACTTGGTTTGGCATGTAGGCTTCACTTTCCCCAAACTTTTTGAATTAATCAACAAATTCATTTGCAGACTTTTTATCTGAACTAGTAGCCTTCCTATGCCAAACAACACTAAGAATTCTACTTCGCTTGCAGAATTTCTCAAACCAGCCTCTACTGGTTTTAAAACTTTCACGTCCTACATCATTTGTACTCGGTGTTTTAGCCTACGAAATCAATATGCAACTTCTTAACATTTTCGCATATTAAAGCCTCATTTACGTAACCACATTGACTTTTTTAAGTAACCACATTGGTAATGATTTTTATACCTTTTCTATTCACGCCTTTACTTCGGAAACAGTCACTCCTTTAGCCACATTAGCTACATTTATTGCCTCTTTGCTTTTTAGGATAGTACAAATGGTAGACTTCGCTGACCCAAACTGCATGGCGAGAACTGAAACACGCACACCATTCCCATGTTTATCTATTATGTCCTTTTTCTCAATATTTAGGTTAGGTTTTCTGCCAGCAATATCACTTGTTCTGGCCATTTTCTTACAAGCCATATTGAGGGCCAATTTAAACGAAAATATTTACAAAAAATACCTGTGAAATACATGAGCAACCGACGTTTAATCTGTGCTAGAGAAATCCCAATTGAGCTTGACATCTTGAGTGTTCGCGTACCGAAGCAAGCGGGGAGAATGCTTCCATCTAACATCACCTGGTGGCAGCACATCTGCGGTGCTAGTTCTTAAACCGAATTGTTTGTAAACCGAGGTACAACAGTACACACACACACATATATATATATATATATATATATTTTAACTGTTTTATATATATATATATATATATATATATATATATATATATATATATATATATATATATATATATATATATATATATATATATATATATATATAAATAAGAATAAGATGAAAGAGAAAACCAGTAATAGCTCTAAAGCTACAATATATTTTATATATATATATATATATATATATATATATATAACAGTTCCGTAACTGACTCACTGACATGCAACGCACAGACCAAACCGCTGGACCTAAAGGGCTGAAATTTTGCGTTTATCGTCACGTATCGTCATATAATTTATCGTCACGTGCATAACAACTAAATAGACAAAAAACATTTTTTTTCTTGTTTCTAATTCAGCAGACGATTGGATATTGTCCAAAAAAAATAAATATCCCTTACGATTTTTATATATATATATATATATATATATATTTATATTTAGAGATGTGTCTCTACTTATGAATTGCATCTCTAAATATAAACTCTATTTATATCACCCGTTTTAATAGAGTAAATGATGTAGGTCAATCAATTTTTAAACGAACCTAAATAAACGTGAATCAATTTATAATAAAATATTAGGAAAAAAATTTACATATTTAAAATCAGTAGATGTAAAATAAAAACTAAAATAATAGCTAAAATAACTAGCACACTCGAGAACTGACAGGCGCATAAACACACACAAATAAATTATATATATACACACACACACACACACATATATATATATATATATATATATATATCTTATATATATATTTCTTCTGTCCGTGTGTATGTAACTGAACTCCTCCTAAACGACTGGACTGATTTTTATGAAATTTTGTGTGTGCAATTTAGATGATTCGAGAATGGTTTAGATTCACAATTTGATCCGATAGAATATGTTTTTATATTTTTAATTAATTAATAAAAAACCAACAATTTATAAGGGGGTGCGTTCGGTAAATGGAAGCTGTTACAGTTTGTGAAATCACCCCTCTAGATAATGGCGTCCACGTTAGGTTTAGTTAGGAAACGGCGAGCGAAAAAATAAAAATAAATAAAATCAAAAAGTTTCAAGTCACATATTAAACCAGAATAATAAATAAAAATATTGATCTTTCAAGTCAGATTTTATACTCTAAAATGCATCAGATCCAACGGCATATTGATACTCTCGACACGCGATGGAAAATTCGAACCAACCACGTTTAGGGACACGAGATCATTTTTAATCGTTACTTGAATCCTCCTCGCCTATATCTTTGTGTCTATTGAAGAGCTAACGACTAAGCTTCTATCCTGCTAACTTATTTCTGACTAAAAACTCCTCTGACATGTATAATCACCAGCCTACAACTTTCCAATAGCGAATATGTTTCACTTTACCCACTAGAACACCGTGTCATCGTAGCGCGTTCGAAAGGTCGCCAATTTGGAAAGTATCATGCTCTCAACCCGGTTTCGAATCCAGAGTTGTGTAAATTTTGCTAGACCTGTTATTTCAGCTTTTTTTTTTAAAGGCTTTTTTATTTCAGCTTTTATTTTATTATTTTTTTAATTATTTAATTATTATTTTATTTTCTTTTATAATTTTTTATTTTAATTTTTTAAAATTGTTATTTTTAAAATTGTTATTTTTTAAAATTATTATTTTATTTTTATTTTTTTCAGCTTTTTTTATGATGAAATACCGAATATAGCTGAAATCTGAGGAGTTTATTATACATTTATACATTTTTAATTGGGTTTTCATATTATTAATATGTATAACATTTCGTATGCTTTTTTTCTATGTTATTTATACTGTGATAATTTTTAAATTGATTTTGGTTAACAAACATTCTTAAAATCCCGGGCATCGCCGGGTACTTCAGCTAGAATTACAACGTTTGAACAGGACAACGTCTGTCGGGTCCGCTAGTATATATATATATATATATATATATATATATATATAACAGTTCCGTAACTGACTCACTGACATGCAACGCACAGACCAAACCGCTGGACCTAAAGGGCTGAAATTTTGCATGGCGATTCTTCTTATGGTGTAGGGGTGCACTAAGACAGATTTTTGAAAATTCTTCTTAGATTTTATTAAATTAAATTTTTAAGCTGTTTTAGTAACTTTTTTTAAGTTTGCATTTAAAACAATAATTTGAGGGTTATAAAATTTATATCACGAGAAAGTTCATAAAAATTCCTTTAAAATGAAATCTATTTCGAACCTTTACCTCGATTTTCTGATTTTTGGTGAATTTTTAAAGATTAATTTTTAGAATGCAATTTATTAAATGCTGATCACGTAATTTCTTTTTCTGGTACTTTAAATAAATTTATCGTCACGTGCATAACAACTAAATAGACAAAAAACATTTTTTTTCTTGTTTCTAATTCAGCAGACGATTGGATATTGTCCAAAAAAAAATAAATATCCCTTACGATTTTTTTAAAAATATATATATATATATGTAATGAAATAAGATCAGATTACAGAACTATTAGAAAAAGAAATTTATTTCCGAGTGGCTAAACAGACATCTGATCTAATGGAAAGCCAACACCCGAGTGATTCCCAGGGTTTGCGCATAGAGGTATCTGCGGTTGAAGAATTTGCTGACCAAAGATATTTCTTGCAAGCTGCATCAGTTGTGCAGGAAGATCGCCTTATTTGGGCATAGAAAAGAGGGTCGGACAGTTTCGTGGCTTGCCCAGGAATTGCTGAACCTATGAAAAATATTCCTGGGTTCTTGAATTTGGTAATGCCATCTTAAGCATGAGAAGGAAAGAAAATTTACAGGGGTCAACTTAAATTTTATATCTTTCATATCCCCCCATTTTAAAAACGTTGTCTACCCGGGTGGAGGCTCTCATACATAACATATAAAAATAAAATACAAAATATTACAACTATACAGAATATAACATAAGATTACAAAAATATCTGGCAAACTCCACAATGGTTCCTCCAGATAGCAGGTCCATGCGGTTTCCCTACTATCCTTCATCTTATTTGCTTCGAATGCACTTAACCATAATTACAGTATAAATTCAAAATTAAGACTTGTATTCAAAATATAAGACGATAACATGAATTCTAGGATTACATGCCATATTATCTTGATATATTTGATATGAATAAAACACAATATAAATATTTACACTACCTGGAAACTATCTCTTAACATTGTCCACATATTGTATTATTAGTTTTCACCTTATGTTCTATTAATACTGACATTGTTTATATCACAATCAAAATTCACTCTATTATTTTTTTTTTAACTTCCTTGGGTACTCTTATATTCATAACAATTCTCTATTCATGCAAAATTACAATATTATAAATTTTTACATTCATTTCATATCAATATCTCTTCTTTTTCTTCAAAGTACTGTTACATTAATAAATCAACTTCATTACATCAAAATTCGTTTCAATAGCAATACACATTTAATACCTTAAACATACCTTACTTCTTATACACAAATCACATCCCTCTCAAACAACCGTGTATCCTCACGTTTGCTGAGGAATGCTTACTCTGAAGTTGGAAAGGAGGTTAAAACAGATTCCTCCCACCACTTCAAAAAAATTTTTGTGGATGATCAAATGTAGGTAGATGGATTCAGTTTCTCAACCGTAGTTGCTCTCAAAGAAAACCCCCAAAAACCAAAAATAAAAATTTTGCCGAATGAAAAAAAAGTCTCGAGTTGTGTGGCCATCACAACCCGACAATTTTTTGAAAAAAAAATATAGAAAAATAAAAACAAAGCAAGAACAACTCAACTGAGGAAAAGAATGCATCATGACATTAAATTAAATATTATAAAATTCAAAATTCACCTTAATAATTATAAAATTGATTTGTTATATTATTCTGAAAGTGTTCAATTACAGCATAGAATTTAGATACCTGTCAAGTTTTTTAACAATATATAAGATCATAAATTAAACAACTCAAAATAACTGGTTATAACTTCTTAATTAAGTAAATGGACATCAGCTTCATATTAGGTAATATTCAAAAACATTGTGTGCTTTAACATCGTCACTAGTTTCACTTCAAAATAGTCAAATTCTAAAAGCATTGGTACCTATCATGACATAAGTGACAAACCTGGAGGTGAAATGGGCTATCCTCTGTGATGTCTAACGTGAAAGATTGTCAGTGATCACGAGGGTGCCTTGGTGCAAAGACAGCAATAGACGTCATCCCTCTGGGGGAGGAACTACCCCTTGTGCTAGTAAAAGGGTTCTCCGGTGTCAACAAAAAAAAATATAACTCAGATCATCAACACACTTGACAAAATTAGGGGTAACCTGTGACATGTCATGTTAGCCCTAACATTGACAAAATTTTTCTTTAACTTAAGCACATCAACATTCCTTTTAATAAATATTCTTTTAAAATAATTCAGATGGTAATTTGTGGAAGGCAAACTGGCATCAAAAGTTCTCTAAATAAATATAATTAACTACGAAATTTAGGTAGGTATCTAAATCCATCAAAGTTAGGTTATCTTCATCATGTGTCAACAATGTTCATTACAATATCAGTTATTAACATATCAAAAATATAAAAAACACCTATAATACTAAAATGTTATGTAGAAGTCCCCATCTGTTCCAGAAATTTTTCTCAAAATTATACTACAACTATACAATTGCTTATGAGATCCACATTAATAAATACACACAGAAGTAGCTCAAAAAGAGAGATTAACTAGGTTTTTTTTTTTTTTTAAAACACACAAAGTTTAACCACATAAGTGGAGTCAAAGGGGTGTTAGGCACCCAACAAAACAAAAAGGAAACGGATCTCTGACATTCACATTATTATCACCATTATTATTATCCTTTAAATCAAAAACACATCATAAAATACAAGAGAAAAAGTATTTGTTTTTAAAAATATGGAATCAAAATTTATCACCCTTCAAATTTCTTTACAATCTTCCAAACAACTTCCTTTCCTTCTCATTATTATTCATGTACTTTTCATAATCATTCTATAATCAACTAAAAACTCTAACCAATATGTGAATTGAAAGAAACATGTAAAACTGCTCATGCTTGTTCAAAACTTATAAATCCTTCTCTTAATTGATAAAATATGTAATATTCCTCACACTTTATTCAATATATTCAAACATATCTCGCTTTATACTTTTTTTTCTATTTATTTATTCTCTATTCTATCTATTTTGAGAAATTTCCCGGAGTGGGCGAACATTTATTAGCAGACGGGTGTGAAAAATCATCCGTGGCTTATTATGGTACCCTAGCAGATATTAGAAGGACGCTCCGTTTATATGACAAACTACGCCTTGAATTTCTACTTTTACACCAGAAAATCTCCTATAGTACTTATATTCCTGACTAACCGTCAACATAATATAATCACGAGGATTCAAAACCATAATTTAATACTTCATTATATGATAAAACAAATTCTTAACTCTTATAATTTCTAAAATATTTCGTAAAGATGAGAAAATATTCATGTGGATAATTTAAAACTCAAATGCAAAAAACAATGATTAAAACATGGAGGAGAAACGAAGAAAGAACATACATCATACAAAATGAAAGAAAGCAAATTTAACTTTTACGCGACTTATTTTTACAGAGGCTCTAACAAATTATATTTATTAATCACTCATTATTGAGGCGAGAAAGGAAAAAGGAAAACATTATAAAATTGAAAAACAAGTACAATTCCGTAAACACCCGATTCGTCTGAGCGGCGGATGGCTAAATGATATTTATTGCTGTGGAACATAACCTTCAACTATGTGTATACAATAATGCGCACGCTGCCTCTCGACCCTTGTTTATAGTAGGAATGACCTACTTTACTCCGTATTTTACTAGAGATTTAAAACTGTGTGTGAGAAACAGATACTTAAAAGAACGATCTGCTCTTGGCTAGTTTAAAAAGAATAAATATAATGTTAAATTTCTGAACAAAAGTATGATTAAATTTACGTTTGTAATTGATTTAGCTAACCCTTTTTAGTATCAACATATTTCAAAACATTAATTATAATTTCACAAACATAACTTACACACTTTCATAAAATTTTATCATTATAACTTTTACTTAAGGATAATCAATTAATCATAAAAACAGATATGTGAAAAGTTATGCAATTTTATAGACAATTCGTCTTACCTTTAAGAGTCCCAATTTAAATATTTATTATTTATTTATTTATTTTAATATTATTTTTCTTCGGCATAACATTTAATTTTATGGAAATATGCCACCAATGGTTACATAACTTCCAAATGTTCGTAGGGGAAGGAGTGGGAAAAAGTCTGATCCGGAACAAGCTGTTGACGCAGGAGCAAACATTTTTCTTCTGGTTGCAGCACAACAAGGGCAATGATGAACACGAATCGTATCGCGAAAAGCACATTGCACAACATAATTTAGTAGCAGAATTTCACAATTGGAGTAATTTACAAAACAAACTGCGAAGTTGTGGGCAGGTGAAGAAAATGGAACAATTTTATGCTGTAATAAGTGACACACAGAAAAAGGAGAGCCGCGTAAACAGAGACTTGAGCACTCATATTGAAAAAAGGATGATCCGTTGAGGTAAAAACGTAGACATCGCATAAATTTCTTGTACGTAATATTACCATTTGAAGATTCTAAAGAAGCTTTCTGCATTGCTTCTTCAAAACTAGGTCACCGAACAGCGTAAATCCGCTTCTGCTCGCTGCTATTTTCGACGCACGAGATGGCATATGAAGTTTTACGACGGGTGCTGGTAAAATTAATTAAAACTCCGTTTACATATTGAAATTGAAAATTTAAAACTGGTATCCTCACTGCAGAACATCCTGTCGACTATAAATTCTGTAATGAAATAAGATCAGATTACAGAACTATTAGAAAAAGAAATTTATTTCCGAGTGGCTAAACAGACATCTGATCTAATGAAAGCCAACACCCGAGTGATTCCCAGGGTTTGCGCATAGAGGTATCTGCGGTTGAAGAATTTACTGACCAAAGATATTTCTTGCAAGCTGCATCAGTTGTGCAGGAAGATCGCCTTATTTGGGCATAGAAAAGAGGGTCGGACAGTTTCGTGGCTTGCCCAGGAATTGCTGACGCTATGAAAAATATTCCTGGGTTCTTGAATTTGGTAATGCCATCTTAAGCATGGGAAGGAAAGAAAATTTACAGGGGTCAACTTAAATTTTATATCTTTCATATATATATATATATATATATATATATATATATATATATATATATATATATATGTATATATATATTTAGAGATGTGTCTCTACTTATGAATTGCATCTCTAAATATAAACTCTATTTATATCACCCGTTTTAATAGAGTAAATGATGTAGGTCAATCAATTTTTAAACGAACCTAAATAAACGTGAATCAATTTATAATAAAATATTAGGAAAAAAATTTACATATTTAAAATCAGTAGATGTAAAATAAAAACTAAAATAATAGCTAAAATAACTAGCACACTCGAGAACTGACAGGCGCATAAACACTCACAAATAAATTATATATACACACACACACATATATATATATATATATATATATATATATATATATATATATATATATATATATATATATATATATATATATATATATATATATATATATATATATATATATATATATATATAACAGTTCCGTAACTGACTCACTGACATGCAACGCACAGATCAAACCGCTGGACCTAAAGGGCTGAAATTTTGCATGGCGATTCTCCCTTATGGTGTAGGGGTGCACTAAGATAGATTTTTGAAAATTCTTCTTAGATTTTATTAAATTAAATTTTTAAGCTGTTTTTGTAACTTTTTTTAAGTTTGCATTTAAAACAATAATTTGAGGGTTATAAAAATTATATCACGAGAAAGTTCATAAAAATTCCTTTAAAATGAAATCTATTTCGAACCTTTACCTCGATTTTCTGATTTTTGGTGAATTTTTAAAGATTAATTTTTAGAATGTAACTTATTAAATGCTGATCACGTAATTTCTTTTTCTGGTACTTTAAATAAATTTATCGTCACGTGCATAACAACTAAATAGACAAAAAACATTTTTTTTCAATTCAGCAGACGATTGGATATTGTCGAAAAAAAAATAAATTTCCCTTACGATTTTTATATATATATATATATATATATATATATATATATATATATATATATATATATATATATATATATATATATATATATATATATATATATATATAGATATTTAAAATTAAGATAATTAAAAGGGCAGATGTGACCATTTAATACTCCTCTAACATGAAATAAGATAGACATATATAAATAGACAAAAAACGGAATTGGAGGTGGTATAGTTGATGACTGGGGGGGGTTGTGACCCCCCAACCCCGGTTAAACATGTTTTAAGCCAGGCAACACTCCCGGAGGTCGGCTATAACACCAAGACAGTAATAAAAAATTATGAAGAGGAAAAATATTTTAGGTGAAATAGATAAGTTAAACCATATGTTTACTAATGTAGTCAACTAAAACATAATTACAAGATGAATAGAATGAAAAAAAAATCTTAATACTAAGTTACAGAAATAGAAATAATACTAATTAACTAAATAAATATTCACTAACATATACACTATATAGTGAGGAAGCGGGAGAAGTATTAGAATTTACAGTTTTTTTGCTTTCACTTAAATTAGGCACAGATTTAGTAAAATAACTAGTAATAAGACTAGGGGCACTAAGACTAGGGTTGCATGCTGACGATCTGTCAAATACCCTATTATTGACAGACCGAGCAATTGATATATTAGTATCAACATTGCCAGTCGCTAAAAATTTTAAAAGACTTTTCCATGTTTGTTATTTTTTGTTAGTAGATTTACAGATAATTACATAAAATCATAAAGTTAAAAGGTGAATAAATATATTAACCTAAAGAATGGCAATAAAAGATATTTAACCAAATAACCAAAGAGACAGGTATACACCTTTGAAAGTAAAAACACACGCACATGAAAGAAGTCCGTTACAATTTAAGTACTTACAGGTACATATAAGTAAAGTTGCCTTAAAAGTGAAAGAATTTTTTAACCATTTTATAATTTTTTTTTTATTTTTATTTTTTTATTTTTATTTTATTTAATGATAAAATTAACATCTAAGTAAAAAGATAATAAACACCTAAGTACACCTTCATTAAAGGATATAGTTATATAGTTATAATTACAAAACCCTAATGAGCTATACAAGTACAAAAAGAAAGCAGTCTATTTACAGAAATCAAGCACACCGGGCAACGCACCAGAGGCAAGATTCTGTAATATTAAATATAAGAACCACCACGGGAGTATCCTAGGGTAAAACAATAAAAAAGGGAGTGATAAGTACAAAACAGACTTAAACATCTAACCCTCTTACTAAAAAATTATTAATAAAGCAATGTGAAGAAACTGCGCTAAGCTGCTAGAATAATTCACATGATAATATAGTTTACAAATGTAAATTACTTAATATGAAACAAAAAAGAGTAAATAAATTTTAGGCGCTAAGCTGCTCACAAAAATATTTACGATATATAGATATTTAAAATTAAGATAATTAAAAGGGCAGATGTGACCATTTAATACTCCTCTAACATGAAATAAGATAGACATATATAAATACATAGACATATATTCTTTTTGTACTTGTATAGCTCATTAGGGTTTTGTAATTATAACTATATAACTATATCCTTTAATTAAGATGTACTTAGGTGTTTATTATCTTTTTACTTAGATGTTAATTTTATCATTAAATAAAATAAAAATAAAAAAATAAAAATTTAAAAAAATATAAAATGGTTAAAAAATTCTTTCACTTTTAAGGCAACTTTACTTATATGTACCTGTAAGTACTTAAATTGTAACGGGCTTCTTTCATGTGCGTGTGTTTTTACTTTCAAAGGTGTATACCTGTCTCTTTGGTTATTTGGTTAAATATCTTTTATTGCCATTCTTTAGGTTAATATATTTATTCACCTTTTAACTTTATGATTTTATGTAATTATGTGTAAATCTACTAATAAAAAATAACAAACATGGAAAAGTCTTTTAAAATTTTTAGCGACTGGCAATGTTGATACTAATATATCAATTGCTCGGTCTGTCAATAATAGGGTATTTGACAGATCGTCAGCATGCAACCCTAGTCTTAGTGCCCCTAGTCTTATTACTAGTTATTTTACTAAATCTGTGCCTAATTTAAGTGAAAGCAAAAAAACTGTAAATTCTAATACTTCTCCCGCTTCCTCACTATATACAGTGTATATGTTAGTGAATATTTATTTAGTTAATTAGTATTATTTCTATTTCTGTAACTTAGTATTAAGATTTTTTTCATTCTATTCATCTTGTAATTATGTTTTAGTTGACTACATTAGTAAACTATATGGTTTAACTTATCTATTTCACCTAAAATATTTTTCCTCTTCATAATTTTTTATTACTGTCTTGGTGTTATAGCCGACCTCCGGGAGTGTTGCCTGGCTTAAAACATGTTTAACCGGGGTTGGGGGGTCACAACCCCCCCCCAGTCATCAACTATACCACCTCCAATTCCGTTTTTTGTCTATTTATATATGTCTATCTTATTTCATGTTAGAGGAGTATTAAATGGTCACATCTGCCCTTTTAATTATCTTAATTTTAAATATCTATATATCGTAAATATTTTTGTGAGCAGCTTAGCGCCTAAAATTTATTTACTCTTTTTTGTTTCATATTAAGTAATTTACATTTGTAAACTATATTATCATGTGAATTATTCTAGCAGCTTAGCGCAGTTTCTTCACATTGCTTTATTAATAATTTTTTAGTAAGAGGGTTAGATGTTTAAGTCTGTTTTGTACTTATCACTCCCTTTTTTATTGTTTTACCCTAGGATACTCCCGTGGTGGTTCTTATATTTAATATTACAGAATCTTGCCTCTGGTGCGTTGCCCGGTGTGCTTGATTTCTGTAAATAGACTGCTTTCTTTTTCTACTTGTATAGCTCATTAGGGTTTTGTAATTATAACTATATAACTATATCCTTTAATTAAGGTGTACTTAGGTGTTTATTATCTTTTTACTTAGATGTTAATTTTATCATTAAATAAAATAAAAATAAAAAAATAAAAATAAAAAAAATTATAAAATGGTTAAAAAATTCTTTCACTTTTAAGGCAACTTTACTTATATGTACCTGTAAGTACTTAAATTGTAACGGGCTTCTTTCATGTGCGTGTGTTTTTACTTTCAAAGGTGTATACCTGTCTCTTTGGTTATTTGGTTAAATATCTTTTATTGCCATTCTTTAGGTTAATATATTTATTCACCTTTTACTTTATGATTTTATGTAATTATGTGTAAATCTACTAACAAAAAATAACAAACATGGAAAAGTCTTTTAAAATTTTTAGCGACTGGCAATGTTGATACTAATATATCAATTGATCGGTCTGTCAATAATAGGGTATTTGACAGATCGTCAGCATGCAACCCTAGTCTTAGTGCCCCTAGTCTTATTACTAGTTATTTTACTAAATCTGTGCCTAATTTAAGTGAAAGCAAAAAATCTGTAAATTCTAATACTTCTCCCGCTTCCTCACTATATAGTGTATATGTTAGTGAATATTTATTTAGTTAATTAGTATTATTTCTATTTCTGTAACTTAGTATTAAGATTTTTTTTTCATTCTATTCATCTTGTAATTATGTTTTAGTTGACTACATTAGTAAACTATATGGTTTAACTTATCTATTTCACCTAAAATATTTTTCCTCTTCATAATCTTTTATTACTGTCTTGGTGTTATAGCCGACCTCCGGGAGTGTTGCCTGGCTTAAAACATGTTTAACAGGGGTTGGGGGGTCACAACCCCCCCCCCCCCAGTCATCAACTATACCACCTCCAATTCCGTTTTTTGTCTATTTATATATGTCTATCTTATTTCATGTTAGAGGAGTATTAAATGGTCACATCTGCCCTTTTAATTATCTTAATTTTAAATATCTATATATCGTAAATATTTTTGTGAGCAGCTTAGCGCCTAAAATTTATTTACTCTATTTTGTTTCATATTAAGTAATTTACATTTGTAAACTATATATATATATATATATATATATATATATATATATATATATATATTTATATTTAGAGATGTGTCTCTACTTATGAATTGCATCTCTAAATATAAACTCCATTTATATCACCCGTTTTAATAGAGTAAATGATGTAGGTCAATCAATTTTTAAACGAACCTAAATAAACGTGAATCAATTTATAATAAAATATTAGGAAAAAAATTTACATATTTAAAATCAGTAGATGTAAAATAAAAACTAAAATAATAGCTAAAATAACTAGCACACTCGAGAACTGACAGGCGCATAAACACTCACAAATAAATTATATATATACACACACACACACACACACACATATATATATATATATATATATATATATATATATACTGCTGAGGGCGAAATTTTTAATTTGCATACTGTTATACAGTATATTTATAATGGGCTGGCCACCTATACGGTGCTCCCTTCAATGAATGGCAAGCTATTTTGACAGTGCACTGTATACCATTCCATATTTTTACTGTAATTTTACCATACCATTACAGTAAAAATATGGAACGATTTTGCCTACCATATTTTTACTGTAATTATATGTATTAAGTTTCAAAAACAATTGCCATATGTAACAACAACATTTATAATGTTGTACATATGTGTATATCAAATTTCATGAAAGTTTTTTATTATTGGCAATTTATTTGAACGAAAGATGTTCATAAATTTACTGAAAACTGCAATAATATTTTTAAAATGCGTGTGCTTGTAAAAGTAATTTCGCACTATTAAGTGTTCCTTTCGAACAGAAAAAAGTCCTTCGAAAACTTACTTTATTTTTACTGTAATACGTGTTTGCCAATGAAACTAGGATATTTACTTTCTTTTGTATGTTCGTATAGGTTACAAGATTGTTTGAAAAACTTTTTCACTTGAAGTGTACACGTAATTAACATGGAGGGTGCTTTTATCAGATTTAAGGGGACTCCGGGAATCGTGCACATGCTTATCCCTATCACTTGTCCCCTTGACGCGCCGTTAATTGACGCTTTGCCGAAGCAGTTTCGGTAATCATCCTTAAAGTACTTGTCGTGTAACGCCACGAAAATGAATTAACTAAATTTCGAAGTCTCACTTTCAGGGTGATGAAAGATTTAAATATACAGAGAAGACAGAAAACTGAGAACAGAAAATTACAGATGTTAAATTTAATCTTTAGTGCAAAAGTTGTTTTTAAAAAATTTTGGTGTCTTTGAGAAGATTGCTAATTGCGATTTCATTAGCCTTATCGTCTTTAAAATTTTTTTGTTTGTTTCGTGAATAGTTAATTTCAACATCTGAAAGTTTTGCTCTTCAATTATTTGCATGGATATAAGTGCAGAAGTAGTTTTTAAGTAGGAAGACACGTTATTTTTAGATAAGATTTCTTATCTTTCAGTTAACGAGTTGCTTTTATATTAAGATAAGAACATGGAGAAATATGAACCTTTATAGTAATTTTTAGTTGTGACGTACATTACCTATCGGGTTTTAATTTGTTTCCGAAGAAAAGCCCCATGTGATGGTAACCGATATTGCGAATGATTGAATTTTTATTAAACTTAAAACAGCTTTAATTTTCTCTAGGTTAAATATAGTTTTGAGTTTCTCCTACGTTCGCTGTTACTGTGGGTACACTTTTATTCTTTGTAAGGTGAAACTGTTCTACCATCTTTTTCTGATTTTACGTGAAACACACATATTATAAATATAGATGTATAAAATTTGGATTAATTTTGTCGCTGTGAAACATTGGTATATGAATACGGTTTTTAGTCTTTTGGTAATAAAAAATTGAACTATTATGTGCGTCAAAAGAGACCTATTTGACAATTTTGCTTTTACAACGTTTTGTGATTCTGTTATAATTTCGATGACTTTCATTCTTACACATTTGAATGTACCTTAAATGCGGTGTCATGGGTGTAAAAATGTTTCAGTTAGCTGAATTATACAGATACATAGGGTAAGTGGCTAAATAAGGACTCGGATGTTATTGGACATTTATTTTGTGCTTTTCTTTGGGATTTCTCCCCATTCTTATTTCTCACATCTTGAATTATAACATTCCTTCTAAACTATATTTTTATATTGACAGTTCTAAATGAATCCACAGGAAACACGAAGTGACATTTACGTTATCACACGTGTCCATTATGTCCGTTCAAACAGTCTGACTTGAATAAGTGCAGAGGTGCCTCTTGAAAAGAGTTAGAAACAAATAATCCCGTGGCAAATTCCATGGTCCAGTTGTTAGTTTAGTATAAACGTTGTTGTACCTTCTATAGTATTTTGTCCAGACACACCACGAAAGATGCTCAGGGATCAAGACATATTAAACAACACAGGGCTGAATGGAATCAAAGGAGTAGAAGGCGTGAGTCAATGGTGAATTAAATCCTTGTGGTAAGCAGTTGTTATGGATTTAATAGCTCGTAAAAGGTTATCTATTAGTATCTGGAGAAATGAAATTGACTATCGATATACAGTTTTAATAAGATTTGTACAGATTATATTTAAAGTTTGGTATCGTGGTGTAAACTTTGGTTAGATATCTCGCGTATTTTCTCATTTTCAGACGGATATTTTACCTAACCTTCATGATTTGCTTGCTGTTTCATAGTTGTAATAAACCTTTTGTGCATATAATATTGAGTTTATTTTCGTACGAAATCGCAATTTGAAGTCCCCAGGCATCTTCTGTATAGAAAAAGGGTTAGATACCTTTACAGAACATCATTAGTAATGTATGGCATAATGTATATTTTAAAGTACTGATTTATGTTAATAACTTTGTTTATCATGTTTCTTTGCTTTGTTTTCGTAACTTTGTATTTACATACGAGTTATACGGTTGATGAAAATAAAGGGAAAAAAAAGGGAGAAAAAAAGATTAAGTGGAAACAGGAATGGATCTGCAATGTAAGACGAGTTGTTATTTTCGTCCTAACGAGTTAAGCTAATTTCGTAAATTGTTAGTGAAGTTGTTTTCTTTGAGAGATGGTCCCTCTGGTTGTGGTATGTTGACACCATGTAGTCAAAGTAAAATAAAACTAGTTGGTACCCGTCAAAACATGACGGCTAAATAGTAAATAAATGTACTAATGCACAAATTATACTCAACACATCATTGCCAAATGCTGAAAATTATAATAATGCGTAGAAACACATTAATATGTTTAAGCTACATCGTGCTTAGTGAGTACCTAAAGCCAGATTTAAAAAAGTCACTGAGCATGAGCAGAAAGCAATTTTTTTAAAATTGTAATTTATCGCTAATTAAACGGCGCGAAATAAACAATTTCCGTGAGGTTTAATCTTATATTTCACAAACATAATTATATTAAAAATAAAAATGGCAGACTGAGATCTCGAGAGACTCCTCGGAATAAACGTGTTTATGATTAAAACATGTCACTGAGAATGCGTAGAAATCAATTTTTAATTGTAAATTATCTATAATTAGTAGAAATTGCGGTTACAAAAGCCAAATTTGACAAATTACAGATTACAATCCTTAGCTTAAGACCAAAATGAAGTACATTGATGCAGTAGTTTTCTCTCATGGACTGCCCGAAAAAGTCAGCTTAGCAACTTAAATACACTGAAGTGCCACTGAATTAGGGATAGCAAATTGTGGCCTATGCAAATTGTGAAACGCTGCGCATCATGTATGCGCAAGTGAGGGCGCTGTGGTAACTGCATATATAGCGCGTACTGTGGTTGTTCTGAATTAATTGTTGGAATTGCCAGTATGAGTAAACTGCCTGATTTAGACGCCTTCGATCGCGGACAAATCGTAGGTGCGCGACGCATGGGCTATTCGATTTCCGAAATCGTCAGACAGCTAGGATTTTCAAGGTCGACAGTGTCAAGAGTATACCAAGAATACATGGATGGTGGAAAAAGAACTAGCGATCGGGCATACTGCAAAGGATAATTAGCTTTGACAGTGCGTGGTGAGAGACGGCTCAGGCATATTGTACGTAGCCAGCGAAGTCAAACATTAGCTCAAATTACCACCCAGTTTAATGACGGTGCCAGTCGTACAGTCAGTAAACGGACTGTGCAACGCTCGATTCACCGTATGGGTTTCGGGAGCCGTCGACCTACGAGAGTACCATTGCTCTATACTCGCCATCGGGCTGCACGTCTTGCCTTGGCAAGAGAGCACAGAGACTGGAGTGTAGAGGACTTGAAACGAGTAGCATGGAGTGATGAGTCTCGATTCCGACTACTTAACGCCGACGGGAGGCTGAGAATATGGCGGCAGTCTCATGCAGCCATGGATCCTGCATGCCTGGCTGGAACTGTACAAGGGCATGGTGGCTCAATCATGGTCTGGGGTGTTTTTTCGTGGCACAGTTTGGGATCTTTGGTGCGTGTACCAACCTCCCTCAATGCAATTCGGTATGTAGAGTTGCTGGGTGATCACCTCCATCCGTTTATGCTGTTCTGTTATCCGCACGGTAATGGAGTTTTCCAGCAAGACAACTGTACCTCTCACAAGTCTCGGTTGGCTACTGGCTGGTTGGATGAGCATTCCTCTGACTTCTCAGTCATGAATTGGCCACCTAGAAGCCCAGACTTAAATCCTATTGAGCATCTTTGGGATGTTTTGGAACAAGGCGTGAAAGGCCATCACACAGCACCAAAGAACCTTACTGAATTATGGACAGCTTTAGCCAATATTTGGCAAGCCATTCCCGTGGAACGTTTCCAGAAACTTGTTGAATCTATGCCTCGTCGTATGGCAGCCGTTATCAAGGCCAGAGGAGGCCCAACTCGTTACTAGGTAGGTATCCCTAATTCAGTGGTACTTCAGTGTATATAGATGTAAGTAGTAATTAAGGACTCAGTTTTATGGTTGGTACACTGTTTGGCGCTGGATGCACTGATTCTCGTCACACGCTTGGGGCGGATGGAGTATCTTTGTTATTTGGTCCCATTGGATATTTTGGTCCTGCGGGTCCGACATCGAGCAGGTTCTTTTTGCCGCTATGGGTTATCAGTAGTGGAGATTATTGCCGTGTTTGCTCACGCAGAGGTCGACATTTCTATTTCGAACCTTACAGAATATCATTATTATGAATACCATATCTGTATAACCTTTCTTTCCCTAAATTACAGACGTAGAACTTTTAAAATATACATCAGAAATTAGGTTAAACACATTAAGATGTAGTAGAAAGATGTATACGACACCCTTTAGCCCCTTTCTAGCAAATTAAGACTAGGGTCGTATTTTGCAATCTACATTAATTCGAATATTGCTGGGCCCCGTCGATACTTGTTAGAGAAAGCATTAAGGCCCATAGCTTCATTGGGTCGATTTGATCCGGAATAGTGGGTTTTTTCCATGTATGTATTTTCACAATTTTCTGCTACTTACATGCTTCAATACAAACTTCATGAAATTTTATAGGGAATTCTAACTGTTGTCTTCTCGTAAATAAAGCCATTGGTTCAACACAATGGAAATGTTTTAACGGTTATTATGTGAAATTAGAGTTTTGCAAGTAGCCCTGACTACTTAAATCTTATAAATAAAGATCTTTAGAAGAAATGTAACTTTTTTCAATGGATTAAAATAGTTAAACTTTGAATTTTGGGATCTTTTTCGTAACTCATTGTATAAAGTATTTTTTGGTAGATAATAATTGAATTTCTTTTCCTTGTATCGGTTTAAGAACATTACAGCAACAAAGCAAAACCTCAAATTATCGTTTTTCCTTATATTATGTATAGTTACATGTTAAGCGCTACCATCGTCATTGATATATAAAACTATAACTAACAGAGACTTGCAATTTTAAAGTCAACAACGAATGGGTCCCAACAGTTAACAATGGAATTCGGAAACGTAGTATCTATCACCTAAAGTTAATGCATTAGAAGTTTTTGTCGGATCTCGAATTTGCGAAATTTTTCTTAAAGAAAAAAGCTTGTCAATGTTTTGCGGCCTGTGTTGTGGAATAATCGGGTATGCCACACAATTCAATTAATCGGTGAATGGGGCCGAGCGTATGTGAGAGAGACTTATACTTCTCACAGGCATTCTGTTGCGTATATGAATGAGGGTTTTAGTTGGTTGAGAGCGGTACGGTCATTCTTTTTTACGCGAGGGCTGATTAAACCGCATTATAATTCTTAAAGTCAATTTCGTAAGACAACAAACATCCATGTCAACTGTGGAACTCGAATCCATTGACTCACTGATACCGTAAGCCAGCGCCCTAACTATTCGGCCATCGTCAGCCGGGGTATCTTTAACTGAACAGCTTTCAAGCCTTTATTTATACCTTATTCTTAATTAACGTTTGCATTCTTAAACATACATGATTTTTTTTAAGCTTTCTTACATTAACCCTTCAGCGGGCGAGCCAGTGTACACAGGACAAAATTTTCGTAATTTTGAATGGTTTGTTTTTTCATGTAAAGTTTAAATGCTCTAAGCAGTTTCTATTTATAGCTACACCCCTTCTATGCAGGTCTGATTTTCATACCCTTGTATTTCTTTCAATTCATTGGTTGTCAGGATTTAACCGTGGTAAACCACCGATTATATTGGATTACAATTCGACAAAAGCAGGAGTTGGTGTACCCGATAAAATGTGCAGCTATTACACGGTATCCCGCATATCACGAAGATGGACAATCTCATTGTATTTTAGGTTTTAGGACATAATAGGAATCTATTCCCAAGTTGTTCTTAGATCCAATAAACCGGACAGTTTAGAAATAAGGTGATTGTATCTGCATTATTTCGCCTTTAATCATAAATATATGTTAATATTAAAAAACATATTATATCTTGTCATAAAACGCAGAATTATTATTTTCAAGTTGAAAAAAAAAGTTTATTATAAAAGGAATAATCATGGTTGGAAGAGACGTTGCACTTTGTGCTCCGCGCGCTTGCTGTTGTACCCAAAAATTGACGCGCCCGCTGATGGGTTAACAGAGTTACTGCACTTAATAAACATGTTAATAAAAATAGATTCAAAATCCCTAAGTATTGATTTGATCAAACATTACGATCAACATCGCAAGTTTTATTTTTCTCCAGAGAAATATTAGAAGAATTTAATTTTTACATTTAATTACAGAGAAGAATATAACTAGAATCTTCCCTAACTCCGATGACCGTATCGTCGGAGAACCGTATATTATGAGACTAGGGATAAAGCTAACTAATTCTCACCCTTGACTATTACTTCTCAATACTTAACTCGGACACACGACACTCACCTCTAATAATCCAATCTTACTTGCAGTCTGAGATCTACTAGTCTAGACAAATTATTTTCTTTCTGTTATAGGTCGAGTAATTACCCTGCTTCTCAATTAGGGGTGAACTCTTTCACTGGTCTTAACTTTTTTATATATCTTGAGTAATTCAGTCGTACTCTCCAAATGTTATACACTGAAGTTAATGGTTTGCTTAATTTATTCAAGACATTGCAAAACTTATACAAAAAATGCGAATTAAGAGATCAGATTAAAATAAATACTTATCTAAAGAATAACTATTTATCAAGAGCTTTACTTAAGTTAATAGTGAAAACTAATTACATATAATATGAGCAATAATTTCGCATTTCTATTCTCATGTACCCGGATCACTATTCCTTTCTTTAACACTTACAAAAAAACTGTAAAATACTAAATATGTGGGAGTCCTGAATCTGCGGATTGATATGTTATGCTAGGAATTATTTTGTGTGTTTATGCTAGGAATTATTATGCTAGGAATTATTTTTGGTGAATTTTTAAGGATTGATTTTTAGAATTTAATTTATTAAATTCTGATTACGTGATTTCTTTTTCTAGTACTTTAAATAAATTTATCGTCACGTGATAACAACGACGATTGGACATTATAAATTGGAAAAAAATATTAAACTATAATAAAAGATATGTTCCTCAAACTGTACTATATTAACTGTACTGTATTCTTTAGTATGTCCTATTAGATTTAATTTGAATATTTTCATCTACATTATTTTGTCTTTAAAAATATCCCTTACTATTTATATATATATATATATATATATATATATATATATATATATATATTTGGCATCAGTTGCATACATTGAGCATTGTATGTAATTTAAATGTTCTCCGTAGCGAAGTGAGGGTTTTCAGCTAGTGTACACATAAGTGAATATCCCAACATTTCAGGGCTATTGAAAAAAAACTAAACAAAATACAAACTTGTTGTTCATCGGAAATAAAAAATAACAGTTGAAATTTCATGAAGATTGGGTTTATAAATGGAAAAGTGCCCCACCGGTGGATCAGTTGCCGAGCACCCAAGGACCTTGCTATTCATCAATGACCTCCTCGCAGCCCTGACGTCACCGTGTGCGATTTTATTTTTATGGGACTACATCAAACATCAGGGGCTTTTTCCATATCTACCAGTTGACACTGACGAACTTAAGACACACATATCTGCAGTCTTTGAAACCGTTACTCAAGACATGCTGAAAAGAGTGCGAGTGAGTTATCGTACCGCTTCTATATCCTTCATGTTACTAAAGGGGCACACATTGAACACTTAAAACTTTGTCGAATTTAAACTTTTAACTGTTATTTTTGATTTCCGATTGACTAAAAGTTTGTACTTCGTTTAGTTTTCTTTCAATAGCCCTGCAAAGTTGGGATATTCATTCATGTACACAATGTATTATGAATACTTGTTTGAGATCAGTATAATACACTGCAAATGGTTCACAAAAGTTGCTATAGAAAGTGAAAGTTAGACAAAAATTGAATTACACTTGTAAATAAGATTTATCCTTACACCCCTATAAATAAATAAAAGCTCATTACCTTCTGAGTAGCACAACAGAGTAGTACTATTTGCATGTTTTTAAAGCAAGTGAAATTGTGAGTAAATCAAATTCAATCAATTTTGTCAATTCAGAAATGAAGAATGTTGAATTTAAGGAACTTTAAAAAGTACATATTTGAGGTTTAATATTTTAACAAAATTAATTACCTGAAGAACACTTGAGCAACATAGATTCCAGAAGTAAAAAATACCTAAGCATCGATATTAACTACATGTGATGAGTGTTAGTGAAAAAATGTAATATATATATATATATATATATATATATATATATATATATATATATATATACAAAATCCTTTGCTGCAAAAGAAATAATTGCAATTGTACTATGTTTTTAAATGTCAAAATTATCGTCTCCGGCTTGAAAGTTTTGTTTTTATTCAAAATGGCGTTTTTAACAAAGCAGTGGTTCGAAGGCTACATTTATGCTCTTTCCGAAGAGAAATGTCAATACTCCGTTATCCAAAAACGATGTGAGAGTCATGGTTTTGTGATATCTAAAGCGTCGATAGGTAATATCATCAACAAGAAAGGAAAAAACCGTCAAATTGGAGCCTCAAGTGGGACAAAAATTCCAAACAAGTATCCAAGGAAAAAACGGACATCTTCGACTATTGCAAAGGTACGTTGTTTAATGTTAAAAGAAAATTCCCCTAGTCAAAGGACAGTTGCAAAATCATTAAAATGCTCGGTGTCCACTGTAAACAAAATGATAAACGTTGATTTAAATCTTAAGAAAGCGAAAAAACGCAATGTGCATCGTCTTCTTCCAAATCATATCGCTGAACGCAGGACACGCTGCAGAATTCTATATGAGAAACACTTATCTAAAGAAAAATAGAAAACAATTGTCACAATAGATGAATCATGGGTGTATTTAAATGATTGCAACAAAAAAAGAGCCACTTATTATCATAAAAGGAGAGAAAAAATTTAAGTACATGGTTCAAAGAATCGAAAGAAAGTTTTTCTAAGGGATTCATGATTGTTGCTGGTTTTTCTTATAATAGCAAGTTAAAAATAAAGAGAGTGGGAAAAAATGTCAAGATTAACTCCAAATACTATCAGGAACATATTTTATCGCCAATTTTTCTGAATGAAATACCATCGCTTTACCCACAGTATCATCAATCTGTGAGACTCCATCAGGACAAAGCTAGTAGTCACACATCAAAATTCACTGTAAATTTCCTAAAAGAAATGGAACAAAAAACTGGTATCAAGGCCATACCCTTCACTGATATCCCTACTAAATCTCCCGATGTATCACCTATGGATTTTTGTGCTTTCGGACTTTTAAAATCTGCATTATCCAAACGTCGTCCCATGCTAAATCTGCGCTGGGAGATGTTCAAACGGTTTTGTCTTGAGTGATGATACTGCACACTTCTCTTTCAGTTATGACGATCAGGTTTAAATTAACATAATTTATTTACAATTTAAGATTAGTTACAGTATTCACATAAAAGGTTACTAAGAAATTACTCTCCAGCGAGAGTTCCATTATTACCGAACTGGTCGGTTCTTATGCACAATGCATTCTAACTCAAACAGTTTGAAACGGGGGGTGATTCGCGGTACGGCGCTCGTAGCGCCACCAAAGATGAACTGCAACACACTGCCCCCGGATGAACAATTACAGTTGTTCATCAAACAATACATAAATAAGAACAATACAAAAATTAAAACAAAACATTACCTAAATGATGATAGCTTCTTGAATACAAATCAATAAATGTTAAAGACATACTTACATACTAAGAAAGATTACCAAATTTTCAAACACTTTAAAGTTTAGTAAAATTAAGTTGAATTCTAAAATGAGAATAAAAATATTAAAATCAAGCACAATATAACAAATCAAATAAGGTTAAAGTTCTAAGATTGTTGTTCATTTGATTTCTCCATCGAATCTAATTCAAGTTTATACAGTAGTTGTATCGGTCTTTTAATCAGTCCAGTTGGAGTTTTCAGGATACATGACCTTATTTTAGAGTCTCGTCCGGGCAAAAGTTCTTTTACATATCCACACTTCCAAAGATGTTTTGGCAACTTTTCATCATGAATCAGGACTATATCACCAACTTTGAAGGCTGAAGATTTGACGGGATCTAGTTTATTTGCTGATCGTAGCTCCAGAAGATATTCTTTTCTCCACCTTTTCCAAAAATGATCAATTATTTGTTGGCGATATTTTAATTTGTTTAATAACGTGGATTTATCGGATTTCGTTTCGAAGATAATTGGAATTCCACAGGGCAACGATGTTAACCTCTTTCCTACCAAGAAATGAGCTGGAGTTAGAGGTTCCGGTTCTGAAGGCTCTTCGTAAACATACGATAAGGGTCTAGAATTAATTACTGCCTCCACTTCAGTGAGTATAGTTTCGGTTTCTTCATAAGTAAGGCAAGTTCTACCGAGTATCTTCTTTAATGGTGTTTTCACAGATCTAACCATTCTCTCCCAAAAACCTCCCCACCAGGCTGCTCTTGGGATGATAAATTTCCATATTATTTTGTTCATAGTTAAATAGTTTTTAACTTCTTCCTTTGAAATTCCTTTCCAGATCTCTTTTAAAAGCAAGTCGGTCTTGACAAATGTTTTGGCATTGTCACTGTATATCACCTTACAGAGTCCTCTTCGAGCAAAGAATCGCTTAAGAGCTAAAATGAAATTAGCCGTGCTTAAATTCGTCACCAGCTCTAAATGAATAGCTCTTGTAACAGCACAGGTAAACAGCACAATGTAAGCCTTTTCTGATCCCAAGGATCCTTTAGTGTAAATTGGCCCTGCAAAATCTATACCGATGGTCTCAAAAGGTGGTGTTTCGATAATTCTATCTCTAGGTAGGGGTGCAGTAATTTCTTTTCCAGAGGTGGCATTGAACTTTTTACACAGCATGCAGGTTTTCAGGACAGATTTTATTATTCTTCTGCCCTTCATGATGAAATATCGCTCTCGTAGATGAGCTAGGGTAGCAGCTACACCAAAATGATACATTCTTACATGCGCATCAATAATAAGTAGGTTTACAAACCTTCCTTTATCGGGAAGCACCCACGGATGTTTTTCCCGCTCATATAAATCTGAAAATTGTAGTCTGCCTTTAATCACAAGTAGTTTATTCTCATCGAGTTCGGGATTAAGGTGGTACAACTTTGATTCCTTAAAAATCGATTTTCCTCGCTGTAGCTGCTCAATTTCCTCCGAGAAAGCAGATCTTTGAATTTGCTTGATCCAATAAATCTCGGCCCTTTCTACTTCTGTGGTTGTTAATGGACCGGATATTTTACAATTTTTCGGATTTGAATTATGAAGGAAACGCAGGATCCACCCCGTAACATTAAACAATTGAGAGAGCTTACTGAACCGGTCTACATTTAAAAGGGCTTCAGATCGTACATTTACGGCACAGCATACCTGAGTCATTTTTGTCTTAGATTTTCTTTCAATTGCTACTTCTTCGTCTTCTTTAACTCCTACCTTAGGGGGCCACATAGATTCAGGGAGGGATAACCATACAGGACCTTGCCACCAAAGATTATTGTCTATTAAAGAGCTTAAGTGTTCACCACGTGTAAGTAAATCAGCTGGGTTATCTTGACCGCTACAATAGTTCCAACTTTCCGGATCTGACAAAGATTGAATTTCAGTAACCCGATTGGAAACAAAGGGCTTCCAGTTTGCTGCAGATCCTTTAATCCAATATAAGGCTATTGTAGAGTCGGTCCATAGCTTAAATTCCAAATTTCGTAAATCTAATACCCCTTTTAAATATTTAGACATTCTGGCAGCAATTAATGCACCTAATAACTCTAAACGGGGAATGGTCACTCGTTTTAAAGGGGATACTCTGGCCTTAGACCAGAGAAATGCAGTCTTAATCTGGTTAGCTTCATTTCTATATCTAATATAAGCTACCGCACCGTAGGCCTTAGGACTGGCATCACAAAATAAATGAATTTCTATACAATCATAGGACAAATTTAATCCATCAGGGAAATATATCCTAGGAATTTCCAGTTTCCTTAAGTGTTTAGTTTCAGAATACCAACTATCCCATTTATTCTTTAAATTCGTAGGTAATTCAATGTCCCATTCAAAACCTCCTTCCCAAATTTCCTGTAATAAAATTTTCATGCGGATAACATACGGTGAAATAAAACCTAAGGGATCAAACAATTTCAGCATGGTCTTTAGTATGTATCTTTTCATAATTTTAGTGTCCCAATTTTCAGTAAGAGGTTGCATATCTAACTGTAAGTGGTCTGAATCTGTATCCCATATTAATCCCAAGAGCTTCACGACATTTTTAGGATTATCCTGGTTCTCGATGAAATTATTTACCACCCATTTTTCTTTTAAAACTTTAGAATTAGAATTAAATTTTCTCAAATGCATACCAGCTTCTTTAAGAATTTCTGTAGCAGCTGATGTCAGATAAAAGGCTTCTTCATCACAATTTGATCCGTCGATCAAGTCATCTGCATATAATGAGGAATCTAACATTTTAACTACTGTAGGGTGTTTTTCTTTGAAATTTTTAATATGATATTTAATTGTTGCGGCCAAAATAAACGGACTACCAGTAACACCGAAAGGAACGCGCTTAAATCTAAGAATTTTGAAGGAATTATCAACGGTATCATCGAACCACAAAAATTTTAAATAATTTCGGTCTTCCTCTGCAATGCCAATTTGGAGAAACGCCTTTTCTATATCTGCGCAGAAGGCAACTTTATTTTTCCTGAAGTTAATAAGGGTATCTAATATATTAGGATTTAAATTGGGTCCACTCCACAAACAATCATTCACGGATTTATTATTACAATCTTTTGCGGAGGCATCAAAAACCATCCTAACCTGCGTTGAAGATTTGTCATTTCTTACTATGGGCCTATGGGGCATAAAGTATCCATTTTCTATTTCATTGTCGGGGCATTCTTCAACTATGTCATTTTTCAATTGCTCTGATACAATACTCTTATACTTATCAAATAAAGCATCATCCCATTTTAGTTTTCGTTTTAGATGTACAAAACGATCCTTTGAAATATTAAAATTATCTCCTAACTTTTCCCTATTATCCTTCCAAAGTAACTTTGTTTGATATCTATTATTTGTAAAGCTTAAACCGCTTTCAAATCTATCCATGATTTCTCTATCAGATTCAGAGAATACATCATTATTATTTTTTATTCCAATAGCTTCAAGCTCCCATAATTTTCTTAAATCCTCGCGTTCATTGTCATTAGTTTGTACAGCTATTTTTAAAACTGAGGCACATTCATTTTCCCCCCTTTCGTCAATGCTTAACGCTCCGCAAAGCGAAAACCCAAATAAACTCTCGCTTACAAACAGAGATTTTGTGATTCGTTCAACTTTTCCCCCTCCCGTAATTTGGTATAGATAGTCAGCTCCCACAAGTAGTTGAATTCGCGAATCCTCCCCTTCCCTACTCCAATTCGACAACTCGAATTTGGCTAACTTCCGCGAAACATTCTTATCTACCCGTGGCTTCGAAATCAATACGTTAGAGATTTCTTCAACCACTAACGCTTTAATGCAAAGGCTTTTGCTGGAATCCTCAACGTGGCTGAGTTTAACGCTGACCACATCGTAAATTTTCTGCTCCCCCTCACGGGACGCGAAAGAGTAGACAAGGAGCTTTTCCTTCCCAATTACGGGGGGTTTCAAGGCCATTGCAATGTCTTTTGTTATAAACGTTCTTTGGCTACCACTGTCATACAAACACACGGCTTCTGCCGTACTTTTGTCAGTTGAAATTCGTACACAACAAGTTTGAAGTATAACTTCGTTACTGGATTGGGGGACTTTTACTTTACATTGGGAAACAGTAGTAACAAGAGTTTCCGCTTCATTTTTTGGCTCTACCGGATTTTCATTAGCTTTCAAGCATACTGATGTATTATGGAATTTACTTTGACAATTTTTACAACTTTCTTTTACGGCTCTACATTTAGAAGCAATATGGAATTTTCGGAAACATAAAAAGCATCGCCCTTCTCTTTTAAGTTTTTCACATTTTTGGGGAATCGAAAGAGATTTACATTTATCAGAAAAATGGTTAGAATTTTCACAAAAGATACAATTATTTTTAACAGAGGTTGTTAAAGCATATGCCGTTGGAATACTTCGTTTGACATTACGATAAGTTTCGGTTTTAACGCTGAAGTATTTTTCTGAACTACTAAACTGTTGAGTAGCTTCGCGAGACTCAATTTCATCTTTTAAAAAAGTAAGTAATTCATCTATATCAAAATCCGTTTTTTTCTTTCGATTTCTATTATATTCCAACGCGATATCTGAGGGTATTAGTTTAAGTAAAATAGGGCATAATAAGTGTCCATAACTGCCAGATGCTACACCTAGGGATTTTAGATTACGAATTTGAATTTCGCAGCTATCATACAGGTCTCTTAAGGCCTTTACATTGGAAGAATTTTTAACTGGATTCAAATTCAAAAGTTTGCTTACGTGTAAATTAATTGTCAAGTCAGGTCGTCCAAATCTATTTTTCAAAAGTTCAATAGCTGATTTATAATTTTCATGTGTTAATGAAAATCCAGTCACAACATTCGCAGCAGAACCTCCCAACAAAGATTTCAAATAACAAAATTTATCTATAGTTGTCAAATTTTCATTTTCATCGATAGCATTAGAAAATTGACTCCAAAATTCGAGCCAAGTGGATGAATCACCATAAAATTTTTCAATACACAGTTTTGGAAGTTTCACTAAATTTGAACAAGAACTAAGTTGTGTAACTGCTGAAGCAGCAATTTCATTTCTTGGAATTTCGGTTACAACCGGTTGGGATCTAACATTAATATTCTGATTTAAAAATTTTGAAATTTTGTATTTCCATTCTATAATTTTTTCATCAATCATTTCAACTCCTTCAATTTCATCTTCAATTTCATTATCAGGAATGTTTTCAAAAATTTCAGAATTTGAAGCTTTAAGTTTCTCAACTTTTTCTATTAACTGATCTTTTAGGACTCCCAGAGCATCTACCTTATCATCATATATCATTTCAGAATCATCAAATGTATTTGAGATTTTCGTTAAAATCTTCGTTGTAGCGGAGCGCAAAACAGCACGCTGCCGCTTCAGTTTTTCTACATTATCTTTACTCATTATGCAAATATAAATTAAGTAAGCAAGCGCTTACCTTCAGTTTCAAATGAGTCCTGTCACACGGACGCCAGATGCTAAATCTGCGCTGGGAGATGTTCAAACGGTTTTGTCTTGAGTGATGATACTGCACACTTCTCTTTCAGTTATGACGATCAGGTTTAAATTAACATAATTTATTTACAATTTAAGATTAGTTACAGTATTCACATAAAAGGTTACTAAGAAATTACTCTCCAGCGAGAGTTCCATTATTACCGAACTGGTCGGTTCTTATGCACAATGCATTCTAACTCAAACAGTTTGAAACGGGGGGTGATTCGCGGTACGGCGCTCGTAGCGCCACCAAAGATGAACTGCAACATCCCAAAACCCTTACAGGACTCTGGAAAGCTGTTCAGGAGTAATGGGATAGAATACCTCTTCTGACACTTCAAAAGGCATTATTATCCATGAAATTGCGGTGTCGAAAGATAGTTCAGAATAAGGGATGTCAAATAGAACATTTAAAACACAAGAATTTTATGTAATTTATTTTTGTGAATACAATATACATCGTCTGAAAAATGTGTGAACAGCCTCTGTATATATATATATATTATATATATATATATATATATATATATATATATATATATATATATATATATATATATAAATAACATCATATATAAACAAATGCTAACCAAATCATAGTTTTTTTGCGATTGTAAAGTAAGAGCAAACTAACATTATTCAATACATAGCTGTCTCTCACAATGTATAAAGCATACACGAGCAACCTTTTACGTTTGATAAATACACAAATCGCTTTCCCTTTAAACTCCACCGGGAAATAGTACATTAGTCAAGGCCTTTAATCATTTCATTTCGAGGTAATGGTATGCAACACACATCCTTTCTTATTGGTTTTACTGCATTCCATTATTATGTAATAACATTCGTTATTTCTTGTGCTAAAATGAAAATTGAATAAATATTCTTGCTAAAAATATTTATGTATTAAATGTTAAAAATTATTTTCACAATTTTATGGAAATAAACAAGAATTAATCCTTTGTAATTTTGAACTGAAAATAATTAAATAAATAAATACAGTCAAACCTCACTAACTCGAACCTCGAATTCGCGATTTTTTCGATATCTCGAAGAAATAAAAATTCCCTTCAAATTTCCTATGCACTCAATGTTAAAAAAACCTTGATTTGGCGAATTGGTTTTGGCTCATCACTCGATAACTTGAATTTTTTTCCATAAATGGAGATGAAAAATTTTTCTAAAAAAAAAATAATAATATCCAAAAAAATAGAAAAGCTATTCAAACATTACAGTGGTAAAACCCTGCATAAACTTTAAAAAGAAGGGATATAAAGACGGAAGATAACACAATGAAATGACAACTTCTCTTGACCCTCCAAGATGAGAGTTGAAATTCTTGTTTATTGTTTTCTTATCTCGTGTCAGTTAGTTGCCATGCATATGCAGTGACCATCGATTTTTTCTTTTATTTTTTCTCATTTTATTCTCCAAGGTTACTTTCTATAGGGGTTGGGGATGGTTTAAACAAAACAGGAAATGAAGGCATGAACAAAAATCAAGAGGTGGGTGGTTTCCAAGAAGATTGTAGGATTTCTTATCTTTGCAAGAAGGAGTGAAAGAAAAAACTACAGGTGTGAATACATGTCTGTGCTGTCTTGCATTCAAGCTAGTGCCTCGATGCTCATGCACCTCGATAACATGGAATTTAAGAACTTTGTTGTCGTAGATGATACGGTAATAGTTTGTGTGGTCAGTGGGAGGACAATGACATTATTGGTCAGACGAAAGCTTCTTGTGAATTATCAGAAGAAGGGGAGGAAGAAATCCGCAATTTGCCCCCAAATGTGACAAACAAAGAAGGACTATTTGCAGTGGATGCTTTGAGCAGATATGTGGAAAGTCAACCAAATAGGTAAGAGGACACATTTAAAGCGATTGTCCTCTTAGAAAGTGTAATAGATAAAAATTTTAGACTCTTCGCTGAAGCAAACAACAATTGAATCTTTTTTCAAAGAATTTTGTAAATAGTGTTTATTAAAATAAAAATATGGATTATTTTTTAAAAAGGTATGTAAAAAAGCTTTTTTTTCTCTATTACTATCGATATCAAGCGATTTTCGATAATTCGATTTTTTTTGTTTCTCCCTTCAAGTTCGAGATATCGAGGTTTGACTGTATATATATATATATATATAGTGGAATCTCGATTTCTCGTTTTTCAAGGGACAGATTGAAATGAACGATAAATGGGTAAATTAAACGACATATACGGAAAAACGATGGATCCGAAAACGATCGATCAAGATTCCACTGTATATATATATACACTGAAATGAGGAAAATGTATTCAAAAAGAAAACAGTTTATTTCTTGGATATTTTAAAAGATATTATCCGTGTACTTCGAATATTTAACATTGACATTTTAATTCTCCCTATTCGAATTTATTGTCGGATACCATATTCCTATATCAATAAAGAAACTATACTTGATAAACATTCTTTACATATGTATTCAGTAGGAAGTAGGTGGATTCTGTTTAATTCTCACCTTATTGCATTTGCACTTCCTTTATGAAAATACGTTTCAAGTTAAAGAATAATCCAAAAAGCTCAGAACTGATGAAATTTATCTTCATTATTCAGAATAAGGGATATCTTTACCTCGATAAATATTTTATTGAGCTTAAACATGTCTTAACGTACACATTATATAGCTTTTTTTAACTTTTTAATATATTTCAACGAGACTAAAACATTTTAATAAAATAGATTAGTCATTTATTTTAGATTGAATGCTGAAAATTAAACAAAATATATTCTTAATTTGATAAAATCCAAAGTAAATATCTATGACCTTGATCTTTGGAGTAACTAATATCATCAAATTTCCTTATCGTTATATATTTGACCTACTTGCATTAATTTCAATAACCTTTAATCTGTTTTCAGTAGGTGATGGCCGAATTGTTAGGGCACTGGCATTCGGTTCAGACCCTGTGGGTTCGAGTCCCACTGTTGGCGTGGATGCTTGTAGCCGTTCGGAATCGGCTTTAAACTGTAGGTCTCGGTCTATTTAACCCTCGTGTAACAAAAAGTTGACCGTAGCTCTCCCAAGCAAACTGTTCTAACTAAGTTTTACAAAGATTCTAAACAGATAAAAATTAAATTTTCAGCACATGTTATTTTTTTAAATGCTAATAAAAATGTAATTCTCGGTACACTACTTAGGATATACCTAGAATTTTTTTTAAACCAATGCGGTGGCACGTGTCGTCAAACATTTTACTATACTACGCCACAGTTTACTGTCCATTTTATTATGGGGGCACCGTATAGGCGGACAGCATTTCCCCTATGAGGGGACTACACAGACGGAGGCATTTTTCGTGGCGCGACGCCTGGATTCGATCCGAGCACCCTCAGCACCAAAAGCCAATGCGCCGTACCACAGGGCTACCACAAGCACCTAGTTTGGATTATTTACTAATCTTATGACTATCTAATATTGTTAAGGTAAATTATATACTTACCGAAAATATTCCAATTTGTTAAATAATCAGGTTAAAATGCCTCTGGGTACAGGTTCCCGTATGAGTCTAACGTTTCAAAATTGACACCAATCATTATTAACATCTCAAACTTAGATCGCCGTCTTTTCTCCTAACATGTGTTCAGCAGCAAAAATACTCCCCCCCCCCATGTAATTAAAAACTTACGTAATATTCCCAAAATAGTGTTTACGTGCGATACTTCGAGATAGATATGTATACAAACAACACGTCAGGTAAACTTCTATGTATTAAAATGCCGATTAGGTAGGTTTATCCATGAAGGAGAAAGATAGATTTTAATGGGGATGAGCCCCAAAACCTTTTGATAAACCTCATAAATTGAAACCCTGAAAACAAAAAATCAGGATATTTTCAGATTACTCCAAGGGCATAATATCACCAATGAACGTGCAAGTCACTTTAGTAGTGTCAACTAAATTAGTAACTTCAAAATGAATCTATGAGATTTTGACATATATTCCCCTGTCATGAGATGACCGAGACCCTGTAACGTGGGTACAGTAAATCCATCATTGCTGCATTAACGAAAAATCTATAGTTGTGTCACGAGACCGTATGATAAATAATGTATGAGACTAAAATATGAAAGAAAACATCGATACCTAATATTGTTGCTTATCTATTTATTGTTAACCATCAGTATCCTTCATTCCGTTTTCCACCACAACGTTTAATGTAGACACATTCCTGTAATTATTTCGAGTATGGATTTTTGGAATGTTTAAGGAAAAAACAATATACATAAAGCGATAATTACTGCCTCATAACGTTGTAAGGTATACACAAGATTCGATTCACAAGAATCGAACATTTGAATGAATGCATTAAAGAAGCTGCTGGAGATATGCTAATTTCGGCATACGCGCTTGGTATATATACCATGCAGCTTGATTAAGTAAAAAGGTTGAAGAAGAAGGTTTTGTTAAGGTTAATAGATAAGCGAGTTAAGGGAGCTACGAGGAAAGCAGCTCCAGGTGCTATCCAGCGCTAGTGCTTAGGGGGCCCAAAGTTTACGTGGCAGTACTGCTGGTTTGTGAGTATTTGCAAAAAGTATTTCTATTGAATGTTAATATATATTCCGTACAAGTAGTACGTATGCTTATTGCTGTAAAAGCAAATTCTATATGTGCAACGAATTCAATAAACATTGTTTCATGTATAAACTGTGTTTGTATCAAATTCATTTAGAGTGCCACTTCAAATTATATACATCCAAATATGGGTAGAAGTAAGCTATACTCTACAACGTACATTAATATAATACATTGATAGGATTCAGAATCCCTGCCATACTACTTTATACGACTCAATCATAATCCACATAGAAATCTGAAACAACGGCGGAATACTTGATAAACCCCTGTGTACAATTCATGTAGCATGACAACAAAACCAACAAGTATCTTATTCAAATGTAAAGAATGATTGTTGAAAAACATACTGGTTAGTTAGTAACAAGTAGGTAAATTATATATCTTTTTTTTATCGAACAGTGATACAGGATATGTATAAAGTTTAATTATAAGTGTGAATACTCATAATTTGTTGGGTATTCAATTTCACAATATATGCATATGTTCAGTCAAAATATTTACCAGAAGCATTTTTAAAAAAATCATTATTATTCAGCTATTATATTTTTGACGTTCAGAATAATCTAATTAATAATGCGAATCGCGATTTCTCTCGTAGTTCGAAGAAAAACCAAATTCAAGCTCCATACTTATTTTATAATTACAGATGCAAATAAATTTCACTTGCACGCAGATGCTTCATTTATTTTAAATCGAATAGAAATCATTAAATTTCAACTACCTTAGGAAATACACTAAGGCATTACATATAGAAACATTTCTTTCTAAATAAGACTTTTAAAAAATGAACTTATTCTCCAGTTTCAAGCGAATCATTAAACTGTCAATGGCCAAAAATAAAATCGTACTTCATTAAAATATATTTAAAATATAATCTAACATGATTTATATGTTTTGAAATAGTTACCCATTTATTACAGCGATTTATTAAGGCGAGGGGAATCTGTTTCAAATGAAATCTCCTAATTATGAAAATGTGGCCGGGAGAAGAACAAATTTTATTCACTAAGCTCGTTTCATCAAAATAACGTCCCATTTCAACAAAAAGATATCTCGAGGCCATAAATAATTTTCATTCCATATCGAAATAAAAATCAAAGTGGAAATATAATAAAAGTCTTTTGTCTGAAATTTACTTACTATAGGTAGATGGATAGAGATTAAATTTGTTATTCTAATAAAAATGTGGGACGAGTACAAGCAGACATAGAAAAATGGTGGGGTTACATTTTTTTTCTATTCTTTCCTCTCCCAACAAAGGACAGTATTCTCCTGACGATGCAGCGAAGGTTTGTTTTATTTTCATTTTACATATGCTACAGTGGATCGAAAAGATAATTTGTTTCCAGATCGGAGGAATAAATTTGTAAAACAAAAACGCAGGAGAAAAATGGTAACTTCAATACAACAGTATCCAGTAAATATAACATTGTCTAGTGTCCTAAAACCTCCTTTCTTTTTCAAAAGGCATTTTGTTTAAATAAAACACTTGCATTTTTCAAACATAAACCGTATAAAGAAATGAGAATTTCTCTCTCTAACAAAGGAATCAATATAGAAAAATTTAATATTTTACTTTACAAAGTAAATTATTAAATGAATGTCTTCCCACGAGAAATTTCATTATAAATTGGATTGTTGCAAATTTTTTATTTATGAGCGATTTCACAATTAATGCGTGTTTAAAGGGTTGTATGAAATACATCATTTAATCATGGATTAATTTAGTGGAAAGTTTAGAGCTAAATTAATGTGCTATATCTACATGTATTTAAAGAGATCAAAAGATCGATTTTATTGATGTTACCTTAAGTAGACGTCATTTTTGAATAATTTATTAGCATTACTTTGTATAGTAGCTATCTCTGGAAAAAAATTATTGACGTTTCTTTAAGTAAACACAATCTCTAAATAATTTGCCCGAGAGTCATAGCGAAGTATTGATTATTATTTCCACTTTCGAACCAAATATAAAAAAACACCTTTCCATACTTAAGCAAATATCCTGAAATTTCTCTCACAATTAAACAAAAATGAGTGTAAGTATGATAAGCAGAGCCAACCCTTCAGCGGGCGCGCCTGTGTACAAAGTGCAACATTTTCGTAATTTTGAATGGTTTGTTTTTACAAGTAAGGTTTGAATGTTCTAAGAAGCTTTTACTCATAGCTACACCCTTTCTAAACCAGGTCTGATTTTCTGACCCTTGTATTCCTTTCCATTCATAGTTAGTTGTGATTCAACCGTGGTAAACCAGTGATTACACTGGATTGCAATATGACAAAATTATGAGTTTATACAGTAAATCAAATGTGCAGCTATTCCACGGTATTCCGCATATCACAAAGATGGACAATCTAATTGTTTTTTTAGGTTTTTTCGACATCATAGGAATCCATTCCCAAGTTGTTCTTAGATCCAATAAACCGGGCAGTTTATTGGATCTAAATATATCTATAAATATATCTAATGTTGAGGTATAAATAATCTCAATATTATCAACATTATATATATTTTCATAAAATGCAGAATTATTGTTTTCAATTTGAAAAAAAAAAGTTTATTACAAAAGGAATTATCAAGGTTGAAAGAGACGTTGCACTTTGTGCAACGCGCGCCTGCTGGTGTTCTAGAAATTGCCGCGCCCGCTGAAGGGTTAAGTAATAATGGGAAATGACACAAGCAACAAGCAGTGCAAATTAAATGCAGGATGAATTAATTGACTAGACGTGATTGGTCGCGCTGGAGAAGTAAACAGTCGAAATCCGAAAAAAGCTTCAATTTTTAGGATTATCCGTCACATGCCACAAGTTACTTAAATGGGTGAAATTACTTATTTCTAGTTAGTCTCATTTAGTGGGGAGGTGTCCAGTTAGATATTTGAGTCAGCTGAGATCTTAATTTAATTTTCGTAAAACCATTTTTTCACACTCCAGCAAAACAACCAAAGTGGTTAGAGTTAATAATTTTTTTTTTTTTATTTTATCCTAGAAACCTTGAAAGTCATAACTCGCTAATAAATAAGAAGAAGAGTGTTTCTTTTCATCATGTGTATATTAAATTTAAAATTAAAAGTCTCTTGTTTAGCGATGCATCCAAATAAGAAGTAGTCGAAATTCCTTAGCCATTTGTTCCACAGATGACCAATTCTTAAGATCCTTCTTCAGATTTATTTAAACTAAATCTCACTTAAGTAAACTGTGAGCGGATTAACTAATGAATAATTTCAATTATTAAAGTTATAGCTTAATTACGCATGGACTCACAGCTATCTCACATACCACAAAACTATTTATTACATTACGAATACGAACATCTAAATACTAACTGACATAGAACAGAAAGACAATAACATAACAGGGGACTTCCTGGTTACGAGGCTAGCTCTTGCGATGACATTCACTTCAGTTATTTTTCACAACCCCATTTCTTTTGAAATCATTCCATTTTTCTACAAGAAGCATTGGACATTTGCCTCTAGAACCTTTCTTACAATCAAAACTACTTTTGTAAGCAATTTTGTAGTTTTGTAACAATATTGTTAAAAAAGACCCTTGAATTAAAAAAAAAAGTATTCCTCTTGTCCGTAAAATTTACAATAAAAAGTTCAAGGTCCCAACCTGATATTTTTAAGTGTATATGTAATCTAATGTTTAAGTGTATATTTATTCTATCTATAGAATGGATTAACGATACATTTACATAGCATACCAATTTAAAACTATAACTGAAAACAAATGAAAACAGTTAAAATTATTATGTGAAGAATTCGATAATTTTTATGAGTGATACGCATACTTATTTTCAAAAAGTATCCATTCGTTGTTGGGAACGAACTTTCAGGTTTAATGATAACAAGATTCCATCGGTGTTTTCATTTTTAAATTATCACGAAAATAATTAGATAAACACAAAAAAATTGAACAACATGGATGCATTATACTCCTTTATAAATTTATTATGCTTAAAGGCTTTAACGTACAAATTAATGGGTACTTACAAAATTCTTACTTTGCGCACTTGTAATCAGCGTATAATATATTGATTGTCGATGTAAAAGAAATTTTCCACAGCGGCTCATAGGCTAGAACAGTCATTAAACTCATTATATAAATAGTTTTAAAAGTTTCGGCAAAGCAATTTATAGAAAACCTGAAATAAAGCACAGATGCATCCATTTTAGGTGGGAAGTTATAATTCAATGTTACAAATCTAATATAGTCACGAGATATTCTTAAGCAGTTGATTCATCAATTATAAATAGCATCCATTATAAATAGCGTCTATAAATATAATTATGATGAAGAAAAATGTTATTTAAAGCATTTCAGCATATATTGGACCCCTTATCCGCAGCAAAAACGTAAGCATTTCTCCTACAAAAAAAGAGTTATTATTCACTGTATGTAAACTATCCGGAAAATTATGAATGCTTAAAACATCGATAACCGGTGCATGGGAGTTCAGTTGTAAATCGTGCAACTGCACTCGACGTATTTTTTTATAAAATCACTCTAAAACGTATATTATGAAAAATTAAAATCTATAATGTCGCTTTTATTCTGGTATAATCATCCTTGAAACGTAGTTGAGCATTAATAATCATGTAGATGCCCCTTGTAAATCTGTAGCACCAGGTGTACAAATTTTTCCACATCAAAACTATTCGCTGCTTCTTACAGTAGATAACTTTTATCATTGAGATAAGCAGTCCTTATTAATTTTGGATACAGACAATTACTTTGTCATGGTGCTTGTTTAATCTTACATGTCGGCAAAATTAACCTTAGAACGAGGAAGAGGGTCCCATATTTTAAATAAATATTATTGGCATATGATGTTATATATTTCGGGAAAAAAAAAAAAGTTGTATTTATTTATTCAGAACATACCACCGAAATGTATTATTTTTAAGAAGCAGACATTGAAAAGGGTTTGAATCTGTTAGTGCAATGAATTATATAAATACATTGGAAATTGTTTAAAAATTGAAACTATGATTCGCTTATTGAATAACCTTGTATTATTTAATCAAAAGTATATTTCAAAATAATGTCGTTTTTAAATAATAATGAAGAAATTGTTTCCATATCTCTATCTCTTACTAGGATGCTCTTTGTTTCTAATGTGCAGTTTTTTGTTCAGAATTAATAAAGCTTATCAAAAGGATTTTTTGTTCAAACTAAACTTAAAAGCCTATAATTTTAGTAGCAATGATATTGACGTAAGAGTTATATCAAGTGTTATAAATATGCATCTTATTTCTTTCTGTTGCATTACCCTCAAGATAATGTTCTATTTATAACGATAGATAAGGACCTGACTATATATGTATTATAATCAATCATATGTACTTTGCATAGAGTATATTGCTATTTGAAAAATGCATTGTATTGAAAATTCAATCATTTATGATGCGTTGAAAATAAATTTCTGAAAACATGATGCTTAGAACAACAGCTTGCAGTACAATATTTCTGCGTTATTTATGTTTCAAGGAACATTCTTTTCTCCCTCCCTTTTCAACAGATTTGCAAGGATGAATAAGAACTACATAACATTGTATGCGTCTGGAGATTTAGGTCAACATTTCCCTTTCAGAATTGTATTTAAATAATAAAATTTTAAATGCTTACAACATTGTCTTTTGTGGCTTTTATTAAGTATGCTACAAATTGTTGTAAAATATCACATTAATTTACGACCACATTATATAAATTAAATTTTTATACTGTAAGTGGTGCACTAAATGATCACTTTTAAAAGTCTACCCTAATTCAAAGTAAATACACAATACCCAGATATGCGATATTTTACTTAAAAAAGCAACTAAAACTATTGAATGGTTCAGACAATCGAAAAATGTTAAGCACCGTGGGTTGAAAGTTATCCTGTGCTTGTAGACACATGCATTAACTCTAGCTTTTCTGAAAATATTCAGCCTGATACCTGAATCAACGTTTTGAGCGTAGATTGCGCTCCAGCGTACAGCATTGAATCAACAAAGTCAATTTGCGCTATGTTTGATTTAGGAACTTCTACTGCGGTCAAATTTAAAGTTATTTATACCTTCCCACAATTTTATTGGGTCTTTGTTTTGTTCAGAAAATCCATTTCTAATGACGTTCAATTGCATATTGTGTTTTCTCCCTCTCTCTCTGGAGGTACAAAATAACCATGGACATTTCATTTCCAGTTTGCTTACGAGCCCTAAATAATTTTCGAACTTTGTTTTTCATTTCGCTGCCAACATTTCTTTATCGTTGATTTTAAATAGTTGTATTTATTTGTTTTGGTAATTTCAGAGAAAACAATCTGCTCGCATAAAACGCCTTGCATTCCCTGTATCCAACAATACTTTGTAGGTTTAAGACCTACGTTAACCAGCAGTTGGGACAGGTAAGTTCTATGTTTGATTACTTGCAATGGTACCAAATCCTAGGACCCATAATATTTTGGGGGCTATTGGCATAATTAAGCCTACCTTGTGTCAGTTTTAGAGGCTTATGTTCATTCCTTTACTTTCGGTTCCCTGCCTGTATGCCTTTCCGTATACATATTGGAATCATAATATAGGTCTGAATACTTCCGTACCACTTCTAAACTTGTTGGAGATGCAGAACCCCTCTAATTTGTAACATAATCTGACCTTTTCCTGAGGTTTTGCAGACGAATCTCTCGCCTCAGTGAAGGCTTCTGATGCCGAACGATCTACCACTTCTGGATACCAAACTCTTATTTGCCTGCAAAATTGCTCATAGCTCGCAAAACTGTTCTGGGGGATTATTTCTAACAATTCTTTGGCCTGATCCATCCACGCTTTTTTTTCCCATTTCATAACTTTTGCACATCGTATGTAGCAGATGCTAAAAAATGCTTCTTCAGCCTGGTAATGAAACGCTACTTCAGACCTTAACCCATTATATGCCGCATCTGATTTAACCAGAAAATTCATGGGGTCTTACAAATGTCAACCTCATTGAAGATAGTATTTTCCATTCAGCCACCTTAACTAGGGAAAGTCTAAATTTTCCGGGCTCTACTTACGAATAAAACATTTAAAATGAAAGGGCACTCACGATCATATACCGTATTAAAGTTATCGCCACGTAAAATTAAAAATCAATCACATCGGCTTACTCACCTCAGAAACGATAAACCTTAGTCAATTATCAAATCTATATCAAATCGCCTTTCTAACGCTTTTCATATCCCATCTAGCCAATCAAAAATCTTCTCTCGTTGTGTGGTCTCTGGCTCTATTTAAAAAAAAACATTTTTAGCACATCATATATATATATATATATATATATATATATATATATATGTGTGTGTGTGTGTGTGTGTGTGTGTGTGTTTGTGTGTATGAAAGTTGGATTTAATATTATAGATAAATAGAACAGAGCTGGAAATGATACTAAATTAACTTCCAAACTGTAAATCTCGCAATCTACAGTAAATAACTGTATCTCGTTCTTTTCAGATTTAAAAATTGGATTCATTTTTTTCTTTCTTTCTCTGTAATGCCTTTGCAATCAAAAATAAACGTTAAAATGACTGCTATAAACGGAGCGAAATGCTTTGAATGAAAAACACACATTTGGTTTCCTAAATTCCTGCAACGCGGAGTAAGTAAACTCGAAAGAACTTTCTATCAAAAGTGTCTGTTTTAATGGAAGTTTTCTAAAAGTTTAAAATCTTTTGAAACTTCAATTGATCTTAGATCCCTTTGTGGGTCGCCGACAGGGAAGAGCTTTTTGAGAATATTTCAGCATGAAATTTTTGTGCTTTGATCAGGATTTATCTCCCTTATAAGTGACGTTTGAAACAGTTGGAGGTTCATGAATTAAAAAGCGAGAATCATTTTCTCCTCATCGATCTATTAACATATTTAGCTACAAGGAATTTCAATTTAATGGTTTACGGAGTGTATATTGTCACCGTGGTTTTAAAAGGTGGTTAGTACTTAAAATAGTTATAAGTGATTACTGATATGTATACATACAAATGTGTACATACAAATGTGTATACTCATATGTATACATACAAATGTGTACATACAAATGTGTATACTCATATGTATACATACAAATGTGTACATACAAATGTGTATACTCCTATGTATACATACAAATGTGTATACTCATATGTATACATACAATTTATTAAACCTTCATAATGCACATACAAACAATACTATTCATTACAGATTTCCGACTCCTCTATCTCAGTAACACAATATATACAGTTCAAATTATCACTCTTCCTATATCATATTAATACATTATATATTCTCATTAATACATTTTTTACTCTCATCAATACCCTCATTCAACTATTCGTTCCTATCATTTCATTATACTTTATTCTTCTTAATTAATAATCCCCATATGTACATTACTCATATTATCATCTCATCTATTTTTTCAATGGCACACTTTAATTATCCTAAGATTCTTCACCGATCCACATAAACACATGGCTAATATCATTATAACACACTAATCCAATTATTACGGACTTATACAACCAATATTCTATGATAGATATCTATGTATTTATAATAAGACGCATTAAGCGACACTTAACATTAAGCTAATCCCATCTAATCACCTTCGATTACTATTACGTACTGGGCATTGGCAGAAAATAGCAAAACTCTCCTACCTTGTTAACGGCACGCCATCACAACAACAGACCTCTCCTGGCAACAATAGTTTCTCCGTCAAGGTGCGCCTCGCCGGGGTGGCTAGGGGGGGGGGGTCATCGGACGTCTCTGGTCCAGAGAAGCTACAGGATCACTATACGCTGGCAGCCTCAGTCAGAGAACCCATTCCTTCGATACACAGTCGTTACGGCTGGGCGGGGGTCAATTGCTCGATCAGCTCCTTTCTTGGTTGTCGGCAGGGTAAGCGGTCGGTCACTCCGGTACAGGGGGCTTGCATCTACTTCTGAAGGATAACTTCCATATCACTTCATCTCGCCATCTGTTGAGCCTTTACTCTCATACTCTTAGATATCTGGCGTAGACGACGGCCTCGGTTCGCTAAGGTCCGTCCGTAAGCAGCTAGTCCTTTCAATTTCAGTCGAACTCTGGGGCTTTATCTCAGCCGGGCGCCTTCACTGCGGGCCTCTGTGCTCGTCTAAAAGCTGCCTGCGTCTCTTTTGAGATCTCAAACTAATCTCTCACTTCTCTACCACATTTCATATCGAGCTAAACTTTTCTAATTACCTATTCAGGCCTCCATTAGTGGCTATGTCTTGCGAAATAAGTTGACCCGGGGCCACTTCATCGGACGACCATCTATTTTTATATTAATATCCTCTCCAATCAAAATTGAAGGGGGCCTACGCCCGTGCACCCTTCTGGAGCTTCTCACACTCCCAATTTCTCACGCTATTCTCCGACTCCTGCTGTGCTTTTTAACAAAGTCCCACAGCGTAAAAACTGCCTAACCCCTTTTCTTATCTCAACTAAGCCTCCTCTTTGCGTCCAATTTCACCTTCTCCCAGCTCGTTATCCGCATCTGGTGACCCCCTTTTCTTGTTTTCAACTCCCCCAACTTCTCACATCTCATCTTTCATTTCGCCTAAGCAGATCATTACACCCAGCTGGTCAAGAGACTTCTTTGTCTGCTTTCCTTCCGTAATATATATCCTCTACCCCTCTAAATATCGTTTTCCGCACCTGAGGTATCCCCCATCTCTATTTTCTGATAACGTGTCGTGTCTCCACGACATATGTCATTTCAATGAATTCTCCTCATTAGTTTCATATTCCCTCATTAACAGGGGTCACATATCCGCCTCGCTCTCATTTGTAATTGCTACAGTGATAAAGCAAAGGGCAGTTAGTGCAAGTGCATTAAAATGTAAACTGTGTTTTAACATTGAACCTGGTTTTTTAATTGTTTATACCATTAATTGAATGCAGTGTATAAATATCATAACGAATATATTATACTTTCGGTATGAATGTGTATTTAGTTCCTGGGTGGAGGATATATATATATATATATATATATATATATATATATATATATATATATATATATACATACATATATATAACGAATATCGGGTGCTTGAACACACGAATGCTTTTACTTTGTAGAGGAGATCCGACACGACAGTATAGACGTAGCCAGAGTGGTAATACTTCTAGTAGACCGGTACAGGAGATGGATTCACAAATATACACTTAAGAAAAGAACAGGAACATGATGAACACTTGAAATATTTTATTCCATGGAACCCAACTTCAAGATATCAGAGAAGATACACAGTTATACATAGTTGAACGAATTGGCACAAGCTGACGACATGATGTTTGACAATAACGTCAACGGACAGCCGATAGCTGCCTAGGCTGGAGTATCGAATACGATTGCATCCTAATATAATTTGGAGCAGTACGCGGACAGCGAGGAAGGAAGTAATGAAACAGCGCCAAAGAAGTAGAGAGCGAGCGAAAATGCTCCGTCTCACCTTTTTATGCTGAGTAACTTCTGATTTTGCCACTAGGCTTAGAATTCTTTTAATTGATTGACCCCGATCACGTGGTATTTCTTAGAAGGGGAATCGAGTTCACGGAAGTCTGAAAATAACTTTCCGGCGCATGCGTTAAAGAAAACATTAGGTTATTTCGATTTTCGATTTCGATTTTGAAATAGGGCTAGGCTTTATTGATGAAAATTAAGATACGCGTTAGATATAGGACAATTAATATTAGTGGGGCGTTATTATTACTTACACACACACACACACAGACACACATATATATATATATATATATATATATATATATATATATATATATATATATATATATATATATATATATATATATATATATATATATATATATATACATATTCCGCGCTCTTTCTGTCGGTTCACCTGTACTGGTGTTGTCCTTCTCTTGCTTTGCTATATTCGCGCGATGTACGCCGCCGCTGTCCGTTCCATTATGTGGTGTCCACTATATTCAAGTTCCGGCAGATCCGGACAAGTTCGTTTGCGTCCTTTGCTCAAGTTACATGTACTTTGAAGTCTGCTGAAATGTTCTACATGGTGTCGTCATTTTGTTAACGGAATAAATAAATATAACGGATACTATTCGTGTGTCTCTCCTCTAATGTGTCTACACCATGATGAGTCCGGGTGTTTATTTCCCCAGTGTTCTAGTCTAGAGAGTACTTCTCTCGTCAAGTGCTCACGACTACATACTCAACAGCGACTGTCTTCTCTATGTCATTCGTCAAATTCATTGTATGCATGTGAATATCACACACACACACATTATATATATATATATATATATATATATATATATATATATATATATATATATATATATATATATATATATATATACACACATACATATATATATATATACATATATATATATATATATATATATATATATATATATATATATATATATATATATATATATATATATATATATATATATATATTATATATATACACACACACACACATATATATATATATATATATATATATATATATATTATATATATACACACACACACACATATATATATATATATATATATATATAATGTGTGTGTGTGTAAACATATGTTTGGCTCAAAAACCGAAAAATCTCATTGAGCGGAATAAACGTCCGCAACGCGTTGTGGTCTCTTTAAAACAGCCACAACGCGTTATTCACGTTATAGCACTTATAAAAATAGCCAGAATGCGTTGTGGCTAACTCAAAAAGACCATAATACAAAATTCGCATCATGGCTCTCACGATATTTGATCACTACGCGTTATGGTTATTGTCATTAAAAAAAGCCATAACGCGTTCTGAACGTTAGCGGATGCAACCACGATACGCTCGACAGGTTGTAACTTGCAAACACCCGTTGCAAACACCCGTCGAGTTTATGTTCATTCTTGAACGCTATTTGCGAATGAGAACATCTGTACGAACATCTGTGGGCTAATCATGGCTGGTAAAATGAACATATTTATCATAAAAATTTAATTAAAGATGACAAGTACTGATCGCAGTTTTTTAATCAGTGTCGAACAATACGAAACGTTACTTCAAGAAACAAAACTGTCTCAGCTTCTTATAAAAAACAATCAACCTCTATCCATAAAGCATTAGCGTCGTTTTAATCGATATGATATCTTAAAAGTTGGTGACTGAAAAATTGATTGAAAGTGATTCATATTATCTGCGGAGAAAGCAATGGGAATGAGGAATTTGGTGAAAAATTTCCTGCAGTTGAAATCGGTTCTAATGTGCTAGTTAGGGTACCCGAGATTGATAGAGTACGTGCAGCTCCCAGAAATTCTTTAGCTCTTGTTATGAACATTAATCCATCAGCTTACTATCAGTTAGGAAAAATGAAAGGTCTTCTTGATCGACTTTATGCTCGTAATGAATTTACAGTTTAAGAAAGTAACTTTATTAACATTCAGGACGTACCTTCAACTCCATTAACACTTCCCTCAGCATCAATGTTATCATCTGGAAGTCAGCAATTGTTTATAATGTGCCACTGCAACAGATACTGTACGGATAAAAAATGCAAATTCCGACCAAAGAAAATAAAATTTAACTCAAAATGTCACAGTAATAGTTCTTGTAAAAATAAATAACTGTGCAACATCCTTGATAATGTTATTACCAATTTTATTATTTTAATAATTTTATTTCCAACTTATAAACAATAATTTTAATAGCAATCTTATTTCCAACAATAAAAGATCGTGATTAAAGATAAGGAAACAATAATGAAAAATAAGATTTCATTCTTTTTAACATCACCTCTTTATTAGATAACATCCCGAAGATGTGGTTGCAACCTATCCATTCTATCGTGGTTGTATCGGCTAACGTTCAGAACGCGTTATGGATTTTCTTAATGACCACAACGCGTAGTGGTCAGATATCATTAGAGCTACGACGCGAACTTTGTACTGTTGTCATTTTGAGTTAGCCACATAGCGTTCTGGCTATTTTTATAAGTGCCACAACGTGATTAACGCGTTTTGGCTGTTTTAAAGTGACCACAACCCGTTGTGAACTCGTTTTTCGCTCAATGAGCGTTTTCGGTCTTTGAGCCTAATATATATATATATATATATATATATATATATATATATATATATATATATATATATATATATATATATATATATATATATATATATATATATATATATATATATATATATATATATATATATATATATATATATATATATATATATATATATATATATATATATAATATCAATGGTGCAACAGTCCATTGTGTACCAAGCCGTGGGGTGCCCTTCTCCGCTTTATTGACCGTGCATTTTGGGTGCCATACAGTATATTTCACGGCCAGGTGGTCAATCTGCCGCGGCATCCCAAGAGTTCCCAAGCATGCTTGGTCCTCATTTTATCCATCACTTAAATGATTGACCTTGCCCAGTCGCAGAGCTGAACCTTGGACTTGGGTGTGGCAGATTGAAGCTTTTAACCACTACGCCACCGGGTGTCATATATATATATATATATATATATATATATATATATATATATATATATATATATATATATATATATATATATATATATATATATATGTAATGTTAATGGTGGTAATGGACATCAGGATAGGGAACTCGTGATATTCCAGACAGTTCTGTAGTCATGGCACAAGGTAGGAAGGCATATGGATAGGAAAAATAGACCCGAGGTATTCAAACAAACGTCTTTTAGGTAGTAGTGAGGAATTAACACAACACTTATCCGGATCAAGGAAGAGGAGCTTTTATCTAGACGAATATTTTATTTATTGGAAATTCCGGAGAACATCATACCTTCTTTATATTAAGTTACACATAGTCATATCTGTGCATTAATCAGGGCAAAATGGCTTATTCCGGAGTTTACCGGAGCACATATATAAGTCAAAAGGACGCAGCGCGCCCAAAATCTTACATCTTGACAACACCGTGGCAGAACACACAAAGGCACATCGTGGCTAGCGGGGACGGGGCCAGCCAGCACATATTGACAGCAGCCCCAGTGGCAGAAAGTTTTGTAGCTGTCTGCGACAAGCTTTTAAAATTTCATAATCTGTCTGCAAATTTTGCAAAATAAATAATACATTAAACCAGCTATTTTTTATCATTTTGCTTATAACTTAAGCATGATGCATTCTCATTAATTTTGCTTATAACTTTTGAAGTTACAAAGCGTTTCATCATCTCACTTCTTGTAGGGTTTCTAAAATGAGAACCATACATGGACAATAAAGCTGCTTTTAAAAATCTTTTGGTACCTTTATAACCAGTTGGGGGCCCTTTCAGTTGAATAAAAACTCTCTTATCATTAATGCTCACTTCTTCATCTTTCGATCTCAGCCTATGTTTACCAACGACATCAATTTCAGACCCCCAAGTCTCACATACAGCTTCAGAGACTGGCATTGAAATACCGAAAACAAGTAACTTTAGAAATCTAGGAATTTTTTCCTTCAGTTCATGGAATGCAATTTTAAATAAATGCTTCAGATCTGGTGCATCACCCTCAATAACAATTGTGTATACTCTATTACACATCCATTCATTGAATATCTGATATTCAAACCACAGAGTCTTTCTTAAGTCCACGGAAGACTCCACAAAAGGAAACACGTTTAAAATGTCATCGAAGCTATCTTCAGTGAGTCCCTTGTTCGGTTTTGCTTCCTCTATGCTAACATTGTTTTTTTGATAAACCAAAAAATTATAGTTGAACAAAACACTGCTCTGGTCAATGACAGAAAAAAAATGTTGGTTTACCATCTGATTCAGTTTCACAGAAATATACACTGAACTGTTCAATTAGAGCTTTTACATAGTTTGATAGGCATAAGAAATTACCTCTTAGCTCATCACATTCACTAGCTTTGTGTTGTGATCTAAGACTCTTTAAGCTAATTGGTTTCTCAGGAAGGGGAACGCCATGGTATGTACTGGAAATACCACTATTTGATGAAGGAAACATTTCCAGTGCTGTTGAGAACAAGAGAAGAGGTACGTAATGCTGCGTACTGCCACGGAAAAAAATGTCCGAAATTTACGGACAATTTTTGAAATTGTTTTCATTAGTGCAGACAAAAACTGTCCGCAAGGGATTTTCTATGTCCGCGACGACGTCGCCGTGTCGCGGTGTTTCTGCCACTGGGACAGCAGCGAAACGCTACATGTTTGCTGTTTGAGAGCAGATACACAAATCCTAGGGAATTCGCCTAGAAAAGCGCGGATTTTCAGACGGGCTGAACTTTAATTGGTGTGAATTCATCACCTGACCATGAGGTGTCATATGGCGTGATCATCGAAAGATCTCCAATGTTATATAACGGTTATATAAGGTGTCAGCGTGTGGCTTTCAGGGGGACGTTAATCGACTACTTTGGTTATTTCTAGGTCAAATTCAGGGGTAATGCTTTATTGCAATATGATTAAAGAATTTTGGGTTGACGTTTTAATGATAACGAAAAAGGTTTGAAATTTATTTCATATAAATATATCTATATATATATATATATATGTGTATGATAATATTACTAACTACCTATAATCGCCCATTCTGTACTTCATCTCTGCCATGGTAACCCGTCCTTCTTGTCTTGACGTAAACGCTTCGCCTTCCCACATACTAACTTCCTCCGCCAATTCTGGCAACCTCTCTCTCTCTCTCTCTCTCTCTCTCTATATATATATATATATATATATATATATATATATATATATATATATATATATTATTATTATTATTGTAAATCGCCCTTTCATAAGAAGCACATTTATTGTAAATGTAGGATCAAAGAAATTTTTTAGAGGAAGACTGAGATTTCAGAAATGTTCAAATACCCCTTTAAAAAGATTAAATATCTCAACTTCAATTATTTCCCTACCCTTTTGAGGTCTCGAGTTTTCCTCTGGTAGGTTTAAAGCAATTCCTTCATTCGAAAGTAAAATACAATACCAACCATATTTTATCTTTCCAGAGCTTTGAAATCCAACTCACTCTGCAGATAACAAAGCGCTGTCTCACCTTTAGAGATGTCACTCAAACCGCTGACAGTAATGGGCATCGGTAGGAAGATTTCAACGAGAAATGTCGACCCAGTTTCGATAACAACCCTTTTCAAGAAAAAAATAGAAGTGTGTTTAATGTTACATCTTTGACGAGAACAGTTAGATATCACGCATTTCTACATCTGAGTAAGGGTTTCCAAGTGGTATCAATCAGAGTTGTCACGGTTTCACTAGAAAAATAAAAGATTCCCTGTAGTCTGATGTATAAAGAAGCTCCGTTCAAATTTTATTCTAAGTAATATATTTTCATTTAAAGTGGAAGTAGGGATAGGAATATCAGGACGATAAAAGTTAGTAGAAATAATAAATTTGTGTACGCATGCCCCTTTATGTGTATAAATATTTATTTAATAACATTTTCTTATAAATTTATCTATTTCTGTATTAATTTATACAATTTTCGATTATCTGTATTTACATCATTAATCATTGTGTAGGATAAAGTATTTCATTTAATTTCAAATTGTCAGTGGAATGCAAAATTATTACATTCCTTGTGATCTGATATTTTAACGGGTGTGATAAATGTGTTTATTTTCTAACTAATATTTATATTTATAAATTTAATAATGAAATCTAAACACCAAGGAATATATTATCAGATTAATAAATAAACATTATTTTTTAAAAATTACTCTAAAAAATTGTACTTTAAATAAGCTTCTTCATTAAAGATTTTAAATGCAGTTTCCGGTTGTAAATGCATTTTTATAAATTATGTTTTACAATAGTGCTCTAAGAATTCGAAATTAATAAATCAACATTAAGAAATTAAATGTTTGTTGGTTATGCGGTACTAAAAACATTGAGTTTAGCTGGGATTCAGTTAAACAGTATTCTGCGGCAAAGAACCAAGTTTAAAATAGCTGGTAAGGTTTGCCACATATGTAGCTATCTGGAAGACGGCTTGGGTTAGGCCCTGTTGTACAGCGCGCAGGTGTTCGGTGCTTATGGTGCTCCGTTCGTATCTCACACCTCATTTACACAGTCACGATAACGGCGAGTCGAATTGCGGGGGACAAATGTGTAAACGGTGTTCTCGTCGTTTCTCCTCGCCAATCGTGGCGCTCGCTTTGGGAGCGGTTTTCTCGCACGAGTCAAAGGGGCGAATGGCGCCAGATGTCAGACGACTGGCTGACGCAAGCACAAATGACAACAAGAGGCGGGAATGTGAGAACGTTCATTCGCGTCAATGCAGGAGCGTGACTAATGTCTTGCAGGTGGCGCGGTCGCGATTGTGTCGTCCCTTCATAGGGGGTAATGCTTTCGGCCTAGATGGTGCCCCAATAATTAAATGGGCAGTAAACTGCGTCGTAGTATTGGCGTCTGTTTGACGTCAAGTGCCTCCACTGGAAAAAAAAGGGATATCTGGAAAGAAATAGTATTATTATTTTAGACCAAATATTATCCTTTTTATTAATAGGAAAACTAACCATCAGCAACTGGAAAATTTAATTTAATGTTCTTAAAAACTCCTATTTCCCAGTTTAAGTTCGTTCCTTCTTACATAACACAGTCGAATTCCTGCTGTAGTGAAATAACCTAAAATTAATAATAAACATATTGAATCATTCTGGCAATTTATCATGTCCTCCATGGTTCTAGCAAGCGATCTCTTAATTTCAAAAGGAAAAAAGTAGCCAATAAAATACCAAATTTGCGTGAAATTGTTAGCTGGTTTTTAATATCCTTAAAAAATACTTTATAAACTATGTAAATGTCTCCAATAATATTTACACTTTCGATTTCTGCATTAGTTTCGCTGTAGTACGTAGATATATCTATAAATTATTTATCACATTTTTATTTATTCATTGTGAGGTAGGTAATGCTATTTCTATCCATAATTAAGCCACGCTAAACTGACATTCATGTCATTAATATATTACGAATATTACATTATGAAAAATGTGGTCCTTTGAACCGTTAAAATAGTACGCTTTGGGATATTTTTCCTTTAAAATTTACAAGTTTATTTTCAATTGCATGCACTATTTGATTTAAAAGATAAAACATAATCAAATTGACATAAAACTTTTTCAAACGTTAGAATTCACCCATTTATTTAAAAAAAATTAATTATTATTATTTGTTTTGTTTTTTTATTTGCTTTCAGGCTGCATCTGAGGGAGTTTTAGTTATAACGACTTCCCCGATTTGACAAAAGGATCGGTGTCTTGGGTATGAATTTTGGTCGTCGTTCATTAAAACGACGAAAGTGAAAACAGTTTAAAACAACTAGAACCATAAAATATATCCTAGATGAAACAAGTCATCATAGGTTAATTTATTAATTCTTTATTATAACTAAATTCGGATTTTCGTTTCGTAAAGCTTGGTATTTGTGTTATGCAGAATTCCTCATGAACTTCCTTTCGCGAAATGATGAAAATTAATTCCCCAGAAGTTTTAATTACAAATGGATATTCATTAATTGAGCCTCTTTATATCTTGGAAGTAATTGATATATAAATGCAATGTTCATCAATTTGTTCATTTCCATTCCTAGATAGTCATGTACTTTGCTTTTAATTTGCTTCGAAAGGAAAAGGGAAAGGAAATTAATTTTATTTTATTAAGTCAATATAGATAAACCTAGATTTGTGTAAATAGTTACTTTTAATGATGGTGAACATATTCATCGTTATTTCTTGTTGACTTATTAATTTAAATGTTTAGTTTTGGACTGAAGAGGCTATGTAAATATGAATCTAACAAAAAAAAAGTTATATATAAATATATATATTTTTTACAATGTACGCAATGACGGATTAATATAATTCAAGAGACCTGCCTTCAGCACGTGATTCATATTCATCTAAAATGATTATTAATGGGTTTTATATTTGAAACATTTTATAGTGGGTGTTCACCTTAAAAACTTCAACAAAACTTAATTTTTATTAAATTTAATTTTTAAGAATGGTATGTAAGTAATTTTTTTTTAAAAATGAAGTCAATACTACAATTAGAACCGATTTTATGGCCTAATGTATAAAGCTAATAGTAAAATAATTTACAAAAACTCTAAAAGTGAAACGGCTTTTTCTAAAAACTGTGAGCACTATTTCCTCAAAACTAATGGTCTCAAATTGCTATACTTTTGTATACATGTATATTTAGTATGTGTTTACAAATTCTACCTAAATTTAGATGAGTACATACTAGAAATTTTTATAAAAATATTTGAGAAAAAACGTTATGATATTTCTTGTGTATTACTATACATTTGCCTGAAAGAGTATTTTTATGTGAAATATGATAAATGTTTTAGGTGTTAAAGTATAACCTATGGACAGAATACGTATATACAAATAATTTAATATATATATCTTATAGTTTTTTTAAAAAATCTGCGTTATGCATGCATTATTAGAAAAGTATCGGAATCTTATATTCTCAACATACCCATTTCTCCTTGTGATTGTGCAATAAACAAAATACTAGACGGACTTTTTAGATAATTCAATAAGTATACATCCAGTGCAATTTTATTTAATTTTTTATGAATCTCTTAACTGTGAAAAATGAAAATCAGTCTCGAGTAATACAAAATTTAGTCCACAGACAACATAAATATTATAACTTAGCAACAGCAACATTTAGAATTGCACTTTCAAAGCAACTATAAAAAATATTATCCTCATGCACTGAAAGGAGAACTTCTAAGTTAAGATGACAAGATGTAAGCATGTGAACAAACAGATTTGGATGGAGAAGTTAAAATCACTGGTAATTCGAGTTAGTTAGCAGGCTATTGTAGTCCTCCCTTTCAGGAGCGATTGCGTTAGTGAAGATGGTTTTTAATAAATACCCGAAAACGCAGAAATTGCCTTAAGAACTTCATAATTCTACCAAGGAATAGTCTGCTTTCAATGATATTTCAATGATATTCAATGATTATTTATGACTTCACTGATCCTCTTTCTGATCGTCACAGTTATTTTTTGCTGATAAAAGTCGATATGATATTCTTGTGAAGGATTTGCAATTGGAACATTTTGGCTCCTTCCAACAGTATCGGCATTTTTACAGTCAACACATTTATAGGTCGTAAATCGGCCATATTTCAAAGGGCCTGCCATGCACCTGTTCCGAAGGGGTAGGGAACAGGTGCATGGCAGGTCCCCTTCAAATATGGCCGTTTTCAAGGAATCAACGCACCCCAAAATTTCTTAGGAAGATAGGAAGCAAAATTCCTCGAAGATACAAGGGCCCTCCAATTTTCGCGAAAATAAAAATACCACGTGAGTCAACCGTGGGGATGTCGTATCATCCTGCCCACGAATAAAATGCACGGAACAGCAATAAATTTACGGGGAATATCAGTCTGGGGTGGGGCCAATAAGAAATGGGAAAAAATGTACTTTGATTATTTTTTTTTGAGGGAATCGACGACGAGACCTGAGGCAGAAGGAGGCAGATTCGATGTTTGCGGGCTGTGGCAAAAAACCCTGACTGTTGCGAAATGACCAGGAGATGGATGATGCACCCCCGATAAAGCCCCGTCGAGATGTGCGTTTTCAACTTCTCGCGGCGTTCCTGCTTCCACCACCTCTAGATGTGCCACATTATTACCTGAGCTGTGTGTTGGAGAATCCAGGACACAAAATTCTTGAAATTTTTTGGGGAAAAATTATTGCATTAAAAAAATATCTGTTCTTTTCCGCTTAAAATGACATTTAAATCATGTTTCTGTCTTAATTACAACAGGATATATTATTTTTTTTGTTTTGCAATATTCTAATACCAGTCAATCTTTGGTTACCTTTCAATGCGGTTTTCTGCAAGATGGGTTTTTCCCCATTTCTCGTCTTTAAATTGTTATAATTCAGGAACTGTTAAAGATAAACGGTTTAAACTTGGAATATGTCTTTTTCAATTATTTTACTTTAATTTTGATTCAGAAAATTTGAAAAAAATAATTACTCTTGAAAATATGATTTTTTAAAAATAAGTTACACATTTTTTTTTTTAAATTTTTATTCTAAATATTTTTAATTTTTTTAAAAAATAATATTTTTAAAAATGCTGAATCAGAATTAAAACTTATTATAATTAAACTTATATATATGTTTAATTAAATGAAAAAAAATTTGAAATTCGACATATGATATTTCGAGTTATAACGATTTTAAATTACCCCACTTTAAAAAAAAGTTTAATTTAAAAATTTTTAAAAACTTTATGAAATGTTTTGTGATGTGATTTTGTTTATAAATTTTATGGTTAACCGTCACAAAAAAATTCAAAATTTTAATTCAATAAATAAAAATAAAATTTAAATGTGTCCTGGACCCCCTTAACGGTCCCCAGGTTGGTCATTTCTCCTCTTTTCAAATAATGCTAGACAAGAAACTGATAATTTATCAATTTTGGTAAACTGACTTTATTACGCTCGATCAGTAATGGTTCTCCCTCAGGAAGCGGATGCAACATGGCTTTTTGTAATACACATAATAAATATAGCCAAGAATTCAATTATAATATGTAAACTAATCTCTGTATAATATTTGTAAATAAATGCTCTTATTTTATTTATAAAAACGTATCGTTGCCATTGGAGATCATCTCCCAATTTTGCACACATCGCAGTGGGGTATCTCTGATACCGCTCTTATCAGATACTGTTAAAATCGATTTCGAAATTCTACATAAACACATGTCAAGGCTCAAAATTTAATATCGAAGAACAGTGCCGTAGGTATTCGGTTCTTGTCGACCATATATTATTTTGTAACAATATTTTATAGATTTTTTAAAATCAAAGTAAAAATATGCAAGCATTTAGTGTACATGTTATTTTTTTTAATTAATACTGATTAAATAAACTGTGATGAACTGTTATTCCTGAAAGACATCTTTATGTAATTTTATGTAAACTCTCACACAATAAATCAAACTCATTTTTCTCTATATAACAAGTGAATAATATAGAAAATGTGGGGAATATGTATATAAACGCCATTCCAAAAACATTGAAAATTAAAATATTTCTAGAATTTTTAAAATTTTATTTCAGATTGGGTTGCAATTTACCTCTACCTCCAAGCCAAAGACGTTTCAATATAATGAAGTGTTTGTTTAGACGAAACCAATAAGCACAAGCATAGGAGTCATTCGTAAATGTGTAGAAATGGATAAAACACCACATAGAACCAGCTTCAGCCAGCACATCACTCCCCAATAAATAAAAATAAAACGTACCGATAGCTATGTAAGAAATGAATAGAGCAAACACGAGCATAAAGTGTTAGCAAACAACAGTAAATAAAATGCCAACATGAAGTTTCAAAAGTGCCCACTTATTCAAAACGCAGACGCTTTATACAAACCACAAAATGCGTGTATGCCATGTATGTGCTTGCGTATAAAAATTGAATTACAGGTCATAACTTCTGGAAGACTCTCACGTCACTAACACTTCTTCAAATGTGCGTTATTTTGAAAGGATGGATATATGTTTCGAAGTAATTAATTAGTTAGAAACATGTAGCCATCATTTCAATTTATCGTGGATTTGAAGGTATGTTTCTTATGTGCGAATTAAAAATTACTAAGCCAAAGACCATTAAGATTAGAAATGCCTTATATTCGGCAAAAATTATATTTCAATCGCATGCATGTTTTATTTGAAGTCGCTTCCAAGGAAAATGAAAAAAAATCACCTCATTTTATAAACTTTACAGTGAAAATGATATTAATGTGTGAGTTTTGTAGTGATATTAATGTGAACAATTTAAGAAAAAAATTAGAAACTCTATATAAACCGTACTAAGAATAATTACCAGATAAAAATAACTTTTTATATACCACGTTTTTAAATTTTCTGTTGAATCATATAAACTTGACAATTCTATGTATTAATAAATACTTAAAATTTTTTTTTGATGAATTATCCCATCGACTTGAAAGAAAATGATCAAATTGCGTAATAAAGAGAGCAATTATAAGAAATTTTCAAACAACAAAATTAACTGAGAATGAATTCAATTCTGCTTAAAGGTGGCTAAAAGTATTAAAAGAATGCATTGTCATCGTGTTCTGAGCTATTCTAAAAGTTTCAAATGTCTAGCTAGTCGGGAAGTTAGTTAAAAATCGATTGCAAGATTTGTACTGGACAAACACACAAACAATAAAGCTAGTTAATAAAGACATGGTAAAAATATACAGGAGACTACTAGAGAAGTTTTGAAAAAAAATTCGATAGAAATTTGGTGTTGAGGAAACTTTTTGTTGGGCGAACAGTGTAAAAAATAATCTATCGTGACTGCAAATTTCGAATGCTAAGTGCAACGGAAAATTCCGGATTTTACTGTCGAAATTTTAATTTAAAACTATTCGGAAGTTCCTCCTTCACGGCGTTAGACTGCAGTAATTAAGATTTTTCAATATCGTACCCCATATTAGAGAAGACAAAGTCTTATTTTTTAACGTACAAAGAAATTACCCTTTCGTAAAATCACTAAACCTATTTAGTTCATCAGTAAAGCCTTTAAAATGAAGGCGTTACTCAATACAGCTTCAGATAGATCATCTAGGGGGCAGCTGCCCTTCTCATGTAGGAACTCACAACTAAAAGCCGCCCGTGTTAAAGTGGGTAAGGCATTAGCCGGCCACGCCAGGGGCGTGGGTTCGAATTGCGCATAAGGCATGGTCGTAATACTGGGAAAAATTCAGTCCTCTGCCTGCCAAGATGGAGCCTTGGATCGAAAGTGAAACTGCAAAAAGCCATCATCGTTGTGTCTGTTCTATAAATAAACATTTCATCTGTTTACTGTATTATTATATTATCATAGACACCGGTCTGCGGATCTCGTTAATTTACCCCAGAGAAATAAGCAATAACACAACTCAAAATGCCATCCATTAATCTGCGTTAACTGATTTACTTTGTTTGAAATAGTCATTTCTTTATGAATTTACCCTTTACCCCCAATGGAATAAGCTTCACTTTTCTATATTTTGCCTCTAATGTGTCTACGTTCATGTATGTGCAGACATAGTATAAAGCTATAGTTTAGAAACAAAAATCGTTCATGTTTTAAACGATTAATGAAAAGTGCAGATTCTTATTCAAAAGGATAACACTACTGTTTTGAACAAAAACCAAAATTTTTATTCAAATTTCTTTCCTTTTTTGCATTTCTACCAGATTTAGAAATATTTACATTATCTTTTGTCTGTGCTAAACTAATACTTCCGTTATAAAATTTGTGACTTTTCTACTAGAAGCTTTGATAATTCGAAAATTCAATTTACGCTGCATATGCTATCATGCTAGCTTTCCTTTTTTAATGCTGAATTCAAGAAGCTTAGAAATCGGTAGTAATTGAGACAATTTAATTATGGAGTGGTGTGATAGGGTTGAAATGGGATTTGTAAATTAAGCTATTATCCTTTTCTAAATTCTTTTCTTTCAAAGGGCATTTTTTTACAGTGAATTGATATTTGAGATCACACTTGGATTTTTCTTTTTCTTTTTAGGAGATTAGAAATTTATACAATTCAAATATTTGCTCTTCACTAGCTTTTATTAGTAGTCGATTTTAAACGTGCCTTAAAGTTTTAATGTTTATTGCAAGTTCGTTCAGTAATTTGATATATATTTACAGTGCTACTTACTTAAATTAGCGGGAAAAGTCAAGGAATATTTACAAAAAGATTCTATCTATTTGTATTAGTTCGGTTTTGTGAAATGTCTATAGCATTTTTTTTAAATGTTCGTTGAAGAAGTATTAATACTCTGAGATAAGAGTTATTATTATTATTATTATTATTATCATTTTTTTTACCTATGCCTTTATTTGGAAAATTAATCCATACATACAGGCAACACAAACACCAAAGTACTGAGTTATTATTATAATTTGTAACATTATTATTATAACAAATTATTATCATTTATTAACATTATTATTATAATTTGTATCTCTTTGTATCAAAGTTTTTGGCTGATGTTGCAAAATGGTGTTTAGATAAATTTTAACTACGTCAATTAGCTGTACACGTATAAAATCTAGAAAGACGTTTAAGTAAATACTAGTTGGTGTCCGTCAAAACATGACGGCTGTATAGTAAATAAATGTACTAATACACAAAATTACACATCATTGACAAATGTAGAAAATCATAATATTAAGAATAGACAAATACCACATTAAAAATTTACTATTGAACACATTAAAAATAAATAGGGTTACTCAACAGCACGAAATAAACAATTTTCATCATGTTTAATTCTATATCTCACAAACATAATTAAAAATAAAAAATGGAAGTGAGATTCCCCGGAATAAAAAAAGAAATTAACGTGCGGCGTCGTGCTTAGTATCTGAAGCCAGATTTAAACATGTCACTGAGCATGTGCAGAAATAAATTAATGTGTTTATGCGGCCTCGTGCTTCATGAGTATCTGAAGCAAGATTTAAACATGCCACTGAGCATGCGCAGAAAGCAATTATTTTAAATTGTAAATTATCGCTACATAATAGAAATTGAGGTTAGAAAAACCAAATTTGACACAGCTATAGATTGAAATCTTTCGTTTAAGACCAAAATGAAGTAAATTGGTGCAGTAGTTTTCCCTAAAGGACTGACCAAAGAATCGGCTTAGGAATTTAAATATATAATAACTGGAAATGCTACTGGTTTAAGGGGACAGGTGCCTTTTAAAAGCTACGAGACTCGACAAAGATATCCCTATTTTCAATCATCAGTGGTTATAAAAATAATTTATTCAGGAGTATGAAAATTTTACTGTGAATTAAATACACTTTCTTCTTTATAAATAGGGCTCTCAATTTTTTCTAGCTTGAAGATAATTTTTTTAATTGTTTAAAATATTAACCATTATTTTTTTCAATGTTATGTCATTGCGCGCAGAATTGCTTTCATATATTAAAGAATATACATATTTTTTTTATTTAAAATAAAGTTATTGTCTTTAAATTATCTTTAAAATGACCAATTTTGAAATCAAAATTCTCAGTTTTTCATAGCATTTTTTAATTTTTAAAATTGAGTTAAAAGTTCATAAATTTTATTAAAATTAAAATTTTATGGTAGGAATACCATAATACACTGCTGGCCACTATAAATGCAACATCCTGAAGGAAACATGAAAATATCATGAAATTTACAACATGCATTAGCGGAGGTGAGATATGCAAATGATTAGAATTTCAGCGCAGACGCACATCACGCGCGCCTGTGGCGCCACTTCAAAGCGCTATTTAAGGCTTGGAGATTTCGACGATTTCAAGTTCGGCAATTGTGTTTTTCTTGTGTTTTTTTCAAAAAACAAATCAATTTTGCCTCGTCGAAAACAGCGATCATCTTTTGATCAAGTATCCGAGTTCGACAGAGGAAGGATAGTGGCCTACCGAGATTGTGGATTATCTTTCAGGGAAATCGATAGTCGTGTTGGACGAAACCAAACAACTGCAATGCGGAAATGTGATCGTTGGATGCAGGAGGGTACGACGGACCGGCGTGTTCGATCGCATCCACCTCAGCGCACCACTTCACGTGATGACAGGCAAATTGTGCGCATGGCAGTGATGGATCGCTCAGTCCCATCACGAACCATAGCACAGCACATGCAGTCTGTAACGCATCATCCAGTGTCTGCGCGTACCATTCGACGCCGTTTACAGCAGAGTGGTCTGTCTGCAAGACGTCCATTGCTTTGTCTACTCCTGACGCAGAACCACAGACGTCTCCGCCGCCAATGGTGCGATGACAGAAGGATGTGGACGGCAGAATGGAATGAAATTGTCTTTACTGACGAGTCACTCTTCTGTCTGCAACACCACGATGGTCGCATTCGAGTCTGGAGACACCGTGAAGAGAGGATGCTGAACAGCTGCGTTATGCACCGCCACACTGGTCCTGCACCGGGTATTATGGTATGGGGCGGTATTGGATATCACTCTCGCACACCTCTAGTACGCATTGCCGGTACTTTAAACAGCCAGTGCTACATCTCCGAGGTGTTGGAGCCAGTTGTCCTTCCTTACCTTCAGGGCTAGCCCACAGCCATATTTCAACCGGATAATGCGCGACCACACGTGGCACGCATTGTCCAACGGTTCTTCGTCAATCGCCAGATTGAATTGCTTCCCTGGCCGCCTCGCTCTCCGGATCTTTCGACGATAGAAAACATGTGGTACGTGGTTGCTCTACGATTGACCCAGATTCCATCCCAGCTGCCACAGCAGATCAACTTTGGCAACGTGTGGAAGCTGCTTGGACTGCTGTACCCCAAGAACTCATCCAAAGTCTCTTTGAATCAATGCCGAGGCGTGTGGCAGCGGTGATCTCCAACAATGGCGGCTACTCTGGCTACTGATTTTGGCAGGAACCACATTTCACAGAAGTCTATAAATTTAATCATTTGATACTTGGTCAACATGTTATCTACAAAATAAATTTTGTTGTGATATCCCTTGTCTTTCTTGGTGTTGCAATTTGGGTGGCCAGCAGTGTAGTAGGTCACTTTAATGATAAACATTTATATTGCCCGTGTATAAAATTTAATGGTATTCTAGTCAACTGTTCTGGTGATATAATGTGCGCAATGATATAACAATGGAAAAACAATGGTTAAAATTTTAAACAATTAAAAAATTTCTCTTCAAGCTTGGATAAATTGAGAGCCATATTTACAAACAGTTTACAAGAGTGTTTATCTCTTTAGTGAATTGGCGAAATTCAAGAGCAATCGCCTTACATTGATAAAAATTACTTATTTAATTTTACATCAAATGTAATTTTATTACAATATCAATAACTGGAATCCGATTTAGCATTTGTTTCGTATAATCTATAAAAATCCCCATTCATCAAATTTTGTTGGGTTTAGTGAGCTACCGCCATGCCATTTACCAATAATGGCTGCTTTATAGAGGACTGATGCTCTTTCAAAATCAGCGAGAGCAGTTAATATGACCTTCCACATATATTTATGGCTGGTCATTACTTCAGAGGATTAGAGAGAGTGTTATGTCAATAATCTTCCATGCGTTTGGTTGAACATTGTGGTCTGGTGTACACTGTGATATCGTGCTTGTGATATGCTGTTTGCAGCTTGAAATAAAATAACAACACTTCCAAACTTTTTGAAAATAATAGAAACAAAATATTAATTAGAAATCACTCTAATATTTTTTTGGTTTACCATTTGTAGCATACACGAGTGTGTTTCTTCGATTCATGCATCTAAATTTCAAAGTGTTTTTGTTCCATTTCTATTTAATAATTAAGTTTTAGTGTTTTAGGGTCATTAAGATTTATTTGAGAGGCTGGTAATCAAGTAAAAAAAAAGGCAGTTTGTGCTAATCATGCCCATTACGCTCTTTAGCTGGAAAGCCTCATTTTAATATGGCCGGGTCAACGGGTAATGTATTTCAATCAATTTGCGTGTCCGAAATTCCAGAGTTTTTATAACAGTGTAAGTCAGGGTTGGCGATCATATTTCTGAACACGTGGTCAAAAATTTTAAAAGATTTTCCCTCACTGCCTGACATGCCAGAGAGTTTATTGATGAAAAAGACTAAACTTACGATAAAACATTATTTTTAATTATAAAAAAGTTGAAAAACAGTACAAAATTTATACAAATATGATATTTACATAAGTTGTATAAAGAAAACAAAATAGAATTTATCTTCAAGTTATTCATGAGCAATAATCGTTTCATTTCAACTGTTGTTGGATCATTTTAATAATCGAGAAGCTTTTCTTACATTTTAAGGGGTCGAGACACATTTAATTTTTTTTTATTTATTAAAGGAAACAATTTAATTTTTTTTGTGATGATTAACCATATAATTTGTAAACAAAATCATATCATAAAACTTCACGTAAAGTTTTTGAGAAATTTTTAAATTTAAATTTTTTTTAAAAAGTGGGGTAGTTTAAAATCGTCGTAACTCGAAATATTAATTGTCGAATTCCAAATTTCTTTCATTTAATTAAAAAGAAATATAAAAGTTTTAATTTTAATTTTTTAAATATTGATTTAAAAAAAATTAAAATATTTAGTGTAAAGTTTTCAAAATAAAAAGATGTAACTTATTTTTGAAAAAAACATTGTTTCAAAATTAAATATTTTTCAAATTTGCTGAATCCAAATAAAAGTAAAATAATTGAAAAAGACATGATCCAAGTTTGAAAAATTTATCTTTAACGGTTCTTATAACAATTTAAAGATGAAATATGGTGAAAAAACACATCATGGAGAATGCATTTACGGGTTTAAACAAAGATTGACTGGTATTAGAATGCTGAAAAAATAATATCTCCTGTTCTAATTAAGATAGAAAATGATTTATGCGTCATTTTAAGCAGAAAAGAGCACAACAATTTTTAACGCAATAAAACATTTTCGAAAATTTTCAGAATTTTGTGTCCTGGACCTCCCTTAAAAGGGGATTGTAAACATATTAATTGCAGTTCAAGGTTCTACGGATTTAAAAATATCTATCAAAAATCAACCATACGAATGCCAGTGTTATTCTATTTCGTGCCACCTCTGGCACGCTTGCGATACGTTTGTCATCTATGGTACAAGTAAACGGTCGGTGTTGAGTAGGACTTCCTTGTTCGAAATATGAAATTCAGACGCCTTGGAGAGGTAATTTTTGCCTTCTTTTCCTTTCTGATTTTTTAACCAGAACTGTTCTATCATATTTTGTCTGTTCACGTTTTGCTTTTTTGTTCGTGGTCTCACGTCTCAATTTTCAAAAATGCATTTAATATATAAACCTCACAGAGCAACAGGGGTATTTGGAGCTGATTTCATATGAATTTGATGCCCTGAATTTAAATATGGCATTAGTTTTTGCCTAGGAGCTCAAATTTCTAAGATATACCATTTTAGTGAAATATACGTTACACTATTTTAAGTTAAATCCATGAATCAAATTATAAAACTAAGCACGAAATTTTTTATCATTATCATACTTCTTTAAATGTTAAAGGAACATAAAAATCATAGAGAATATTACAGTAGCACTCATCTAATTACAAAGATCAAGAAAGAGGAAAAAGTCATCGATAAAACCAACTAGTCACTGAACACTTCAGAACCTTCTTTTCCGTGACATTCTTGAATATATTTTGGAACAGTCCCTTTTTAAACTCCAGCAGTAATCTGTCATCATGTGCGTATGCCATCTTCCTTTGTAGCGGTCTACCATAGTTTTAATATCCTGGTGAAATCTTTCACCTTGTTCCTCACTTGTGTCTCCTAAATTTTCAGGAATATGGTCTAAGTGGCTATGTAAAATAGTGCACCTTAATGCTCATGTTACACCGAAGGGATCTGAAACTGTTTAGCATCTCGTTTATCACTTCAACATAGTTTTCAGCTTTCCATTTTCAGCATTCCAGAAAATTTCCGACAACTGCAACAAATGAAGTCCAGGCTTTTCGTTCAGCCTCATTCATGGAATCAATCATTAAGGTACAATCCTTAATGATTTGTCTCATTTGTGGGCAGTCAAATATTCTTGTTTTAATATTTTCCGTACTCAACTTAGGCATTTCCCCCCCCCCTATATATGCAAAGCATGATCCGTTCTTATCAAGAGCCTTAACAAACTGATTCATTAGGCCCAGCTTGATGCAGTGGAAGAAAGATGATTTTCTCTCGTCCATCTAAGGGGTCAATAATGACATTATTTTCCCTAACGTCCATGTTTTCTCTCTTAGGCCACTCTTTTCTAATCCAGTGGTGCGTTTTGTCTCTGCTATCCAAGAGGCACACGATGCAAGGATATTTGGTGCAGCTCCTTTGCTATCCAAGGAGCAAGTTTACCATTTTTAAATCCAAACAAATCACCCAATGATATTCATGATAGTTTATCTTCTCCAAGACCAAGGCTATGGTGTCATATTCTTCTTTCATTTTCGCTCAGTGAGCAACCGGTATTGAACCAAATTTGTTCCCATTGTGTAGAAGGACACATTTCAAACTTTGCCTTGAGCTGTCAATAAACAGGTGCCAATCATCTGAAAAATATTCAGGAAAGCCCATTTATTCCCAGGAATTCCAGTTTTCCAGGATGACAAATCCCCCATGTTTGAATATATTGAATAGAAAAAAAAAACATTGATAGATAATTGGATGTACGGTAAAACCTCGTTTATCCGGCTCTCGTTGATCCGGATCATATTTGTAGAGATTATTTTTATTTAATGTTCACATAAGATTATAATTTTACCTATGGTAGCAAGAATGTAACTACAAGTACGCCAAATATTCGCTTCTTAGTTTGATTCATTGTACAGTCCCTGCATAGATTGTACAAGAAATTATGATAATGAAATGCTTTTTGTTGAGTTTAAGAAAGGTTTACTAGACTTACCAATTCTTTGCTAAGAAATAATGTGAAGAGTTATTTTTATATTTTTTAACTGATAACAGATGGCAACACTAGTCATTTTTCTGCTCATTTAACTGGAATATATTGAATGCAAGTTAAAGAAGGAAGAGATTTAAGCGTTTGCACTGTGCAAACAGCGCCCCTCAAAGGGTTAAGAGTTTTGTGTTTCTTATTACCCATATTACCCGGATTATTCGGATTTTCGATTGCCTATGGTCCCAGTTACTCCGGATAATTGAGGTTTTACTGTATCTAAAAAAGTAGAGCTGATAGAGAAAAACCGATTTCATATTTAGATTCAGCGCCCCAAATATAGCTAAAATCGGTTCTAAAATCCTAGACACCAAGAAAATTTTTTTTTTTTGTAGAACTGTGGTATAATTATCTATTTATAACTTATTGTTACATTCCGACGGTAAGATCTGAATGCATTAATGAAGATTACAGCAGTTATGTGCTTTGCCTACAAAAAAAAACTTAAATTTTAGTGAAAATTTAATTAAAAATGGTAAATTATCATGTACTTTTGAGAATTATCTGAAAACAAAGCTAGTTTACATTTAAAAAATTGATATAATGAGGTACAGTGTAAAGGTGTAAAAAAAAGCATCATTTAATCTAATATGCGAATAGCAGTTCAAAACTGTAAATGTCTGTTCACGTAACAACAGGAAATTTCAGTCATAAACAAAATAAATTATACAAAATTAGCATATTTTATTTCACAAAGAAACACAAAATTTAAATATATATATATATATCTTTGCAAAATATCAGTGTCTTTATAATTGGATGTGAAATACTGTATTCTATTACAAGAACTTTGTTTTTTGCATTAAGCTATTTTTATTTCATCACCTCTGGATTAAGTTATTTTTCACCAGTAATTTCTTCCTCTGAAGTCCAGAAACCTAATTTAATTTCGGTTTGAAATTCAACTAAGGACAGGAAGACATATCTTGTTTGGTTCTTTAATTGAGTTTGGGAGTGCAGAGAAGGAGATTGTTTTCAGCTATGATTATTGGTTTTGTTTAAATAAATACTGTATTACTTTGTAAAATATTTGGCTTCGCTGCAGAGGTTCGGAAAGAAGTACTTATTTCCGACCCTCTTTGAAATGAAATAAAAATGCTTGAAAAAGCTGGAATTGAAATTTTTTTTTCCTGACATGATGCCATATATATATATATATATATATATATATATATATATATATATATATATATATATATATATATATATATATATATAATATATTATATATATATATAATATATATATATATATATATATATATATATATATATATATATATATATATGAAGATATAAAATTTAAGTTGATCCCCTGTAAATTCTCTTCCCTTCCCATGTTTAAGATGGCATTACCAATTCTGTTTTCAAGAACCCAGGAATATTTTTCATAGCGTCAGCAATCCCTGGGCAAGCCACACTGTCTATGCCCAAATAAGGCAATCGTCCTGCACAACTGATGCAGCTTGCAAAAACATCTTTGGTCAGCAAATTCTTCAACCGCAGATACCTCTATACTCAAACCCCGGGAATCACTCGGGTGTTGGCTTTCAACTAGATCAGATGTCTGTTTAGCCACTCGGAAATAAATTTCTTTTTCTAATAGTTCTGTAATCTGATCTTATTTCATTACAGAATTTATAGCCGGCAGGATGTTATTCTTGTCCGGGGTGCCCTACGATTTTCGAATGATTAATTATAATTGTGTTACGAAGAAAATTTTACGTAAGCAACGTATTATATCTTCCATAAAAGAAAATTTTAAGTGTCTATCCTAAAAAAATGAAAGGATATTTGTGCAACGTCATGTGCTCCAATGAACGTCATGTGCTTCATGTGCACGTCATGCAACGCCATGTGCTTCAAGTGTTTAATTCCATACAAGAATTTCAAAAGCGTCTTTATAATCTTCAAATGGTAATATCACGTACAAGAAATTTATGCGAGTCTACTTTTCACCTCAACGGATCATCCTTTTTTCAATATGAGTGCTCAAGTCTCTGTGTACGCGGCTCTCCTTTTTCTATGTGTCACTTATTACAGCATAAAATTGTTCCGCTTTCTTCACCTGCCCACAACGCCTCACTTTGTTTTGAATTACTCCATTCGTGAAATGCTGCTACTAAATTATGTTGTGCTGCAACCAGAAGAAAAATGTGTGCTCCTGCGTCAATAACTTGTTCCGGATCAGACTTTTTCCCACTCCTTCCCCTACGAACGTTTGGATTTGAAGTTATGTAACCATTGGTGGCATATTTCCATAAAATTAAATGTTATGCAGAAGAAAAATATTATTAAAATAAATAAATAAAAAATAAATATTTAAATTAGGACTCTTAAAGGTAAGACGAATTGTCTATAAAATTGCATAACTTTTCACATATCTGTTTTTATGATTAATTGATTATCCTTAAGTAAATAAAAGTTATAGTGTTGAATTTTTATAAAAGTGTGTAAGTTATGTATGCGAAATTATAATTAATGTTTTGAAATATGTTGATACTAAAAAGGGTTAGCTAAATCAATTACAAACGTAAATTTAATCATACTTTTGTTCAGAAATTTAACATTATTTTTATTCTTTTTAAACTAGCCACGATCGTTCTTTGCAGATCGTTCTTTTAAGTATCTGTTTCTCACACGCAGTTTTAAATCTAGTAAAATACGGAGTAAAGTAGGTCATTCCTACTATAAACATGGGTCGAGAGCCAGCGTGCGCATTTTTGTATACACATAGTTGAAGGTTATGTTCCACAGCAATAAATATCTTTTAGCCATCCGCCGCTCAGACGAATCGGGTGTTTACGGAATTGTACTTGTTTTTCAATTTTATAATGTTTTCCTTTTTCCTTTCTCGCCTCAATAATGAGTGATTAATAAATATAATTTGTCAGAGCCTCTGTAAAAATAAGTCGCGTTAAAGTTAAATTTGCTTTCTTTCATTTTGTATGATGTATGTTCTTTCTTCGTTTCTCTTCCATGTTTTAATCAATGTTTTTTGCATTTGAGTCTTTAAATTATCCACATGAATATTTTCTCATCTTTATAAAATATTTTAGAAATTATAAGAGTTTAAGAATTTGTTTTATTATATTGAAGTATTAAAATATGGTTTTGAATCCTAGTGATTATATTATGTTGAAGGTTAGTCAGGAATATAAGTACTATAGGAGATTTTCTGGTGTAAAAGTAGAAATTCAAGGCGTAGTTTGTCATATAAACGGAGCATCCTTCTAATAGCTGCTAGGGTACCATAATAAGCCACGGATGATTTTTCACACCCGTCTGCTAATAAATGTTCGCCCACTCCGGGAAATTTCTCAAAATAGAAAGAATAGAGAATAAATAAATAAAAAAAAAGTATAAAGAGAGATATGTTTGAATATATTGAATAAAGTGTGAGGAATATTACATATTTTATCAATTAAGAGAAGGATTAACAAGCATGAGCAGTTTTACATGTTTCTTTCAATTCACATATTGGTTAGAGTTTTAGCTGATTATTGAATGATTATGAAAAGTACATGAATAATAATGAGAAGGAAAGGAAGTTGTTTGGAAGATTGTAAAGAAATTTGAAGGGTGATAAATTTTGATTCCATACATTTAAAAACAAATACTTTTTCTCTTGTATTTTATGATGAGTTTTTGATTTAAAGGAAAATAATAATAGTGATAATAATAATGGTGATAATAATGTGAATGTCAGAGATCCGTTTCCTTTTTTCTTTTGTTGGGTGCCTAACACCCCTTTGACTCCACTTATGTGGTTAAAATTTGTGTGTGTTGTTAAAAAAAAAAAAAAAAAAAAAAAAAAAAACTATCTTGTTTAAACTCTCTTTTTGAGGTACTTCTCTGTGTACTTATTAATGTGGATCTCATAAGCAATTGTATAGTTGTAGTATCATTTTGAGAAAAATTTCTGGAACAGATGTGGTCTTCTACATTACATTTGAGTATTATAGGTGTTTTTATATTTTTGATATGTTAATAACTGATATTGTAATGAAGATTGTTGACACATGATGAAGATAACCTAACTTTGATGGATTTAGATACCTACCTAAATTTCGTAGTTAAATATATTTATTTAGAGAACTTTTGATGCTAGTTGGCCTTCCACAAATTACCATCTGAATTATTTTAAAAGAATATTTATTAAAGGGAATATTGATGTGCTTAAGTTAAAGAAAAATTTTGTCAATATTAGGGCTAACATGACATGTCACAGGTTACCCCTAGTTTTGTCAAGTGTGTTGATGATCTGAGTTATATTATTTTTGTTGACACCGGAGAACCCTTTTGCTAGCACAAGGGGTAGTTCCTCCCCCAGAGGGATGAGCCTCTTTCTGTCTTTGCACCAAGGCACCCTCGTGATCACTGACAATCTCTCACGTTAGACATCACAGAGAGCCCATTTTCACCTCCAGGTTTGTCACTTATGTCATGATAGGTACCAATGCTTTTAGAATTTGACTATTTTGAAGTGAAACTAGTGACGATGTTAAAGCACACAATGTTTTGAATATTACCTAATATGAAGCTGATGCCCATTTACTTAATTAAGAAGTTATAACAAGTTATTTTGAGTTGTTTAATTTATGATCTTATATATTGTTAAAAAACTTGACAGGTATCTAAATTCTATGCTGCAATTGAAGTAACACTTTCAGAATAATATAACAAATCAATTTTATAATTATCAAGGTGAATTTTGAATTTTATAATATTTAATTTAATGTCATGATGCATTCTTTTCCTCAGTTGAGTTGTTCTTGTTTTGTTTTTATTTTTCTAAAATTTTTAAAAATTGTCGGGTTGTGATGGCCACACAACTCGAAACTTTTTTTTTCATTCGGAAAAATTTTATTTTTGGTTTTTGGGGTTTTTTTTGAGAGCAACTACAGTTGAGAAACTGAATCCATTTATCTACATTTGTTCATCCACAAAAATTTTCTTTTGAAGTGGTGGGAGGAATTTGTTTTAACCTCCTTTCCAACTTCATAGTAAGCATTCCTCAGCAAACGTGAGGATACACGGTTGTTTGAGAGAAATGTGATTTGTTTGTTAGAAGTAAGGTATGTTTAAGGTATAAAATGTGTATTGCTATTGAAACGAATTTTGATGTAATGAAGTTGTTTTATTAATGTAACAGTACTTTGAAGAAAAAGAAGAGATATTGATACGAAATGAATGTAAAAATTTACAATATTGTAATTTTGCACGAATAGAGAATTGTAATGAATATAAGAGTACCCAAGGAAGTTAAATAATATAATAGAGTAAATTTTGATTGTGATATAAACAATGTCATTAATATAATATAATGTGAGAACTAATAATACAATATGTGGACAATGTTAAAAGGTAGTTTCCAGGTAGTGTAAATGTTTATATTGTGTTTTATTCATATCAAATATATCAGGATAATATGACATGTAGCCCTAGAATTTATGTTATCGTGTTATATTTCGAATACAAGTCTTAATTTTGAACTTATACTGTAATTATGGTAAAGTGCATACGAAGCAAATAAGATGAAGGATAGTAGGGAAACCGCATGGACCTGCTATCTGGAGGAACCATTGTGGACTTTGCCAGATATTTTTGTAATCTTCTGTTATATTCTGTATAATTGTAATATTTTGTAGTTTATTTTTTTATGTTATGTATGAGAGCCTCCACCCGGGTAGACAACGTTTTTAAACTGGGGGATATGAAAGATATAAAATTTAAGTTGATCCCCTGTAAATTCTCTTCCCTTCCCATGTTTAAGATGGCATTACCAAATTCTGTTTTCAAGAACCCAGGAATATTTTTCATAGCGTCAGCAATCCCTGGGCAAGCCACACTGTCTATGCCCAAATAAGGCAATCGTCCTGCACAACTGATGCAGCTTGCAAAAACATCTTTGGTCAGCAAATTCTTCAACCGCAGATACCTCTATACTCAAACCCCGGGAATCACTCGGGTGTTGGCTTTCAACTAGATCAGATGTCTGTTTAGCCACTCGGAAATAAATTTCTTTTTCTAATAGTTCTGTAATCTGATCTTATTTCATTACATATATATATATATATATATATATATATATATATATATATATATATATATATATATTGTTGGGAAACAACGTTCATTTTCTCTCCTTACGCCATGCGTGCGCACACACGTTAATTATGACGTCATCCTTTTTTCTATCTGTACGGTAACGCTCTGTGAGCGAAAGTAGACGGAGAATAATGTTCACTGTTAGTCCCTTCTGTGTTGTGTTCTGTGAAAATGTATCTTAGTCCTATTAATTGTTTTGCTACTACTCTGCTACTATTGTTTTTACTCTGCGTGTCTAAATCCCCCCCCCACACACACATATATATATATATATATATATATGTGTGTGTGTGTGTGTGTGTGTGTGTGTGTGTATTTATATATATATGTATCTGAAAGATAGGTTGAAGAGCATGCGCAACGAGATCCCTATAACTCAATCCTGTTGACTTTTACATCTATGGCTACCACAAGAGAAAAATATCAGTGTCCATGCAAAGGATTTGGAAGTAAGAATCAAAGAAACAGTTTATTTGGAAAAAGGACCTGTATTTTTTAGGGGGAGGGGGAGAAGATTTGGGTTTGCAAATCTCTTGCCTTTCGTCGAACGAAGCAGTACATCGAACGAAGCAGGATGCAATCATAACATATGCAGTCGTTTTTTATATGCGAAATAGTCGACTGTACTTTTCATACATTATGAAAATGCACAATAAGAGGTTTTCAGTTAATAGACTTTAGAATTGTAAAAATCCTGAATTATTTTGGAGTGGAAAGCCCTTTGAAATTTGTGATGTCTTTATTGATAACTGGATTCATATGACGTATCGAACATGTAGCTGTAATGCATGGTAATATATTTTATACTTTAAGGGAGACATAAAATCTCAAAGACGTGCTAATGAAGAGAATTTATAATTCTCAATCCTTTTGAGGGAAAGAGCCTCAGAATATCCCCTTTGTGACTTATCATTGTCAGGTACTTTTTTATGTGACATAGCGAATTTTAAGTCTTTACCGTTTACTTTGTGCCATCCACATCGTAGTGTAAAGTGTCGCAATGGACTCAAAAAAGTGGAATCGGCCTCGTATCCCCAATAAAGGATGAACATTTATTGCGTTGTCTCTCTAATACTTCCTTAGTAAAGGCGTCCGATGTGGATGGACAAATGACCTCAGGAGAAGTACCTGCCGTGTAAGAAATAATACTGTATACAGTGGAATCTCGATCGATCGTTTTCGGATACATCGTTTTGCCGTATGTGTCGTTCATTTTATCCACTCCCAACGATCATATTGCTTTGTTATGTTTCCGCATCTATCGTTTTCCCCCATTTATCGTTCATTTCAATCGGTCCCTTGAAAAACGATAGATCGAGATTCCACTGTACTTAATTTCGAATTATGCAATTGCTCTTCCAAATCTCTAGCAGTGTTTCGTGCTTGTAACCTTATATTAATGGCATATATCTAATTAAAAATCAAAGCTCTATGATTACTTTTGCATATTATGTGTTTTAAATACTATTAGGTCTGGTTTATCAAGTGATGTTTTTGTGTCATGATTACAACTGAAGAACTTTCTTATACTGTTTTGAGCGTTTTCTTTCAATGTCTAGAAAACACACACATTTCGATGAAACAAACAAAAGAATACATGCTTATTGAACGTAAGCTATTCATTTACAATAAATACAATAATTTACTTCCACTGACTGTTTTGAGCATCATTTAACAGTAGGTACTATTTTTATCATAAGCATTCATTTAAACCATGATCTGCGTCGCTTTGATATTAATTTACGTGACCTCTAAGTAAATTATTTTTTTTTAAGATGAACGCTGTGACACCATCTTATACGAATTAGATAAATTCCATTTTTTCCCCAAAATGTACTACCTGCAAAAAATTACCATTACTGCAGGAAAATATCTATTTGAAATTGTGATGGAATTATAAGAATTACGACCCAGTCAGCTATATCACTTACACAAAGATATGAATCTCTAGAGTAATCAGTAGCCGAAGATTTATGATTTTCCCTGTGTTTACAATAGGAATTACAGTTTATCAGATAGTCTATTGAAGCTGGCAAAAACGATGGATGGAAAAACTTTCAAAAGGGGAATCGGTTGCAGTTTGTTGATAAAATGAACTTTGGGAATTATTCCCTCTCCAGCGTACTTGTTGGATATGTCATGCTAAGGCATCCATAATGTAAAGAAAATTAATTGATGATCGATTCATGATGCTGCTTATAATTCTGGTAAACTTAAAATTCTGTTTATAATTCTGGTAAAAGGTCAATATCAGTCAACTAGCATATATATTTATAATCTAATGGTAAGAGTTACATTTAATTATTTTCTGGCACTTTATAAAAACATTTGGTTAAAGGGACAAGGGACCTTATACCTTGTTTTTTTTTAATATTAAATATTTTACTCTACATAAAAAAGAGAACAATTAAAATTATTTTCTAACACATTGAGGACACTTAGAATTCACAAATATGTATTTTGTAAGAATAACACCTGTTTTTCAAAAATTTCTTCAAAAATCCTGGAATTTTTCAAAATGTTCCATGCGCATTTAGTTCCTCCTCATTTCTTCCAAATTTCTCAAGTTTCTTTATTGAATGGTTTGCCACAAAACTGTGTATAATACTTTAAAATCATAAATATTTTTTAAATTTAAAAACCCTAAAATAAAGGGAAAACATGCAAAAATATAGAAAAAACAACAGGCGAAATAAAAATAAATTATTTAAAACTTTAGAATCATAGAAAAGAATATTAAATGCCCAATTATATTTATACATATATGGTAAACTCCTAATAAACAATTTAAAGTTTCTAATTGATATGGAATGCGCATGGAGAATTTTTAAAAATGTTAATATTTTTGAATTTTTTTTTGAAAAACAGGCATTATTCTGCCAAAAGATCCTTATTTTGAATTCTAGGAATCTTCAATGCAGTTAAAAGTAAAATGAATGTGTATGAAGTTAAAAATTGAAAATTAAAAAAATCGAGGTTGAAGATCCCCTGTTCCCTTAACAGAAGGTAAATAAGAAAGAAAAAAATGTCCTTTATAAAATGTGTTCGTGCCTATGGAATATATTGAATCTTTCCTTTAAGAACGAAATAGAAATAGACAAAACTGCTAGTAAAACAAAATTTGTTTGAAACGCCGATCAGGGCAAATAAAGTATGTAACAAAACCATTGAAACTCTCTTCGGATTCGAAAGGAAATGGAGTTTTTCTCTAATTTTCAAAAAGTCCGAGGTATTTTATTTCAACCAACACAAATCCAAAGATTAAGGAGCATTATATTAGAATTAAGTTAGGTTAAAGGTTATAAAGATTTTACTTTGCGGAAAAACCATTACTTCACGAATAAACATTTCCTAAGGAACGTAATATTTTCTTTATGTTTATCCATTTTATGTTTAAACAAGATAGTTTTATGTTATATTTGAAAAAATGGTCATTTTTTTTAGTTTATAGAGCAAAAATTATATAAAAAAACACATATTTTTGCGGGAGATCTGCAAGATTTGTTTATACGAAGTAAAATAAAGTGATTACTCTTGTAAATAGATAAAATATTTCAGTTGTTTAGGAGTTCAAAAACATTTTACATTTTGTTTAGAGCAACAAACATTTTACGTTTTGTTAAAATGAATTATATCTGTACACGCTATTCAAAGTTTTATTTACTTTCTTTTAAACCATGCTGTTGGGGTAAATGCACGAGTAACTATTCTTAATAGTGACTGCCCCTATTGAAGACCTACCCAATAGTGGTAACAAATCATGATATTTCTTGATTTGATGAGTAAACTACAACCAGAAATTTGGAAATTATAGTCCAAAATTAACTGTATGGAAACGGGTAATATCTAACAGAGACAATCTAATTCTGAAATATTTCTGCATTAAAAAAAAAGAAATAATTTAAAATATATAACGGTCTTGTTCCTAATTCTACGTAGTTGTCACAAACAATAGACTTGAGCTGTTCCCAATCGATGACACCAGTTTTTATCTAATATCGATAATACGTATACTTAAAGCAATTAATTAAAGAGAAGTCAATTTGTGTGTTTTCTAGTGCAAACTATTAATGTCGTTGCTGAAAATACCATAAGAAAAAGTGTACCAGGATCGTTGATTTATATTTCAAAAACATTTTTTTATAAATATTTACTATTATCTGTTTGATTGAGTGTTACTCCCAAAATTTGAGTAAGCAGTTTTCTTCGTAATTGATCGATTTAGTTCTCGTCGACGTTCAGTTTACTACTTTTCAGATTTTCATACATACCCATAACGTCTATTTTTCCCTTTAGTTGAGTTTACTCCTGAAAATTTCTATATAAAGTAAGAAAGTTAAATTTTGTCTTTTGCTTAGTTCCGATATTAAAAATGAAACCTAGAATCAGAAATCTTTGTAAAAGTTACTTAACACTTAAACAGCCTACAATTTTCTTTCCATATTAAATCTTCCTCATAGATGGACGCACTGTTTTAGTGACTGCGTTCCTAGTTCTATATTAAGGATATACGACTTTGATGATAATTATTTCAAAAGTAAAGCCTGTAACAGTAAAGCCTGAACGTAACTGTACCTACCAACGATGTTCCAGGATTCATATGAACGATTTAGGAAATATATCTTATGGAATATGGGTAGAAATTACCTCGTTTTTTAAACTCATAGTCAAATTTGACCAGCTTTAAGTGGACCACAAGCATCTATGTTTGGATTTGAATTATTCTTCGTTATCAATAGTTAATGTAAGATGAAGGATGGCAACGGTCATCTAAGTGCTAAACTTCTGTCCTTTGCAGTGATTTAGCAATACACTGTTTAAACACTACTTAATAGTTAACCGTATGCTCGCAAAAGATTCAGTTATTTTTAGTTCTGCATGAAATGTATATTCAAACATACCCATTGTAAGAAATTTTGGCACTATTATCATTATCATAATATATTTAAATCATTTTTAACATGGCTTTGTGATAAATATTTCCCAGCGACCTTAATAATAAAAGCAAAAATCAAAGCATTTTATTTTGTGTAAAGAACGTTCCTGTTTGTACATAACATTTTTGTCACTCTAGATAAAATCTGCTTTACATCAGTTGGGTACATATATACATATATACATATATACATATATACATATATACATATATATATACACACTCATGGACAAAAAAATTAGCGCACCAAGAAATAATTGCGGGATCGTAACGAAACTTGCAATGAAGGTACATGTCGGGGAGATATGCCAATGATTAGAAATTCAGTGTAATTGCGCATTACGTATAGCCGGTAGAGGGCGTTGAACATCGTACTCTGTGGCGTATAAAAGAGGTAACCAAAGCTTGTTTGGGTGTGCTGAATCATTTACAAAGGAAGAGCTGAGATAGACATGCCATTACGCCGTGTTCGAAGACAATATAAGCATTTGTCGCAGTTTGAGAGGGGAAGAATCGTCGGGATGATGGAAGCTGGGTGGTCAGCTAGGCGAGTAGCTCGTCAATTAGGCCGCTCTGATTGTGTTGAGAGGAGGTGTTGGGACCAGTGGACTCGAGAGATGTCATGTACACGAAGACCAGGCTCAGGACGCCCTCGACAGACCAGTCGTCGAGAAGACCGCCTCATCGTAAGAAATGCACGCGTACAGCCAACTGCTTCATCGGCCGCCATA